>JAMXBD010000477.1:600000-932774 GCA_024138025.1 Combretum micranthum | reverse complement strand
TATACTAATTATCTTATAGCTCCACATAGATTCTTGTTGGAAGAAGAAGAAGAAGAAGAAGAAGAAGAAAAGAAATTGTAACTGTAAATTAACAATAGCAATGACAATCTAGGAAGTCTAAACGTATAGTTCTTATTTTCTTTATTATCGTAGTGAAAACTATGGAATTAATGTTGCATTTAAGGTAAATTAAATAACACCTTTTGAAAATTATCAAATTACTAAGACCTAAACTTCTACAATGTTTTACTGATATACTTCAAAATAATGTCAAACTGAAAATTTTGATCTCGATGAAATACCAGATCATCAGTTTCTTACGTAAATACTTTACTTATCATTACTTTTTAAGGTGGGTTCATCTTTCTAATTGGAGGTCTTCTAGACTTAGTTAATATTATTGATCAATTTGGGTTGAGTTCGGTGATATAAATAAAAATAACAAATAACTGAAATGCATAATAAGCAAGGTTTGATTTAGTAATGTATGAAAAGGAAAACTTATTAAATGGTAATATTTTTTTAAATGGTGAAATGTTAGTATATTTAAAAATTTAAGGAGTTTCTTCGATTTCAATACTTTTCGAAGTCATTGTATTATCTATAGAGAATATCAAAGTTTCATACATGAAACTTTAAAGTGATTAATTAATATTCACTAAATTTTTTATAGCTAACTTTTTAACATCATTTATTTTGTTTACTAACGTGCAAGGGGCAGTCTATCATTGAATTTTCACTACTTTTTAAAACATCATCTAGAACTAATAGGCTACATCTCCCATATCAACAAATAGATAAACAATACTAATGAGGTATTAAAATTAACCACGTAAAGTTAATAATACTAAATTTAAATTTTTACAAAATGTTTATGCACAAAATTTGACATTTCCCACATCTATTAACCAATTCAAATACTTAGCACACACTTAACATAGTTTATATTTATGGAATTAATGTTACAAATGGTACCTAAACTTTGACAGAATATGTATTAGATACCTAAACTTGAAAATAATAATTTAGTACCTAAACTTTATAAATTGATCAATTTAGCATCTTAAAAACTTTGAAATTGATTAATAGTACGTGAAAGAATTAACGAAGATACTGTTGGCATGTATGAAATTTTGTCCAAATATTAACTTGATAATTTTAAAAGTTCAGATACTTAATTACACATCTTGTAATGGGGCTACCATCATCACATAACTCTATATTTATCAAGAACTTATGCTATAATTTTTCCTATGACAAAGAACCTGAAAAAAAAGTAGATGGACTATCAACTAGATTCATAATGATTTTGGTACGTTTTCTTATTGCAAATATAGTATTTGATTAACAATTGGTTGCAATTTTTTAGCGGACGATATGGCCTATGAACAGGCCTAGGTTTTCCTTCCCCAAGAAAATCCCTATGATTGTGCGACACAGTAGGTATATGTCGTGCATCGTTTCCTCGTCTAAAGAAACATTTATAACAACTCATAGAGTGTCTGTCCATTTTCGGCTTCCTATGCAACTTGCAGGTTTCTATCTGTTTGCTATAAGCTTGCATCCATGTGTTTGGACATGGGAAGTAGTTTCCAATTATACCGTCTATTTCATCGGATATTAATCGATGGTTCTGACTTTTTTTTTTTAATTATATTTATATCCTCAAAAATTTTTTTTTTTAAACTATACATCTACACCCCATATTAAATAAACATTGGTTCCTATAAATTATGTTGGAGTTTGTGATCCGATTTCTATAACCAACTCCCATAGTTAAATATTAATGAATGAATATTTGATTATACATTTTATTCATTCATTATACATTTAATGATCATAATCCAGCCTTAATTATTCATTTATTACATATTATTCGTAATTTAGGCCGTTAGTCAGTTATCTATATACACACACACACATATATATATATATAGAATATATGTGTGTGTGTGTGTTGTTTTTAGGGTTTCTATATGCAACATAATCATGTACAAAATTTCTTTTAGAGTTTTGAGAGCTTTTCATTTGTATCCTCTCAAATCCTTGTACTCCTACTTTGTATAGTGTGATTCCTTCTCGCCTCTAATGGTTTTTCCGAAAAGGTTTCCACGTAAAATCTATATGTATTCTTTACTTTTACACTCTATTTTTGATTACGCCTTTTGTTTTATAAAAAGTGGTATCAGAGCGTAGGTTATTGATAATGGCAATCATGAAGTATGACATTCCTCTTTTGGATCGCAACACTAGATTCGTTATGGCAAAGTCAAGATGAGAGCGTTCTCATACAAATGGATCTTGATGATGCACTTGTAGGGTTTTAACAAGATGCCCGCATCTTGGTCACCAAAAGAAAAGCAACGAAAAGATCGAAAAGTCTTTCGCAAATCCATCTTAATATCGAATCAAATTCTATAGGACGTGCTTAAGGAGAAAACTATGTTTATTATGGTTGAAATTGGAGCAACTATGTATGAACGAAGAGTTAACAGTAAGTTACACTTGAAACAGAGATTATATTCTCATCATTTGGAAGAAGTACGTCTCTAGAAGATGTTAACGACCTTTAAAGAAATTGTTCTGATTTAGAAACTCTGGAAGTAAGTATGATGAAGAATTTAGGTTTAATTCTATTATGTTCTTTGCCTCCTTCATATTCGACCTTTAGAGATACTCTTCTTTATAGTCATGATACTCTATCTATTGATGAAGTGTATGTGGTTTAAGTTCCTTTGAGAAGATGAAACATCTGTGATTAAAACCGAGTCTTCATCTAAGAGTTTAGTGCACGTGGTAGGAGTCAAGATCGAAAAACTGGTGGGAGTCTAGAGGCAAATCAAAATCATTAAATAGATTTAAAACTATAACTATTGCAAAAAGAAAGGGCACATAAAGGCAAGTGTTATAAATTGCAAAATAAAAAAAAAAGACTGTGAGAATCAAAAGAAAAATCAACCAGAGAAAACAATTGAAGCCGATGTTGTTAAATCATAGTGATGGTGATCTTCTTGTTGATTCTCGAAAGTGATTCACAAGCAAAAAAGAGTGGATTCTTGATTCTGAATGTACCTTTCATATGCGTCCAATAGAGACTGGTTTTCAACATATGAAACGTTTTCCAGAGGTGTTGTTTTGATGAGTAATAACACATCTTGTAAAGTTTAGTATTGGAACAATCAAAATAAAAATGTTTGATGGCGTGGTCAGGACACTTGGGGATGTGAGACATGTTCCTGACCTGAAAAGAAATTTGATTTCTCTTAGTACACTTAATTTGAAGGGTATAAGTATACTGTGAAGGTGGTTCTAAAGATAAGTAAGGTTCACTTGTGGTGATGAAAGGGCACAAAAGACTACTAATTTATATTCTTTGCAGGGTTCTACTGTGACAGTGATGCAGCCATTGGTTCCCTTGTTAGATAAAGATGCTATAGGTTGGCATATGCCTGGGGCATATGATGTGCTGGTATGACTGAATTGAGCAAGAGATGACTTCTTGGTAGGCAAGGCATCAGCAAATTAAAGTTCTATGAACATGCATTTTCGGGAAGCAAAGAAGGTCAGATTCACTACAGGTACTCATAATAAAAGGGCACTCTTGATTATATTCATTCTGACCTTTGGGGTCCTTTTGAGTGCCCTCCAGTGGAGGTGCCAATTTCATGATGACCATCATAGATGACTTTTCAGAAAGGTTTGTATATTTCTTGAAGCAGAAAAGTGATGCCTTATCGACGTTTAAAGTGTGGAAGACAATGATTGAGAAACAGACCGGAAAACAAGTTAAAACGGCTTCGCACTGATAATGGCTTGGAATTCTGCTCTAGTGAGTTTAATGACTTGTGCAAGTCAAAGGGAATTGCGAGACATCTCATGGTTACTAGTACACCCCGCAGAATGGGATCGCAGAATGTATGAATAGAACCATCATGAAGAAGGTGAAATTTATGCTCTCCAATTCTAAGTTACCAAAATGTTTCTGGGCAAAAGCTGCATCCAAAGCTTGTTTGTTGATTAATAGATCTCCGTCAACTTCCATTAAGAAGAAGAATCCACATTAGGTATGGTCTGGAACCCCTGCAGATTATTCTGAATTGAAAATTTTCGGATGCCCTGCATATGCTCATGTAAATAATGATAAACTTGAGCCTAGATCGCTGAAGTGTGTGCTTCTTGGTTTTAAGGCTGGGGTTAAAGGATATAAATTATGATGTCCCGAATTGAAGAAAGTTATTGTTAGTAGGGATGTTATATTTGATGAATCTGCTATATTACATGATTAATTCTGATAAAATCCAGCAGAAACCAAGTGTACAGGTGGAATTTGATATTAATGCAGATTCTACACTAAATTCTACTCCTCAACCTGTTGGTACACCTCAACAGATACAATATTCTATTGCTAAAGACAGGCCCAGAAGAGAGATAAGGCCTCTACAGAGATGCAAAGCAGATCTAGTAGCATATGCACTGAATGTGGCAGATGAAGTTGATTCAAATTTGGAACCATCCACTTACACAAAAGCAGTTAGTTGTGATGATTCTGGTAAGTGGATGATCGCTATGCAAGAAGAGATGGAATCCCTCCAAAAGATAGAATATGGGAGTTAGTGAAACTTCCCAAGGTAAGAAGGTCGTTCGCTGCAAGTGGGTTTTCAAGAAAAAGGAAGGAGCCACAACTAGTGATGAACCCAGATTCAAAGCAAGACTTGTTGCGAAAGGCTACAGTCAAATACCTGGTACTGATTTTATGACGTGTTTTCTCCTGTTGTAAAACACAGTTTGATTCGAGCGCTACTTGTTATTATTGTTATGGAGGATTTAGAGCTGAGCAACTTGATGAAGACTGCTTTTTGCATGAGAACTTAAGGAAGATATTTATATGCATCAACTAGAAGGTTTTTGGGTCTTAGGAAAAGAAGACCATGTATGAAGATTAAAGAAATCCTTTATGGGTTGAAGCAATCACCATGATAGTGGTATAAAAGGTTTGATTCCTTTATGACTTCTCATGATTTCAAGAGAAATAACTATGATAGCTGTGTATATTTCAAGCACTGTGATGATTGGTCGTTTATGTATCTACTACTATATGGATGATATGTTGATAGCGAGTAAGGATAGAGGAGAGATTGACAGGGTTAAAGCATAGTTGAAGAGGGAATTTGAGATGAAAGACTTGGGTGCAACCAAGAAAATTCTTGGTATGGAAATTTCAAAAGATAGAAAAGCAAGTGTATTACATCTGAGTCAGAAAGGATATATTGAGAAGATACTTTCCAAGTTCAATATGATGAGTGCTAAAACTATAAGTACCCCTTTAGTAGGTCATTTCAGACTATCGCCTGCCCAGTCTCCATAGTTAGAAGATGAAATTGATTATATGTCAAAGATCCCTTACTCTAGTGCAGTAGGGTCTCTTATGTATGCTATGATATGTACACGTCCAGATTTGGCATATGCTGTAAGTATTATCAACAGGTATATGGCAAATCCTGGCAAGGAAAACTGGAAAGCAGTCGAGTGAATCTTCAGATACTTAAGAGGAACTATCAATGTTTGTCTACATTTTGGGAGAACTAGAGATGGGGTCATCGGGTTTGTTGATGTTGATTTCGCTAGGGACTTAGACAAAAGAAGATCTATTACTAGGTATGTTTTCTCTCTTGGTGGCTGTGCTATTAGTTGGAAAGCCACCTTACAAGCTATTATTGCTCTATCCACTACAAAGGCTGAATACATGGCTATTACAAAGGCGATTAAAGAGGCTATATAGTTGAAAGGGTTGTTTGTTGAGCTTAGTGATTTGAAGACGTCTACAGTGCTTTGTGATAGTCAGAATGCGATTTTTTGACTAAGGTTCGAATGTTCCATGAAAGAATAAAATACATCGACGTTCGATATCACTTTGTACGTGATATAGTTGCTCGAGGAGATATCACCGTGAACAAAGTGAGTACTCATGACAACCCTGCAGGTATGCTGACAAAGACACTTCCTATAGCAAAGTTTGAGTATTGCTTGAACTTACTAAGTGTTAGTTGTTGATTATTTCCTTTATGGAATTTGTGGAAGAGGTAGAGTAGTACTTATCAAAGTTTAGAGAATATTTTTTGGTTTCGAAGTTGAAGATTGGAGTTTCTACTATTTGATTCTGAATTTGTGTTTGTTACTCCAGAATTCGTGTCAAGGTGGAAATTATTGGAGTTTGTGACTCGATTTTTGTAACCGACTCCCATAGTTAAATGTTAATGAATGAATATTTGACTATACATTTATTATTAATTCATTATACATTTAGCGATCATAATTCAGGCCTTTATTATTCATTCATTACATATTTAAGTGTCATAATTTAGGCCATTATGTCGGTTATCCTTACACACACACACACATATATATATATGTGTTGTTTCTAGGGTTTCTATGTGCAACATATCAGATACACAAATTTCCTTTGAGAGTTTTGAGAGCTTTTCATTGGTATCCTCTCAAATCCTTATACTCCTACTTTGATATAGTGTGATTCCTCTCTCGCCTCTGCCCGCGGTTTTTTCCGAAAGGGTTTCCACATAAAATCTGTGTGTTTTTTATTTTTATGCTTGCTATTATCGTTTGATTACGCCTTTTGTTTTATAACAATTTAAAACTACAAAGACAATCCTATATAAGTCTCAAATTTGTATTAATCCTTTTATATTTTTCGATTTCCCGCATCATTTTATAAAGACGGGTTGACAGTATGTCAAAGCATGGTTCTACATTCTGGGTTTTCTTTAATAATACTTTGTATCATATCTTTTGAAAGCATTTAAAAGGATCGAGAAAGAAGGTTAGCTAGTTTTCCACGAACACGTTAAAATCTACCATCAGATCCTATATTTGAACAAATTACATTTATCTTAACAATAATTTATTTATATTCAGAGTAAATGTAGAAAGGAACACCTTGATCACTTGAATGATCTCACTAGTCTTTCATCACTTTCCTTTAAGGTAAAGATCTTTCATCATTAATCTTACGTTGGGTCATTTATTTCATGTCGTATCCGCCAAGCTTATAGCACATAAATGATAGATATTATGGTGATTTTCATATCAAAAGTGGTAACCACAAAAAAAAAAAAAAAAAAAAAAAGCCAAGGAAGACTCATTAGAGACTAATAAAAATTTAATGTATTAATTCTGCTTGTGTAGCTAGAGCTGGTATTATGCATGGTGCGTGACGTTGTGCTTTAGTTAAACTCATGCTGTAAATCTCATTAAATTTGATAATTATCAAATTGTCGATTTCAAATCAGCTTTTTTCAATTGAAATTGAGATCAGTTTTATTTTTAAAAAATTTAAGGACGACATGCTCGAAGCAACCAGTAGTTGATGAAACGTGCTTTTGAGTTTTTTTTTTTTTTTTTTTTTTTTACACTTTATATTCGGGTTTCTCGAGCGATGAATTTAATTTGGTGTGTGATGACTTGATATTTTAACTTGTGTAAAAATGTGAAATTCATGTTAAATATGATGCGTTTATTTTACATAATCAATTTTAGGAGAACAGAAGTTACATAGAATATTTTATATGAGAATTTTGATTGTTAAATATATAATAAACTTCTTTTTGTGATCTTGTATGCTCATATCCAAGATCCTTATTAGAATGGAGGACAAATGATCTCTCTCAATAGAAGAAATTGATTTTGAAATACAATTGTGTCAAGCTCGTTGGCAATTGTGTCTTGTCTGTTACAGTCTTTTCCTGTGCCGAGGGCCCCTGCCCCACCTCAATGGGTAGAATCTTCATTGTCGTCCATTTCAAAGTTAGGTAAGCATGCGCGCGACCCGTGTTAACTTAGAAGGATGAAGATAGATTTTTGTGCATTTTGGTTTAAAACGTTTACTTATTCCATTCATTCATTATATTAAAAGGAAAAAAAATACAACTTATTAAAAAGTCCCACATGATGTGCGGATAACAACTGGAATTATTAAATAAATTTGCAGATAAGTAGGTCCAATTACAATGATCCGTAACATTTGGCTCGCACTACATGTGACTTTAGAAAAGTGACTTGACAATAACATATAGGATGAAATAGGAAGAGAGTATAGGATGAAGGAGTAATCAATCTCAAAAAGCTCAAATGCATATGCAACAGGTGGAACAGTTGTATAGCATCAAACCCACAACGCTTAGAGGAACAAAGCATTCTTCGTTTTGAACCCCATATGATCCTCTAGAATTACGATTCAACAACATAGCTATGTTTCTTTAAATCTCTTAAATCTACAATATAAACAAGACCCTTAGGGTTTGTATAGAGTTTGACCATTGACAACAATTGTCAAATCATATGGAGTGTCAATAGTTGAGATGAGTTATTCTACTAGCGGATCCATCCATATGCGCTCATTTGAGATTAGGCCCATGAAGCCTCTTTTAAGTTCATGAACTTCTCTAGAAAAGGTTGAGAGTAGATAAGTCAGTCTAATGATCCTTACTTTATGCCCATCACATCAACTCTCCTTTAAGTAATTTCAAAGCATGAATTAAACTCTTTAGGTTCTGTCACCTAACTCAATAGTGAAATTCAAATATTTTTATATAATAAAATTAGCCCTATTTATTTTGCCCCCTAACTAAAGTCCTATAGACAAAGTCAAAGAGGTGGGGCATCGAATGAATCGATTAGGGCGCTACATAGTGCTTACGCACTATAGAATAGTCATATAGTTGCTAGGCACACTCACATGGCTAAGGACTTTATTTCTTAAATGAATTGTTGTTAGATCCCTGCGCTAGTGTTGCATAATAATTTAAATGCCTTTCAGTGTATGAGTTGGCCCCAAGGCAATATATGCATGAAATAAATACTGTTAATAAAGCACTATCATGGTACAATTCAATTTTCTTTCTTTAATTTACTCGTGGAAATGACTTGTTCTCACTTCCACATTCTAAATTTGTGTTTGTGATTTCAAATGGGTTTTTTTTTTTTTTTTTCTGTCTCTATCCATTGAGATAAATCAATGACTTTCATTTTTTTTTTCAAGCAACGTAGGAGCTTTTTATCCAAAAATTTTGCAAAAAAAAAAAAAAAATGATATTCTGGAATCACCTTTAAATCAATTTGGCCATTAGTGTATAAGCCATTGTTCAATAATCACACTACTCCATATGATGTACAAGCTCTCCACTACTAAACCGTAGTAGTCTCGGCTTCCCCACAATTATTGAATGTCTTTCAAATATATATATATATATATATATATATATTATCATTTCTAGATCCAAGATATTCTAATGAATACACTAACTTCATATTAAAAGATCACCAAAATCTTTTAGATTCCAAGCTGATATATTTGATATCCCCATTAATATCACAATGGCAACTATATGTGTACACACATATACATAAACAACCATTATCTCTTCTCACAAGCAATCTTTTCTTCTTATTCCTTCTTTGATTATTGTCTTTTACAATGAATTCATGTAAGGTGACAATGATGATTGGTAAATATTGGAGGTAACAACAAGGCAATCTAAGGAATTTTTTTCAATAACATGATTGGATAATTCTTTTCTTCTATCACTCATAAGTGAAACATGGGACTAACTTAAGTCTTCCGCTCAGTCCTCTTTCTTTGCAATAACATATCAGCAACAAGCTTTCTTTGTGTGTGTGTGTGTGTGTTAGGTTAACAAATAGTGATAGAGGTGAACATGACACCAACTTTTCCTTAAGAGATCCCTATGTGAAAGAAACATCACTTGGCCATCCATGGACAAAACTTATATCATAAGCAATCATCAATCATTTTCTTGCCATCATTATTGTACACACAAATTGTATTTACCAAAATCCCATGATATCTTGTTGGAATATGATGCATCTTTCAAACCATCTACATAATATAGCTTATTATCATGGTGCTTCACTTACATTATCAACTTGGGTTTATTAAAATTATTGGGTTTACTTTGAGATTTTTAACTCATTAATGAATCATTATATAGATATACCCATGCATAATATTACTTTAAAATTATTGGGTTTAATATTATGTGTCCTATCACTTTGTTCCTTGCATTTTTCCATCATGAGATGACACAACTATTTGAAGTTACTTACATGTACATCTACAATCACAACAGAAAAATGAATAGCTAAAATCCATGTGATAATTTGTGAGTAAGAAGGATCCAAAATGGTCTAAAATAATTTTAAGCAAACAATATATTTTTTACAAATCTTATGTGTGACTTTTTAGTTAACTTAAAGTTCTTCATTTAAAAGAAACATAGTTCAGCTCTACCCATTCTCAACTCACTAATCTTTTGGTAAGTTTTCAAGATCCTAAGATTCAAGAAAATGTTAAGTTCCAGCACATAACCCCACACTCTAATACCTACTGTCATGCCTTACAGGGTTGATAGGTATAGATTATCCTATTAATTCAGGGATTATTCAAGCTTAAATTGTAATTATTTTGTTAATAATCCTATAATTGTGGCTCTTATTCTCTCTATTTGTTGATCTTAGGTCCATGAAGTATGAAATGCAAAGAGATAGCAAAAAGATCACAAATGAATGAAAAATAGGAGACACGTCATCAAGCGTAGGCACGGATAAGAAGAATTCCAAATAGTTGATAACATAGTAAAGAACACGGCTACGCTTGGTGCAAAAGATCAGTTAAGTGTGAAGAACTCCAAGGATGTATCCACTACCAAGGGCGTGGGTAGGTTTAAAGAAGGACAAGTTCACAATCGAGAACGCATATGAGAGCACAGCTGATTTTGGAATTGAACCTTAATCAAGGAGAGCCAAAATAGTTGAAAATGCATTAATGAATGCAAGGGCATTTCCAAGGAAGAAATTTGTATAGTTGATAACACATTGTAAAACATGCCCACGGTTGAAGAGAACTAATTTACGTTAATGTAGACACAGCCCATGATGTGTCTACAGATCATTTTAGGTTTCGATCATTTGATGTATTTTACCTAATTTTTATAACTTTTTGGCACATTAGCATCCTTAGTACTATAAATACTCACTTTTCACAAAACCCTAGGAACCATAGACTAATCATACTCAAAAGAATAGTATTGAAATTGTCGTATTGTACAAAAGAGATTATTTAGAGGGTATTTTTGTGAGTTTTTGCAGGCTTTTGTGGGATTCATGGCCACTATTAGACGTCATTGCCTTTAATTCACCAAGGTTTACTATTTCATTGTTTTATCTTATTATGTTCTTTAGTTACTTCTCTAAGTTGCTTATTTATTTTATTACATCTACGGAGGAGTAGTTGAGTTAGCTTAGGTCTTGTGGATCTTTAGGTTGAATTTATGTAACTCTATTGTGCTTAAATCGAACTAATATTAAATTCTTGAATTCAATAACTTGAGCTTAATTTTGTATACTGCATGATATGGATTCATGTCTAATTTCATTAAAATAGATCGAGAGATGATTTTAATATATTGATCTAGGCTATCGATAAGGATTGCTCAATAACATATAGAAATAGAGTGGTGAAATCCTTTTGCAATGTGATTGTTTAATTTTTGAATTCTAATTCTTAATGAGAATCTAAGTTGCTAATGGTTAAGAAGAGATCCCAATTATTAAACTTAGGATTAGACATTAATGATCTCAAGAGAAGCTTTAACATACTCTTGAGAATTCACAGTTCAAGAAATCAATACAACATTTATTGAGATTTTCTTGAGTTACATGAATAGACCTAAGGTGAAGCATAACCTAAGTGCCTTGTGAATTGATACATCTTAATTTTCTTGTGTGTATAGCGAAACTTGTTAGTTTTGGGCTTAGTTTAGATGATTAATTAGGTAAAATTCCCTTGTTTTGGTACGTTAGATAATAAGAAAAGAGTGAGTAGAAGTAATTGTTAACTTTCCTATGAAACACGATCTAGATCTTTCTACTATGCTACTCTAATAGGTGTGCTAGCCTCTTTGGGTCATAGTTTGGAAGAAGATGTTAGATATATATATATATATATATATATTTTAAAACCCAGTCTACAACAACCAAGGGTACCATATATGTAATAGTCTATCATACATTATATATATATATATATAAACCTAAGAATGATACTCTCGTCACCTAAAGATTTCCTATAGAATGTATGAGGTATACATATAACCTAAAGACATCATTGAGTTTAGCAGTTACATAAATGATTACAAAATAACTAACATAATAAAGATATGTCATACATAAATAAATAGGGATGTGTAAGCCTGCAAAATATGCAAAACTAGCAAATAAGCAGTTTAAGTTATATAGCAATTATCATGACTAAGTCTTTTCCAAACTAAAGTAAAGGAACCTCTAAAGATGGAAAATAGCTTTCATCACATAGCTCCTACATCCTTGATATCCCAATAACTAACATGAGCCATGCCACAACCTGGTTATTTCCACAAGTGATCCTATGTCAAAAAAATATCTATAAGGGTGTAAACTATAGTCAACATAGTAATGCATTCCTTAATTTACAAATTTTAAGAAAATTATCAAGCAAGTTTATTATCAAACTTATAAAATGCTAGCAACTAGATGAGCAAATATAGTCACTCCAGAAACTATATTAGTACCAACTTACGCTCTTTGTGACTCTAGTTGGGCAATAAATTGCAAACATTCAACAATCTTATATATAGCTTAGCCATAGGAGCCACACACCCTAAGCCTTAATATTGCACTTTTTAGAAACAATTTTGATACTAGTAATCAAACTGTAATGCCTTAACCTATTAGCAATTACAACTCGCCACGTATCCTCTCTTAAATAGGACATGTAAAGGCTATAACATTCTAACACCATAATTTAAAACATATAAAATATAATCTCCATAACTCTCTTAGAGGATACAGCAGAAAGTTCAAATCCTGTAAAACTTGTAAATCACAATCTTTTCAAACATCCTGTTGATCCAAACAATGTTAGCAAAACTAAAGCCAACAAATCCAAAATACATAAAATTTCAAAAATCCTTTCTAACATATATATTCTTAACATAGTTCCAAATATTGTAAATGATCTCAAAATTCTTCTCATATAAGTCTATATCTGAATCTATTCTTTAACAGAGTAATATGGACTGCTATCGTCATCCCCATGATTTATGTACGAGATCATAACCAGATAAATCAAATACTACGTCCTCATCACCTGAACTTGAAAATGAAAGGAATGAGAAAAATCGCCCAGTACGCTAATCCACAAAACAAATGCATATGCATACACAACATATATATCCAATGCAACTTAATCTAATGCAAACAATCAAATTATTATCTATATTAAGATAACAAATCAACATAGTTCAGAACTACTGTACATTAGTCCCAAACCCGGGGTAACTCAGACCCCATTAGAAATCAACCAACTCTTTGAAAATAGGTAATTATATACATATATTGATGAATTGGTACTCCCCAAACACCCACGGCCATACTGCCAAATCACCTAAATTTATCGAAATCATCTCCAAGTGCAACTCTACTAGGAACAACGACACACAAGGATCATTAGGGTACCTCACCAATATCACCGTCTACCAGGTCTTTACTAGTCAAAGCCAAAGCCAAAGACATCTAGAAAAATAAATTAAGCAAATAGAATTAAGTTCATTTATATATCTGTTCCTACACGCAACAATCAAAAAACTAAACCTACAAGCAAATACAACAAACGAGGAAAGGTAGTACCTTTTCCAATTCAAGGAACAATCTCTCCAAATCTACAAATCTCTTATGAACAACAACACAAAATCTCCAAATCTCCTTTTATAGAAACTACAAAACAACTTCTTCTTCTTCTATCAAACTCCTCAAAATCTCAAAAGAACAGATCTTTCTCCAAAATCCTAATATGGAAATTAACAAGAACAGACAAATTTCTTCATAAAATCGAACTTTTATAGAATCTTTGATTTATAGGATAAGAACTTACCTTTAATTGTTTCTTCAACCCAAACCCTAGGTTTTCTTCAATTATTATTAGACAAAAACTCCAAAAAGGACAACTTCCTCCAAAACCCTAGATTTGAGAAATTCACAAGAACAGACTTGATTCGTCGAAAATAATCTTTTCATTTCAAATCTACGATAAAGAAGATGTAACTTACTTGATTCAAATCTTATTCCTTGATCGATTCCCCGAAGAACAAATCCTAATTGAAAACTAGAGTTTCTCCAAAGAATTCCTTCAAAAACACAAAAATCTATGTGAAAGATGTTGTTGCCATATAAATCTGCACGAATCTTGATTAGATCGACTTACCCGGAACAAAGATCTTGTTTTCCTTCAGATTTCCCTCTCAAGCACTCTCAAAACCTTAACAGAAACTCCCTGGTAGAAAAGAAAGGAAGAACTTATGAGAAATATGAACCCTAAAATTCTATTTATAATAAACATTTCGGGTAGGAAAGTTGGCACCTATGCCGGCAGCCTTTCCTTCAACGCCAGTGGCCTTTATACTTACGCCGGTGGCCTTTGTACTTACGACGGCGGCTTTCTTGCCAGCTTTCCAAAATTTCATAAAAATCCAAGAGCTTTATGCCAGTGGCTTTCACATATAGGCTGGCAGCCTAGAGATCAATTTTCCTTTGTCAAAAGCTATCTTCAAACATCTCTAGGTCATAGACAAAACCATCAACTTAATACTATGATAGACCATAAAACCCTCTTATTTTTCAACATATGACAACTTTTATCCTTTATCATAATTTATTGAAGATTTACCATTTTTTAGGATTTGTTGACCATCATCAATGTGAGGGTTGATAAAAATATCTAATTTATTAGGGTTGACCATAGAACCCTTTTATTTTATAACAAATGACACATTTTCCCTTCATTATAAAATATTTATTTTTATATTACACAAGCATATAGTAGATACATATATGACATATTCCACAAGTGTGATTATACCCACTGAACCATACTAATCAAGAGTTGCAATAGCACTCTAGATACTTGAAGTCCAACATCAAGTCATCTGAATAAAACAGTAGTATCTACAATAAGCATATGACTAAATTACACATTGAAACCATATTAGTTACTATTAAAAATTCGTTATAATTCTTAGTTTTGTTGTTGTCCATATTTTTACATTATCTTCTTTACTTAATCCATTTTTAGTAATCTTATTGTTATTTCTATATGTTTTTAGATATAATTTGATGTGGTGCTATTATTTTTAACATTTTGGAGCTTGTAGACCCACTAAATGACCAAGGTCAATTTTAGCCAATACTATTTCCTCAGTATATGATATGTTTTCCTAGTCCATTTGCTACAAATCACTAATAAGACTAAGTATACTTTATGTCAACTAAATTTAGCAGGGTACTTAAGCTAAAGAAAACTTAGTCTTCTAATTCTTTTCATGTGGGACACCTCAAAACCATAAACAAGATTTACATGGACACCATTGATTCTTACCAAGTCTATTATTGATCAACTATTTTCAATGAATCAAGAATTAAAATTTGACCTATTCTTTTCTATCATAGTCTCGGCATTACAAGGGGAAGGAGAGGAATACCATTTTTTTCCTTTTTCAATTATTTAACCATTGTTACCTAAGCTTGATGAATATAATTATGTGCATTTTCAATAGAAAAAGAAATGAGATTATACATAAGGAAATCCCTATACGTACATGTTACTGCTAAGTGTGCTACATAAATTATGGATTACTTATCTTGCAAAAATAAGTAAAGATAAGTGACTATAATAAGAGGACTAAGTACAAACAATTATGGGACTCACTATTTTAAGATGTTCTTGACTTGGAGATGGATCCTTTACTTGGCTACTCTACTTCTAGTGGTAAGGAAGGAAGGAAGGAAGGAAGTAAGAGGAGAAGAAGAAGAGAAAGTTGTTGATAAATTTTTTAGGGAAAATTAAAGAGAGAGAGAGAGAGAGAGATGATGGTTTGAAAAGATGGAGAAGGAATTAAGAGTTCGTTCATTTATTCCCTTTGGACTTAGCCTATAATCATTACTCAATTCATATGTCCATTATATATTATCTACCATATACTAGATTTTTCCAATAAATTTGCTAAAAGGTACTACCAATCTCCTTATGTTGTGGAGAGATGATTAATTGGCCAGATAAATTATGTATGGGGGTAAGGTCATCCTTGAGAAGAGAAGTAGGGATTGTTTGATTTGATGCTTGCATAATCTAAAGACAATTTTAGGGTAAGGAGTGATAAAGGTAGTATAGTGTAACCTAGGGAAAAAGTTTTTTTTTTAAGTTTTTCCTGATGTTGAAATATCGTCTTTGAGAAGAACTTAGGGAGAGAAGAGGGGGAAATGGGCGATAAACTAGTGGGCAAGTATAATTTGGTAATATTGATTTGATTTTTGCTTAATTATTTTAATAAATTATGGAAGGGTTTAAGAGAAGAGAGATATGGTATCACAATGGGATTGGCTTAGGCACTATTGATCATGTGACTAGTTTAGTTGTTTTGGATTTGGATAGTTAGGGTTTAATTAGATCCTTATTATGTTTTGTTAGTGTAATGGAGTTTGATTTATATGTTTGCAATTGAAATGTTATACAAAGAATAAATTTAGTTTATCTGTGTTTATGCAATCTTTGTACATCTAAATCCAATTGATTAGTTTTATTGTGTACAAGTAAACTTAAATTATTATTTATTAGGACCTTTTATCGGAAAAAAAAAAAAAAAAACAAGTTATTTGATATTATCAATATTAATTGATTTTTTCTAAGTTTGGGTAATATTAAGGTTATCAAACTCTTATAGTTAAATTTAAGAGATTGAGTTCTCAAACCGATGTCTTAGGGTTCACATAAGGTATTCTAGGGTAATTAAGAAAAATTTTCAAAAGTTAGATATCATTGATTTTGGGAAGTATTTCCTAATCATACTCTCATCACACTTGAAATATTTCCAAAATTTTTAAGGGCTTACATTGGCATCAACCTATAGGGTTTATTGTGTATTTAATTTCTTCCCTAGCAAATTATGAGGGATTACCTTTTGATTTACTAAAAATAGAGGAAGAATTAGTAGTAGGTTAGCAATCGAAGTAATCATGTATCAAATTTGTTTTATTAGATGTTGCTTCCTGATTAAATCTATTAGTTTCTTCTATAGCATTGACTGAGCATCCAACAAACCATACCTTGAATTAAGGAGAAATAGCAACTTAAGGGAAAGATAAAAAAATAAAAAAATAAAACTTATCATACATAAAGTTAGTTGTAGGGTAAAGCTTGTTAAGTAATTTTTTATCGAAGATGTTGCAATAACATGGCATGTAGTGCATAAGTTTAAAGATGGGATTGCATAGTACCGTATTTACATAACCCTATAATTTGAAAGTCTTATGATAAAGGATCCATATATGTAAAATAAGAAGTACAAAAACCCCATTTTCAATAATCAATAGTATGATTTCTTTCTTTGTAATGTAGTCCCAATAGAGATAGCCTATATACATTTAATTAGCCCTGGTAATTTCACAAGAGTGCATTATATGATAAGAATCACTACATTATCTCTAAGGATTGCAAGAGAATTAAGTTATTACGATGTATGCTAATGAAAGGGGTCTAACAAAATCGGAAGACACTTGATATAGAATGAAAACTAGATGTGTTTGTGCAAATTTTTAAGGCAAAGGGAAGTAAAATTCATAAGTGAATGTTTGCCAAGATGGGAAAATGATGGAGATTGAGATTCCAAGAAGCAATTCTAAAGTGGATTCGGGTGAAAATTGAAAGAAAATATGATAAAGGAGCGAGGCAATTAGATAATCAAAGTTACTATGGAAAATTGTAAACCCAAAAATTCTAGAATATCTCAAATGTCCAAATAATAGGAAAAATAACAATAAATATATATTAATTATAAAAGGGACAAGACAGTAAATTATTATTTTAAACTAGGGGCAAATATGTCTATCTTCAAATCTTTTAAAATATTAACAGTTATAAACGTATAAAATTAGATTGTAACCGCTTTCTCCTCCTGCCTTTTGCTTTCTCCTTCTTCTTTCCCTTATGTACGTTGCAGACATCCCCTCCCTTTCCTCCAACAACCCTTTGAAAATCCTCAAAAGCCATTAACAAGACAATACGGTAAGTCAAATTCCTTTTCTTTCTTATCTTTTCTTGACAAAACAAACGTTTAGATAAAGGGATCTGGCTCTTTGGTGTTGACATCAAGATTTGATAGGAAAACAATGAATTCTTGGGAGAATTCTTGATGAATCTTCAATGGAGAAAGATTTAGAAAGTTAAAACACAAAAGAATTGATAGAACCTTAATAAGGTAACATGATTTCTACATTTAAGATTCAATTTTTACGCAAGTTTGTTATGATAGGTGTTTGGGTTTTCAAGAGTTGAGTTTGGATCCTTAGTTGTGTTTTTAATGTTGAGAAAGGAGAAAATCAGTGTTTTGTAAAAATTGCATGAAAAAACCCATTTTTGATCCTGTACGACCTCGCACACAGCTTGTGTAGAAGGTCGTGTACTTCAATGCATTCTGCCCAATTTTTGTTCCTTACACAACCTCGTACATAGCCTATGTATAAGGTTGTGTACTTTAATAATGCATTATGCCTTCTTTTTTTCTTCTACATAGCCTTGTACACAGCTTGTGTTGAAGCTTGTATACCGCATAATTTTTTCAAAAGTTGTTTTATTCTTCTCAAAAACACTTGAAATTTGTTCAATTGACTTCTTTAAGGTTTATTACTACTCTAAAAACCGGAGACCTTATTAGTATCAATTAATTGTTACTTTTCATTATTTTCTTATTACAATTTAAATTATTAACGTGTATATATATATATATATATGCAAATATCATATATAAATACCATTTTAACATTAGAGTGTGAGAGAGGAGCTTAAAGAATATTATTTTAGGAATAAGTTAAGAACTTTATGTGTTGAAAATCCATGTTAGGGTTTTCTATCAAGTGAACTAAGTTGAATCAACTATCCAGATACACGTATACTATGTTTGTGTTTGTGCTTGTCTATGATAGAAATTAAAACTGACTGAAGAACTAATGACATTAATGATGAGTGTATTATTTGTGCATGGCTGCTAATAATAGGTGGAGAGTGTCCACGCTATTATCGCGGCATCCCAATAATCCATGTGTGACGATGTCTCGAGTGGAGTTGTGCATAGAAATGATCTGAGTAGATCTAGATTGTATCGGTGTCATGGTTATTGGAGAGTACCCAATAACCAATATATATGTATGTAAATATTTATACGTGTTTCGAGATACTGAGTTATCCCTTTGTTGAGTGTTAAGCTAAAGGATAAAGATAATTAAATGGCTGTTTGTTTCATTCATATGATTGTGATGCATGTGAGTTTTTTATTGTATGTACATGCGCATGTGTTTGTTTGTATACCGTAGTGGGCTTCAGCTCATCTCTTATCTTTTTCAGTTACAGGTATTGAATGTATGTATCGATATATCGATAGTCACAATCAAATAGTGGGTATGGAAATGACGCTAGCTGTGAAAACTTTCCAGATGAGGAGTAGAAGATATGTAATACATTATATGTAGTTAATCTAAGTGATCATATGTTATTAGTATTTGTTAGTAACTTTTATTCTTAATGTACAAATCTTAAGGTACTAGTAATGTAGAACTCTTTTAACCATCTATTAGATGAATCTATAAGGATTGTAAGATGGTAACTAAAGTAATTGTCTCCAATTCTATGTGAGTAATTGAAGGCTATTTGAAGTCATTAAGTTATGAGTGATTTGGAGTTATTTGATATGTTTATGATGGAATTAGTAGGTTTAGAGCCTTTGTGTGTCCATATTTTATATGAATACGTGCCAAGTTGTAAATGACCCTAAAATTAGGGCGTCACAATATCTACAAAAGGTTTAGATTATCTAATAAATATAAACTCCATGGTTCTAAGACATTAAATGGATCTTACTTTCCACAAAAGTTCCAAAGTATTCCAAGGCTAAGTGCTCAAGATTCTACTTCTTAGACCCTTGGTTCTATTCATATGTGTTTCAAACTTTTTATTAATCAATCAACTTTCCTAATTTTTGTTCATTTACATTGTAGGTATATCTTATTTTTATTTTATAACAGTTTTACCCTTAATTCCATGTTAATATGGGTCTTTTTGTTTTATACTATCACATGGTATCCTTTCCAATGTTGAATATCATTTCTTTTTAGGGTGTGTTTTTATCTTAGTCTCCTACCTCTACTCTTATTAAATTTATTACTTCATCACAAACTTCTTTTTTGGGTTATTAGATATTGTATGTAACATAATATCTTAATAACGGTTCCCTTTCAATTATAGAATGCACATAAAATCCATCCTATAATTGATTATTATTTTGTTTCATTAAATTAGCATGTCAAATTCAGTTTAATTGAACATTCTTATCATATTATCTTATTTATATTAAAAATACCAAAAACCTTATAAAAATGTATTCTTTAATACACAGAAGAAGAAGAAGAATAAGAAGAAGGAAAAAATAGAACCTAAAAGTACACTTCTACCATGTCACTTATATATATTTTTAGTTTGTCTTCTAGTATTTCATCTAGAACTATTCTATTTTTTTTTTTTTTTTATCTTTTATCACTCCCCTTTTAGTCCAATTGTAGAGAGACATTAGGGTCTTATACCACTGTTAGGAGTGTGTGAGCCCTATACTTTTATATATGGAGGAGTTAATGTGGAAATCGGACCTTATTAGGAAACGGGTAGGCTTGTGTTAAAATTCCTAAAGTTTAGGATAATCTACACTTACTACCATATCACTTATGTTTTAATTAGTTTGTCTCTTACTATTAGATTATTCTATTTTTTATCATCCATCATAGGCTAGAAGAAATTTGTCTCTCAATTTACTAGGGAAAAATAAAAGATAACAATAACGACATAGACTTAATCCAATCTTAGAATTGGGATTCGTCAAAGTTTTGTGATGGTTAGGATTTTAGAGATTTTGTATAAGACCTTTTGCTTTCCTTCTTGTCGTTAGTGCCTACAGCTAGATGGTACATAGAACACCATGCACTTTGATGGGAGGCATACCTTAGACCACCTTTATCAAAGGTGCTTAACTCTTGTACCCATGCGAAGGATTGTCACATGGCATTGCCAACTGATAAAGTGAGGTTCTTGATGAAGCATCATTACTCTATAGAATAACTTATTTCTACTTAAATTATTCTGACTTTTATCAGATTATAGGACCCTCAAAATGCATTTTAATAAAAACGACTGGCTCTTCTAGCCAAAATAAAAGCTTTGGACATTCTGTCTAAAATAATATATGGTCGTTCTAGTCAAAATGCAATGGGAGAATTTTTTTTTTTAATTTCTTCGTCTATAAATATATAAAAATTTACAAGTTTTTTTATTTTCAAGATTTACCACATATTGATGAGAATAAATCATGCACCATTGAACCTAAATGAAAATTTGAATTCAAAAATGCCGAAAATAATACAAGTAAATATTTTGAAATCAATAGCTCAAAGTATATACCAGCTCATCATCAAACAAAGATGTATCAATAATAGCTCTTAAACACAACAGATTGTCATAAAGTGGAGTTGATACGTAAAATCAGTGAATTGAAAGATAAAGAAATTGAAGCAATAAAGGGAAAGAAAAAGGAACATCGCAAACAAGAAAAAGAATGTCAAAAGCAAATCGAATTAAAAAAATCAATAGTGATGGTTCATACATCGTCAATGGATAGAAGAGATGTATAAAGAGATCACTAAAACAGGAAAGAATCATTAGTTTCAACAATCACAAACCCAAAACCACGGCCACAACTGCAGCCGCGATCAGGCCGTGATCCAAAACAATTGTTTTGGGTTCACGGTTGTGTTCGTGGTTGGTTTGTTTGTTTTGTTTTGGTCCAACAAAAAGTAAACACGCATTCTATATTCAATTAGTCATAACTTTTAGCATATAATTTAGAATTCTTTTTATTATATGTCCAGACGAAGTTCATTCATTAAGCTACATTAGTTACATGGATTTACTTTATAATCGCCAATTTTGAGCCTTGAAAAACATCATTTAGGACTTGAAATCAGCCTTTTTAGTTATTCTCCCTTTTTTTTAAGAATTTTTTTTATGGTAAATATCGTTTAGGACCCACTAGTCATCAAATTATTTTATGTATATAATAAAAAAATTATTACTATATACAAATAAAACATTGTTATTATATTTTAATGTTTTTATTTAAGTTACTTTCATATTTATTTAACATAATAAAAAAAATATTAAAAGTATTATTTAAAATAACATGAGACCCATAAAAAAATATTAAAAATTATAAAAAAATCTTACTTAAGTATCTCATGAATAAATCATAAAATTACATAAAAAAGAGTTTTTTGAATAGCTAAATGACATGTTGAATAATTCTTTAAGTAACTTGCAATAAAGTTGATGTTAGAAATTTCTCCAGTGTTAATCCAACACAACTAAATTAATAGCCTATAGGTACTGCCATGATTTTGACCCAATCTTTGGGACAATCATACGAGTTGAGACTGGATGTAAGATATGTCGTCAAGAAATGAAGCAACGTTTTTAATGTCGAGAACCGACAAAACTAAATTCCAGGGCACACTTATTATGAGGTCGACCTTTTTCCTCAGTCAACATATTAGCTAGCAAATGATATTGAATTCAAACACATTTCCTTTCACGTAAACAATTATCGTGGAGCGTCATTGCTTACGTTTTCGATTTCTTATATGATTATTCATATTTTGACAAAGGCAAAGCCGAAAATATTATGAACAGTCTTCTTTTCCGATACATGCATATGACATGCAATTATATATTGGTCTAGAATAAGCGTGCAACACAAAGGCAAATTGAGACCGTGAAAGCAAGTGTCTTTTTCGACGCATTCAAGTAGTAGTAGTGATGATGATGATGATGGTAAAGCCATATTTTCCCTTCTTTATTCAATACTAAATTTCTCCCTGGTAGATTATTATATGGAAGAAAAATAAAAAGATTTGCACCATTTGAAATGTAATATCCAGAGAAAAAATTCCCATTTTGGCAAAAACAAAAAAAATCCAAATATGATCAGTAAGGCTTTGGATCCTTTTAATTTCCTTAAGAAATTGAATATTTCAGTTTTCATATTTAAAGAGCACTATTATTAGAGGTCCTTATCTCACTACAGGTTAAATCAGGAAATATCCAAATTTACTAGTTTATAGACCTCTTTTATGAGAGCATTTATTATGATAAATACCCATTCGGGACCTATAAATACCATTTAGCCACCTCAAATTAAAGACCTCATTACTATCTTTCAAATCCTCCCTTAAAAATTCTTTGCAACTTTTTATGTTTTGTAGGTTACATTCTATTTTTAATTTTCAATTGATGCTTTAAAATTTTTATTGTCATGACATTTGTGGGAAATATTAAATAAATATGCAATTTTGGAGATAAAATGACGCAGATTTTGCAATAATATAGTTACAGTGTTAAAGAATCCCTTAAAGTGGGTTCTTTGTAAGAGTGGGAAAATAAATTTATCAAACCATACAGTGACAAAGAATCCTTTAAAGTGGGATCTTAGTAAGGATGGGTGAATAAATTGACCAAATGAATCTGTAAAATAAATCAAACCAAAAATATGATTTTTTAAGTAATTTGGTTTGAAAAATTTTCAATTCATAAATTTATGATTGGTTT
The DNA here is from genome assembly GCA_024138025.1 of Combretum micranthum. Classification (NCBI taxonomy): domain Eukaryota; kingdom Viridiplantae; phylum Streptophyta; class Magnoliopsida; order Myrtales; family Combretaceae; genus Combretum; species Combretum micranthum. The sequence continues at coordinate 908,959 of JAMXBD010000477.1, read as the reverse complement.
AAACAAGTAAATAAAACCAAATCATTTTAGAAAAATATAATAAAATTTTATTTGTAACTATAAATTTTTTATAATGATTGATTAAATGTCATATACTTTCTCATAGTTTCCTTATGATATTTATCATTTGTTAATAATGGCTAATGTTAAATTATTTATTTTCAAATTTAAGATACATTCTTCCATTGATGACTTAATTAAGTTTTTTTCTTTTTTACCTTATAAATTTGTGGAATATAGACTTTGTTTATTTAGTTATGACCCTTATTATGTATTAATTATTCAATTACTTAGTTAGTGGATCACTTTTATTGGTGGATATCTAATTATCCGATCTATATGTGGTATTTTGACCAGTGCTAGCAATTCGTGTTACTGTGTTGTATCTCATATCCATGTCTGAAAAATCTAAAACCATGATCCACTGTGTCTCATGTCTCGTGTCGGCCCATTTAATAATTGATAAAACATATAAAAATATACAGATTTTGTCAAAATTTAAATATTTTATATTATCTTGGAAAGTTGTTGTTTTAAAATTAGTTATTATCCTAAGTAGATCTAGTTATATACTATATGATGAACGTACACACATAAAACATACTCAATCTATGTAACAAATGAATTATAACATATGTATATTATATGTTTATAACGTGTAGGTTTATGTATGTAAAAATATGTTGTATACATACATATATATGATAAATATCTATTATACATGTTATGTGATATACATATATATTATGATAAATATTTATATGATATATGTTATACATAATTTATAGTTTTTATATACTCTTTAAGTTATATATTTATTCATATAATCTTTACAAACTATAAATGTTATTTATATAATATATTTTAATTTAGATATATAATTGATATATCAATATATATATTCATTTATTATGTTATATATTGATGCAGTGGACGAGATAGCAAATAATTATTTGGAGAAATGGCACAGGATTTGATAAGGGCAGTTTCGTAATTTTGGAGAGTTTTGGATTTTTACCGAGCGAGACCATATTCTGAAGGAAACGATCCAATGAACAGAACTCACCAGCTTTGCTTGTGACCCAAGCCGGTTTTCGGTCAAATTCCTTCGTTTAGGCCATCAAAACCGCGTTTTTACTATTTTTAGTAACTTTTCTTTATGTCTTATCTTTTCATTGGATAATCTTTTTTATATGCCGTTTGTGGCATTAATCTCCACCGTTCATTTGTTTTCGCCCTAGGTATTATTTAGATAGGTTTCCTTTTTTAGTAAAAATAGCATATTATATATTCTAGGGTTACAGAAGAGACAAAATATCTTGTTTTTGAATGAAATTTGTTTGAGAGTGTTCTCCTTTATTCCAAAACTCGTCATCTTGAGTAGATTTCGATTTTTTGATGCCAAATATCTAGGTATTCTCAGAATCAATAGATATTTGAAGATCACAAGCCGGGTATTCGTGCGCGAATCAACGTCTTGCGATTGTTCCCTTTTATTCCGCTGGTCACATATGATCTATATTTTATAACACATAGCATATTCATTTCATATAACAAATGAATTATAACATATATATATGCATATAATACAAATTATATATTTATAACTATAGATCTTATATATGTATAGACAAGTATATATATACAATACATGTACATTATATATATTTGTCATATATATGTTATGTCACATATATATTATTATATTTAAACAATATATATCATATATAGTTCATTCTTTATATGTACTCTATAAGTTACATACATGTATCATATACAATCTACCCACTTCATGAATGGTCTATATGCAAACTCAATTTTAGGGTCTGTTTGGATTGTCTGTTCTTCATCTGTATCTGTATCTTTTTTAAAATAATATGTGTAAATATATCCGATTTGCATCTAAATTTTATCTATATTTGTTCTATTTGATCTTTTGATGAGAACTGTCAACTTTTTTTTATCTATATCTATTTCTTGATAAATAATTTGTTAACAAAAAGTTTAAAAAAGTACCTGTATCTGCCGAAAAAAAGCCAAAACAAACAGACCCTTAATATAGATATTTATATAATATTTTATATTCATTATTTTGATAAATATATAGATCATGTATCTATACATATAATTGTTACAGATTCTTGGACTACATACTATATGGTATATATGTTATACATGTATCAAATAAATCAATTGTCTATTAATACAGGGTAAATTGCACGGACCTCCCTGAATACTTTAAAAATTACATGGATCCCAATTTTTTTAAAAGTTAGCATTTGCACCCCTCAAAAGCTGAGTTGGCAAATAAAATCGATATTCAATTAATTCGATGTTGATGTGTCATTTGTTATAATAATAATTTTTATTTTTTAAATCTAAAAATTTAAAAAAAAAAAAAAAATGAAAGTCACCCTGCCGCCACCACCAATTACAATGAATCCAATTTGATTATACCCATCATTCGCTTTCTAGTACGACAACAGTGGCAAATTCGCTTTCAGGGAAAGGCAGCTGACAGAGGCTATGGTGAGCTTGCAAGAAAGCATGGCGTTGCCAAGTCTATTGGGCTTGCAGAGGAGAGAGCTCTGACGATGGTGGACGGCAAGGAATTGGAGTTAAGATTATGCGATGGAGAAATTGAAAGAGAAGATCGGGTGATATTGGAGAGTGTAGTAGTGACAGTTGGAAAATATTAAGGAGGTTTTAAGAGTGGTTCGGATGCGGATCGCCATCGGAGGTCTCTGACTTTTCATTTTTTTTTATTTTTAAATTCTTTTCTAGATATTTTTTAAAATTAAAAAAATATAATAAATGACACATTAGCACCAAAATTAATTAAATTTCTATTTTATTTGTCAATTCAACTTTTGAGGGAGTGTAAATGCTAATTTTTAAAAAAATTGGAGTTCCATGTAATTTTTAAAGTATATAGGATAGGTCTGGGTAATTTATCCATTAATATATAAATTATATATTTTTATTTGTAAAATAATATATATATTTTTATATATGTTATATGTGTGTTCGATATATAATTTAAAATATGATATACCCATATATATAATATGTTCCTTATATGGACAACTTCATAATTTTATTATTTATTTAGATATAATAATATTATATTTTAACAAAATAAGCACATAAAACAATAATAATATATTTTAACAAGTCCACAGGTTTATAAACATGTTTGGGTCCTAAATTTAAATTTGGACACATTTAAATTCATGCAGTTTATGAGTTTGACATGTTTAATATCCATGTCAATTTTAACTTACCCAAACCTTTTATAGCCATATCATGTCGTGTCTGTGTTCATAGGTCAGATTCTAAATTGTCAACTCTAATTTCAACTAAGTACCACTTTGGTTTATATTTCTGGTACTTTGGTCAATATCGAGTTCCACTTTCATTCATATGCGGTAATTTGTTCCATATCTTGCATTTTGATCTATATGTGATACTTCAACCAAGTACTAACTTTTATCCATATATATTGTTTTGGTCCATATATGATACTTCAATTGAGTATCAGCTTTTCTTCATATCTAGTAACTTTTTCCATATATGATATTATTTGTGTTATTTTAAGTAGGGTTACCAGGTTACCCTATCAACACTTTTATTTCAAGTTGGCTTTTGGTGACTTGTGCCTATAATATCTCATAAATAGATGGTTTCATGTTATTACTTATATAGTTGCACGATTTTAACTTTAGGGAAATTAGGATTATTACTACCTTTTTTCCTCATTCGAGATGATAAAAACTAAATAATAGATAGTAAAAATAAAAGAAACAGAGTTTACATGGTCGGCACTATTTAATAGTCAAAACTGCTAAAGTAAAAAATCATTATGAGATATTTTCACGAGGGAGGTCCAGATAGAAACTTTGAGAAAGTTAGATTCTTAGGGCTATAATCTGTCGGTTTAGTAACCATACAAATGGAGATTCCCAGCTTCCTTAGAGGAAATTGAGAGTATTCAGCTAGGAAGTAAAGAGTCATAATGAACATAGACAAAAGTGTTAGAATATATGACCGAATGTGATTGGCCCATATTCTTATTAAATCTAACTCCTATTTGATTTGAGATTTCTTAATAGTTTAATAGTAGTATTAAATCTCATCCATTAGAATAGTAACTTGATGGACGTACCAAATTAAAGGTTAATTATTATATATTGGTCTTCTCTTCACCCATTAGGGTTATAAAAAAAGAAAAAAAAAAGGAAAAATACTACACAAATATATATTTTGTGTGGGTCTCCATCAAGCCTCTCTATAACATCAAGTAGAGTTAAGGGAAATTATGACAACTTCTGCACCAGATACGATTTCTTATAATTATTCAGTGATTTATTATTTATTCAAGATCCATGATTTATAATGTTTAGGCCATTATGTTTATGCCTATATGTATGTTCAATTTTATTTTTATCTAAATTACATGTGGTATCAGAGCCTAGTTTTTTGAATAAATAATAAATCCATGAACGTTGACGATAGTATGCTAATTATGAATTTAAAATTCATAATTACTTTATGTTACTGTTTAAGAATTGATCGATAAATGTAATATATGTTTATGATGAATTATGAATTAAATCAAAATGATATGGTGCTAAATTATAAATTTAGATTTGATCGCCGAATGAAATTGAAATAGGCGTATTTCATATGAAAAAAAGAACCCATTCGTTTAAGGTTTTATTGTAATCTTTTTTAAAATCGCTTTATGATGGTACGGCTGCTTTTATTGGAATTGTCTTTTATGGTTTTGTCATGTAATATTGGTGAATTCGTAAATATTTAATGAGAATTGAATGGCCCGTATGATTATGTATTGAATGGGATAAAGTGCTATTTTAATCCTTAAAGTTATGAATATACATGATTTAACCTTTAAAGTTATGCTTTAAATGATTTCACCCTTTTGGGTATAAGTATTATAATGATTATTTGATTATATGACATTAAGTTAAAATTAATTTGTTAGTCTCCAAAGTAGCCAAATTAATTAAATGTTTGTGTATCATATAATTTTAAAAAAAAATTCAAAATGTCTTGAATGTAAAGTTTATTAATTGATAGAAAATTAAGGATTTTTACCCAAAGGCAAATTAATGTTCTATAATTAATAGACCTAAAGGAAGAAAATTAATATTTACTTGTTAAATATATATGTGAGATGAGTTTATGTTAGATTACTTCATAAAGATATATTAGCATTCAAATTATGATGATTATGATATATTTTGTTGTGTTTACCCAAAGAAAACCTGCAAAATATTTTATAGACGTCTATTTTTTGAATCTGTTAAATTAGTGAGTATTTATCTATTTGCAACTATTTCTCTTCATTCACAAGCTCATGTTGTTACCATGTTCATTGGTTTGAAATTCTCAGAATAGAGCAAACAAGTCAATTTCCACTTAGGTGCTATGGATCTTGACTTCGTGCTGTTAGAGGACAAGCCTACTGATCTTACTGATACGAGCAATGAGGCTGAGAAGTTACACCATAAAGCATGAACAAGGTCGAATGGATTTGTTTTAGTTTTATGCGAATGACTATTGCCAACAACATTAAGACCACTCTTTCTAAGATTGAAACTGCTAAGGAATTTCTCAAGAATGTGGAAGATAAATTCCATTCCACAGATAAGTCACTTGCAGGTACACTAAGGGCTAAGCTCATGACCATGAAGTTTGATGGGTTGCGTAGCATGCAGCAACATGTACTTGATATGACTAAACTTGTAGGAAGACTTAAGGACCTAGGCATGATAGTGGAGGACTCTTTCTTAGTGTAATTTATTTTGAACTCATTACGTACTAAATATGGATTGTTTCAAATTAACTATAAGACATTAAAGGATAAGTGGAATGATAATGAACTGTCCAGCATGCTTATTCAGGATGAAGTGAGGCTAAAGAAATAAGGAATTCATTCCATTAGCCTTGTGAGTCAAGAAGCTAGAAAGAATCTAAAGCCAAAAGCCAAGAAATTCAAGAAGAAGGCACCTGCTAAAGCACCTCAAGTTGCTGATGATGAAAAGAGGAATAAAGATAAATGTCACTTCTGTAGGAAAGAAGGACATTATTAGACAGATTGTCCAAAGCATAAAGCTTGGCTCAAAAGGAACGGTACATATTATGTTTCAGTGTGTTTCGAGTCAAATTTATCTGAAGTTCCTTTTAATACTTGGTGGTTTGATTCTAGTGCTGCTACTCATGTTTCTAATACAATGCAGGGATACCTTTCGATCCAAACCATAAGCCAAAGTACCAAGTTTCTATTTATGGGAAACCGAATGAATGCCTTAATTGAAGGCATAGGGACTTACAGCCTTACATTAGATTCGGGTTATTACTTAGATCTAATGGATACTCTCTACGTATCCTTAATTTCTAGAAACTTAATTTCTATTTCAAAACTTGATGTTATTGGTTTTGATTTTAAAGTTAGACATGATTGTTTCAATTTGTATAAGAATAATTCCTTAATTGGTTCTGGAATTCTTGTTGATGGTTTATATAAATTGAACCTTGATGAGAATTTTTCTAAATCCTTAATTTCTGTTAATTATTGTGTTGGAATGAAACGTCGTATAGCAAATGAAAATTCTGCTTACTTGTGGCATAAACGTTTGGGTCATATATCCAAAGAAAGGTTAGAAAGATTAGTGAAGGATGAGATTTTATCAAATATAGATTTCACTAATCTTGATTTTATGTGTGGATTGCATTAAAAGAAAGCAAACCAAACATAATAAGAAAAGAGCCACAAGAAGTAGCCAGCTTCTTAAGATTATAGATACTGATATTTGTGGACCTTTTGACACTCCATCCTTTAATGAAGAAAAGTATTTTATTACCTTTATAGATGATTTTTCATGTTATCGTTATATCTATTTGCTTCATGAAAAATCTCAAGCTGTAAATGCCCTTGAGATATTTGTAAAGGAGGTTGAAAGTCAATTAGATAAAAAGGTGGAAATTGTAAGATCCGATAGAGGTGGTGAATACTTTAGAAAATATGACGAATCTAGATAGTGTCCTGGTCCATTTGCAAAGTTTCTAGAAAATCATGGCATATGTGCACAGTATACTATGCCAGGCACACCTTAACAAAATGGTGTAGCAGAAAGGCATAATAGAACATTGATGGACATGGTTAGGAGTATAATAAGCAAATCCAAGTTACCCAAAATGTTGTGGATGTATGCACTTAAAACTACTGTGCATTTGCTTAATAGGATTCCTAGAAAAATAGTCCTTAAAACTTCCTTTGAGTTATGGACAAGTAGAAAACCTAGTTTGAGACACTTGCATATTTGGGGTTGTCCAATAGTAGCATGAGTTTATAATCCACATGAAAGGAAATTAAATTCTCGAACAGTTAGTGGTTACTTTATTGGTTACCTAGAGAAATCTAAATGGTATAGATTTTACTGCTCAAATCATAGTCCTAGAATTGTTGAAATAGGAAATGCCAAGTTTATAGAGAATAATGAAGTCAGTGGGAGTGCTAATAATAAGATTGTAGATATTAATGAAATAAGGGTTGATGTTCCATTGCCCCTTAAAAGTTGTTGTATTTACTGTTGGTGTGAAGAACTCCTAGAAATTAGGAGTTTATGATTGTATCATAGGGTCAATAAATATCATTAATTAAGAGTTTATGGCTGGTCAATGAATATCATTGAAAACAAATTACAATCATCATTATAGCATATTAGTATATCAAAAATAGAAGAGCTTGATTATGTATAAATACCCATGTATGTAGAAAAGAAAAAATATATAAAAAACCTAGAATATTTTTTTCTTATTGAAAACATGGTATCAAAGCAAGTTTTCTATTCCTATCCTCCTCTATACAAACAACATTAAAGCAAATAACATCCTACAACACTGATATGGATGGTGAAGATTTGTAGTCACTAGAAACCCCTGAAATCTCTTCTTCATCTATCTTATCAAAACTCACTACCAGAATGACAAAAATCCTATCTAAGAATTCCAGTACAACCTCATCAATGGACATAGCCGTTGCTCCAATAGGAATTAAATTAGATGGGACCAACTATGGATTGTGGTCTCAAGCGGTGGAGATACACATCTCTAGCAAAGACAAATTGGGTCATATTAATGGTGATCTGCTCCAACCTACAACGATAGATCCAACCTTCCGAAAATGGTGTATTGATGATGGCATAGTAAAAGGATGGCTCATTAACTCCATGGACCCATCATTGATTGGGAATTTCATTAGATTTCCTATGGCAAAAATGGTATGGGATGCCATAGCAACAACTTATTTTGATGGGAGTGATATCTCCCAAGTGTATGACCTTCGACGCAAAGTATCACGGCTAAAGCAAGCAGGTGGTTCATTGGAAAAATATTACAACAGTCTACAAGGATTATGGAGAGAGAGTGACTTTCGAAGGCCAAATCCCATGCAGTGCCAAGCTGATATTCAGTGTTATAACAACATATTGCAAGAAGATCGAGTTTACATATTCTTGGATGGCCTGGATGACTGACTAGACAAAATTCGTAGAGATATTGTGCAGATGCAACCATTCCCCACAATGGAACAGGCTTATGCCCATGTTCGACAAGAAGCGGTACGATAAGCAGTCATGATAAGAACTTCGACTAGAGAACCATCAGGTTCCGTATTTAGATCAAAGAGTTTGAGGACTATAACTCCTTCGATAGCTTCCTCTCATGATGGAAAATCAAATTCCTCTTCTAAAAATGATGCATCTGATGGACTTAAATGCTCTCATTGCGGAGGGACTAAACATACTTGGGAGACCTGTTTTAAAATCCATGGTATCTTGAATGGTGGCATGAATTACAGTCAAAGAAAAAGCACAATGTTGAAGGAACCAATGACACGGGCAAGAATGAACAGATGACTAGAGGTCAAGGATCAATTGCCATCAGTGATATGACTCTTTCCTTAATTCCAGCTCAAGCTCACAATGTCAGTACCACCGAAATTCATAACCAGTCACAGGTATGAATCTACATGAATTTAAAATAGACAATGCTCATGGACAATGGATTCTTGACTTAGGAGCCTCTGACCATATGACCTATGATGAAAATGATATCTCCCAAAGATCCAAGCTTAGAAGAACCAACACTACAAATACCAATGGAAAATTTTCCCAAGTAACAGTGGCTGGTACAGTAATAGTGGCACCTAATATATCATTATCCAATACTCTTCTTGTTCCATCTCTTTCTCACAAATTAGTTTCTGTGAGTCAACTTAGCAAAGATTTGAACTGTGTTGCAATTATTTATCCTAATCTGTTCCTTCTTCAGGATATTCTAACAAAGGAAATTATTGGACGTGGTATTGAGAAGAGGAGACTATACTATTTGATGGACGTAAATATCGGTAAAGCATGTCACACCGCTCATCATATTATGTCCAAAGAGGAGCAAGTTTAGCTTTGGCATTGTCAATTAAGTCATTCGTCATTTGGATTTTTGAAACATGTTCTTCTAGATTTATTTTTAGATATGGCAATTTCTCAATTTAAATGTGAGACCTGTATTTTTGCAAAAAGTCATCGGGCCACTTATCCTTTGAGTTTCAATAAAAGTACTATTCCTTTTTCCTTAATCCATACTGATGTGTGGAGACCATTCTCGAAACCTAATATGCATGGCTATCATCGATGGTTTATGATTTTTGTTAATGATTGCACACGGATGACGTGGTTGTATTTGTTGCAAAATAAAGATGAGGTTTTCAATACCTTTCAGTCCTTTTAAAATATGGTTTGTACACAATACTCCACCAAGTTATAGATTCTTCATTCTGATAATGGCAAAGAATATGTCAACATGCAATTTAATGACTTCTTTCATCATCATGGAATGATTCATGAGAAATCATGTTCACATATTCCCCAATAGAATGGAGTGGCCGAATGGAAAAATCAGTATATTCTTGAGACTACTAGAGCTCTTCTTATTGGGGCTAATATGACTGGGCATTATTGGGTAGAGGCAATTATGCATGCAGTTTATGTTATCAACAGGATTCCAACGAAAGTTTTTGAAATGAAAACTCCTCTTCAAGCATTATCTCATTTTGTAACATTGCTCTCAATCTTGATGATGCCACCACGCGTGTTTAGGTGTGTTGTATTTGTTCATGTCCAAAAGGATCAACGCATAAAAATTGATCTTCGTACTGTAAGGTGCATTTTCTTATGCTATGGCCTACACCAAAAAGGATATCGCTGCTTCAATCCTACTCATAGGCAAACATATGTCATTATGGATGCCACATTTTTTGAAATCAAAATATTCTTTACTACTAAGCTCTCCACTCCACCTCGTCAGGGGAGAATTCTAGTGAAGGGGTGAATTGGATGAGATATAAGTGGCCAGGCTTTAATGAATATGACATTCAGAATGAGTCAGAGACAACTTCCTCAAATGATGACATGCCCCCTTCTTCAGCAATAACCACTAGTCCATTTCCTGAGAATATCACTAAGGTAAGTTCCCCATCAACCCCTATTGATCATCAACTCTCTAATGTCATAGATACTGTTACTTTTATCCCTGGCTATAGATTACCTTACAGGCATAATCCTGGTGTGCCCCCAAGTCGATACTCTCCTGAGATGGAAGAACGACGATCCAAATATCCTATTGCCAATTACATGTCCACTAGATTACTATCTGAATCTTTGAAAAGCTTTGCAAATTATCTGTCATCTCATCACATTCCCACTAATGCAGAAGAGGCATTACAGGACCCTAGATGGACTCAAGCCATGAAGGAAGAGATGGAGGCCTTGTTGAAAAATAAAACATAGATTCTTGATACATTAGCAGAAGGGAAGAAGACAGTAAGGTACCAATGGGTGTTTTCAGTTAAATACAAATTAGATGGATCTGTTGAAAGGTACAAAGCTAGAGTGGTTGCCAAGGGATACACATAAATATATGGAGTCGATTATCAAGAAACCTTCTCTCCAATGGCAAAATTGAACATAATCAAAGTTTCATTGTCCCTTACAGTAAATCTTTACTGACCTTTACATCAGTTTGATGTAAAAAATGCCTTTCTCCATGATAACCTTGAAGAAGAAATTTATATGGATATCCCTCCTGGATTTGTGGCAAACTCTAACAATAAGGTCGTTTGCAAGTTACAGAGAACTTTATATGGGTTAAAACAGTCACCTCAAGCTTGGTTTGGAGGATTGAGTGTCACAATGAAGATATATGGCTATCGACAAAGTAACTCTTACCACACTATATTCTTGAAATACCAACAAGGCAAGATTACAACTCTAATCGTCTATGTTAATGATATGATCATTACAGGAGATGATATAGATGAGATAGCAAAACTTCAATCTTAGTTGGCATCAGAATTTGAGATGAAGAATTTAGGAGGACTCAAATACTTCTTGGGGATTGAAGTTGCTAGATCCAATCAAGGGATATTTTTTCCTCAACGGAAATATGTACTGGATTTATTAACTGAAGTCAGGTTATTGGAATGCAAACCAGCTGATGTACCTATAATTCAAAATCACCGAGTTGGAGAATACTCAAATCAAGTACCAATAGACAAAGGAAGATACCGCCGTCTAGTTGGTAAGCTGATCTATTTATCTCATACCTGACCTGATATTGCTTATGCCGTCAATGTAGTTAGCCAATTCATGCATTGCCCTAGCGAAGATCATATGAATGCGATCATTCAGATTCTTCGATATATAAAATCATCGTTTGGTAAAGGCATTTTTTTCTCTAGAATGGTCATCTGAATATTGACGGGTATATAGATGCGGATTGGGCTGAAAATATTTTACATAGAAAGTCAACTTCAAGCTATTTCACATTTGTCGGTGGGAATCTTGTTACATGGAGAAGTAAGAAGCAGAAGGTAGTGGCATTATCAAGTGCGGAAGCAAAATTTAGAGGAATGGCAAAAGGGTTATGTGAACTTCTTTGGCTTAGAAATTCATTGTCTGAGATTGGATTTCCTCCTAAATGCGAGATGGATTTATTTTGCGATAACAAAGCAGCTATTGATATTTCTCATAATCCGGTGCAGCATGATCAAACTAAGCATGCAGAGGTTGATCGACACTTCATCACACAGAATCTTGAAGAAAAGACAGACCAGTTAGCAGATATCCTAACTAAAGCAATATGTAGCAAGAATTTTCATAACTCACTTAGCGAGTTGGGCATAATAGATATCTATGCACCAACTTGAGGAGAGTGTTGGCATGAAGGACTCCTAGAAATTATGAGTTTATGATTGTATCATAGGATTAATGAATATCATTAATTAGGAGTTTATGACTAGTTAATGAATATCATTGAAAACAAATCACAATCGTTATTATAGCATATTTGTATACCAAAAATAGAAGAGTTTGATTATGTATAAATACCCATGTATGTAGAAAAGAAAAAATATATAAAAAAACCTAGAATATTTCTTTCTTATTGAAAACATCTACATCAACACCAAGTGTTGCTCCTGTATTGGAAGACCATAATAATCAAGAACAATAGTTTAATGAAACACCCCATGAAGAATCTAACTCATCACCAGTTAATGTGAATGAACCACATGGAATAGCTTTGACTAAACCTGTAAGGGTTAGAAGGTCTGCTATTTCTAATGATTATGTGGTTTATTTACAAGATCATGACTATGATTGTGGCATTGATAATGATCCTATTTCATTTTCACAAGCCATAGAAAGTGAAAAGTTTAATGAATGGATAGATGCTATGAAAGAAGAGTTAAAATCAATGGCACAAAACAATGTTTGGGATCTCGTTAAATTTCCCGAAGGTTCTAAACAAGTTAGCTGTAAGTGGTTCTTCAAGACCAAGCATGATTCAAATGGCAATGTTGAACGATATAAAGCCAGACTTGTTGCCAAATGTTATACTCAAAAGAATGACATTGATTATAAAGATACTTTTTCACCAATGGCAAAGAAGGATTCTTTAAGAATAATTTTGGCATTAGTGGCACAATTTGATTTAGAGTTACATCAAATGGATGAGAAAACAACCTTTTTGAATGGGGACCTTGAAGAGGAAGTTTACATGGATCAACCTGAAAGTTTTTCCATAGAAGGAAAGGAAAATATGGTGTGCAAATTAAAGAAATCAATATATGAAATTAAACAAGCTTCCAAGCAATGGTATATTAAGTTTAATAATGCCATTTCTTCTTTTGGGTTTGAAGAAATCATTGTTGATCGGTGTATTTAACGAAAGATTAGTGGAAGCAAGTTTATATTTCTGGTTCTATATGTTGATGATATTTTACTTGTTGCTAATGACTTAGGCTTTATGCATAATACTAAGGAATTTCTCTCTATGAATTTTGAAATGAAAGATATGACAGGGGCTTCTTATGTGATTGGAATTTCAATATTTTGTGATAGATCACAAGGATTGATAGGGTTGTCTCAAAAGGCTTATGTCGATAACATTTTTGAGAAATTTAATATGAGCAAATGTTTAGCTAGAATAATTCCTATTCAAAAGGGAGATACGTTCAGTCTTATGCAATATCCTAAGAATGATGTGGAACAAAAGGAAATGGAATCAATTCCACATGCCTCTATTGTGGGCAGTTTAATGTACTTACAAACATGCACCAAACCCGACATCGACTTTGCAGTTGGTATGTTAGGTAGATATCAAAGCAATCTTAGTATTGATCATTGGAAAGAGACAAAGAAAGTGTTAAGATATCTTCAAGGAACGAAAGACTACATGCTCACTTATAAGAGGTCCAATCAACTAGATGTGATTGGGTATTCAGATTCAAACTTTGTTGGATGTATTGATAGTAGAAATTCAACGTTTGATTACTTGTTCCTATTGCCACAAGGAGCAATATCATGGAAATCTGCCAAGCGGTTTGTCATTGCTTCATCTACTATGGAGGCAGAATTTGTGGCTGGTTATGAGACTACAATTCATGCATTATGGTTACGGAATTTTATTTCAGGACTTAGGACTTTTGGATACTATTTCCAAGCCGCTAAAAATTTACTATGATAACTCTGCAACAGTTTTCTTCTCTAAAAATGACAAATAATCTAGAGGTGTTAAACACATGAAATTAAAGTATTTTGTCGTTAAAAAAGAAATTCAAAACAAAGAGTATCTATTGTGCATATTAGTATGGATCTCATGATTGTAGATTCATTAACTAAAGGTTTGCAACATAAGACATTTAAGGAACATGTACTTAGAATGGGTCTTGATTGTATTAATGATTGATAATGTTTAATAATAATGTTATAACATTTTACTCTCTTGAGCTCGATAATGTTATGTTTCTAATTATTTTCTTATTCACCATATTTGTATACATATGATTGTTTGAATAAGAAAAATTTATGTGTGTTCAATTAGGTAGATTGTATGTCTACATATAACTTATGTTTATCTAACATTACCAGCTCTTAATGTAATGGTATACAGAAGGAAGTATACGACTAAATTGTGTATGACCGCCATAGCCTTCATTATGTGGTTTGTTATGTTAAGATACGTATGATGTTGTATGACTAATGAGATTTAATTTATGCGCGTCTTATGTTCTAGTGTTAAACATAAAGGAAAGGAACATCCAACCAAGTAGGAGAATATTAGAATATATGACCGAATGTGATTTGGCTTATATTCTTATTAAACCTAACTCCTTTTTGATTTGGGATTTCTTAATAGTTTAATAGTGGTATTAAATCTTATCCGTTAGATTGGCAACTTGATGGACGTACCAAATTAAAGGTTAACAATATATTGGTCCTCTTTCCACCCATTAGGATTACAAAAAAAAAAAAAAAAAAAGGAAAATCACTACACAAAAATATGTTCTGTGCGACTCTCTATCAAACCTCTCTGTAGCATCAAGCAAGGTTAAGAAAGAGAAATCAATTATTTAAGAAAATTCTTTTAGCTCTTGTTTGAAATTATGACGACTTCCGCATCACATAAGATTTCTTATAATTATTCTGTGATTTATTATTTATTTAAGATCCATGATTTATAATGTTTAGACTATTATGGTTATGCCTATATGTATGTTGAATTTTATTTTTGTCTTAATTACAAAAAGATCTTCAATTACCTTATTCGCAAATACCATATCAATTAAATTATCTTTTCTAAATAAATCTATGAGAAATAACTTATTGTCATAAAAGCGCCAAACAGACGTAAATCCCATAGTATTCGTGATGATATATATATATATATATATATATATCAACGATATAATTACAAGGTCGAATTAGCCTCTATTAATTAGACATACGTGCGAGCCGGGTGCTAGTGTTTATCATAGTGACGACTCGGCGAGGTCCCTGTGCTAAGGAACATATTCCTAAAATCTTTCCCTGAGTATAAAATAATTATAAAAAGAAACAAAAGATTTTACTCCTTTAAGATCATTTACCTTACCTTTTAAGTCCTTCAGTAAAAATAAAATTAAAAATCTCTATCATATGAATTATAATGATATTTCGTTGGTTTTGAAGAGAAGTATTTCTTAATAAAAAAATGTTTTTCTTTAAAAAAAATTTTTTCCAAAATGTAGCATATTTTTATATGTTTGGATATTTTTATGAAAATAGTATTCATACGTTTGTATAATTTCAAGATAATACATATGTTTTAAGTATAAAAAATATAAAATACATATATTATAATGAGAAATAAATCTTTATAAAAGAAAAATATTTTAAAAAATTAATAATCAATGTCTTTAGATAGTGAATTATTGTTAAATGAGCTTATAAACCGATGGAAAAATGACTTACCTTTTATATCTTATAAATTGTTTTCAAAAAAGAAAAAAAAAGCCAGAAATGAGTAAATATTTTTTAAAACAAAGAAGAAGTGTTTTTTATTAATTATCCTTTTTTCTTTAAATAAAAATGAAAAATTAAAAAAAAAAAAGCATTTTTATGAAATACATTTTTATTAAAATAATCAGGATTAAGTTGGGACACATGTCGCAGTCCAGTGAAAAAAGACACCGCTCCGTCGGCTATGAACGTGCTGATGTGAGACACTCATGGCTCGTATGACTTGTACAAGGCGCATTCTGGAAAATTAGTAAAAACACGTGCACCTTTTCCTTATCCTTTTTGTCTTTTATCTTTTCCCTCAGTCCAAGATATTATCGGAATGACCAGTTACAAAGTACATTATGATCACTTTCTTTTTTCGCCAACCGTATGTAATGATTATGTGAGAGAACAAATGATACCATTATACACGTGGAATCAGCTATATGTTACGAGTAGATTAACCGGCCACTCCCTCCTAATTATCATGGTATTTAAATTTTTTTTAAATATATAATTAATTATCTAAATTTAAAAAATATTAATTTAATATTTTATCAAAGTTTTTTATTGATAACATTATTTAGACTAACCAAATTAACTCCACTTGTTAAACCGCTACTTCCACTGAAAGAAAATTCATACATGCCAAGTAACTCATTAAAAAAATAAAAAAATTAGATAATTAAACATACAGATTAACCCACATTAAAGTATGTAAGATTTAATTTACTTACTTTAACATCTAATTTGACAATATATATTTTAATCCACCTACTTATCCGTTTAATTTTGTTAATTGTTTATTGGCTACTCAATACGTACTACTTCCCTAAACATTGGAAGTATTATATCAGATTAACTTTGTTAGCCAAGTTAGTATTAATAATCATAAAGTTTTAATTAGATATTAAATTAACTATTTTAAATTTCCTTATAATTAAATATATATATATATAGGGTGTTCATGATTTGATTAACCCATCTAAGACCTAATTTTTTCACTGAATTATAATGATCGGTTTTTAAATATCTTAACTCAAAACTGATCAATTATAAATGGTTAATCTTCAAGACGGTTAACCGTTTTTTCTATTAAATTTTTTGGTTTTTAGTTTTTAACTATTGAACACATTATTTAACCAAAACATATGATTAACTGTATTTCTAGTTGTAACCATAAAAAATTAGACCTTTTTGTTTTATAATTATATTAAAAAATTACAAATTAACAAGTCAAATAACACAATTGCATAAAAAAATTCAAATCAACTCATCAAAAAACTATAAGCTATCAAATCAAGAACATAAGTCAAGTACTAGCTCACGAGACTTAAAATTCAATATCAACATTATACAAATATTATATATGTATTTATAAATATCAAACTGGTTAACCGAAACCATCGGTTTTTTCTGATTGTAAACCATTTTTTTTATATTGATTTTCTAGTTTTGGTTCAACTTTTAAGTTTCATTTGTTCATTTTTTTTTTTTTTTTTTTGCACACCCTAATATATATGGACAAAGTGTTAAGATCAGCCCATTATTCTCCAATCTAGTCCACTTTCTAATATGAACCCTATTATGCTTTCACACTTAGCTTCCAGCTTAATCTCTTCTAATCCTCACCTCTTCTTTCCCAAATAGCTCAATATTCTGCTTTGTCTTTGTGGTTTATACTTAGGGTTTTACTGTTTTTTAATCTATTGTGCTTCTTGAATGACTTATAGGTTATTAATGAACTAATTGTTTGATTAAATGATTAGCTGTTTCGAGAGAGCCATTCCCCTGAAACTCAATCTCAGGGATTGATCTGTTTTTTTGGAAAGATTATTGATGCCATTCTTTTCTCCTTCTTTTACTTTTATACTTATGCAATATTAACAGATTTGTTGTAGATTTGTTATCTAAATCTATTATCTACAACTATATTCAAACAAATCAACTACTTCAACTATCTTAACTATATTATAGTTTCAGTTCAACTAATTAGTTCAACTACTTATGATCCTTGTACTTGTTTAGGTTGTAACAATTTCTCTCCCTCCTGAAAAATACCTTGTCCTCAAGGCCTAAAATAGATTTTTGGAATATGTTGTATCGAAACAAAGAACTTGAGACACCCCTATTGTTGTAATGTTCAAGTGACAATGGTAACCACTGTCCAATAGCTAATGTAGGGACTAAGACATGAAATTTTTTATGTATTTGAACCTTTATTGTCAACTCCAGCATAAAAGAAGTATGTCCAATTCCTATGATGGTAGGAGAAAATGATGCTAAAGAAGATTCTTGAAATGTTCCATAGAAAGGTAAGCTTAATCTCAAACTGTCTAATCTTGAATTTACTGATGCTTTCTAGTTCACTATTCAAAAAATGTAAATCTTGGCTGCTCATTGCTGTAACTGGAAAATGATGAATCAAGTTGATTGGGAATGTTTTGATGATTCATTGGTTGATTCTGATTCCAATCAATTCTACCCATTCTTACATCGGGACAAACTTGCTTGAATATCCATTAAAGATTTCGCTAACATTTCCATATCCATTTACTGGCTATAAGATCTTGTCTCCATTACCATGAGTGCTGCTATGAGACTTCAAAGACAAGAGCGCCAAAAGTTAAGACCGGCCCATTATTCTCCAGTATTGTCCATTAATATGAAACCTATCATCCTTTCTTCACACTTAGCTTCTAGATTAATCTCTACTACTCCTAGCCTCTTCTTTTCGAAATTCTACTTTGTCTCTCTCATTTACACTTAGGGTTTTACTATTTCTCTACTCTATTGTTTGGTTGAATGTGTGGTTGTTTCAAGAGAGCCTCTCTCTAAAAACACAATATCGAAGTTCTACCACATAGCGACATTAATTGTGTGCAAACCGTGATAACATTTAATGCATCCTCGATATAGTTAAATTAATGAAATATCTTTAAAGATTAACAACAATGACTAAAAAAAGGTAAATTTTCAAATAAATATACTGTAACATGCTGAGAATTTCTATTTTTTACCTAAGAAAAATTGATTTTTTGGCATATATTCAAATTAATCATTTAGGAGAAACCCCTACTCTTATCAACGAAAACAAGAAAAGAGCTATAATTTTTCTAGATGCAAAAAAAAAAAAAATGTATTAATTTACATTAAGTCAAGTAGCAACTTAAGTTATATAATTCAAGTAGAAAATATATCATTTACACATAATTAAGAAGCAACTCTAATATTGGGTGACTCAAAAATTAATACATATTGATGATAAATTGTCGGATTGTGTCACTTTTGACATAAATAAACATAGCTTCCATAATTATGAAATAAAAGATATGAGACAACTGATGGGCTTAACTCAGAAAAATATTTGCTGTTTTCATAATGCTATCCCCATCTTGTCCTAACTAATAGATATTTGACACATGTTAAATAAATTTAAAAAATAAAATATCTCTAAAATAAAACAAATAATTACTATAATTCCATATACACGTATCGCATTATTATTGTTTGGAACAGGTTGGGACACAGATGGTGGGATAGCAAACTTTTTCCGGCTTAACTCCATAGAAATGACATGTAACTACTATTTGGGTGCTAACTCTAGTCTTATTCGAGCATATCTCACCATTCTCTATCCAAATTTGATTGTTTTGGTTTTTCATCAACATATATAGGATAATTTATGATATTTTAGGAAATCATCGTTATGACGAAGGGAATAACAATATATCTCAAAATTTATGAAGGTATTTGAAGAAAAGGGAAAAAATGAAATAAAAAAATTGTAGGTTTGAAGTCATTTATGTTCTACCTAGACATCTTCCTGAATCAAGTCCGAATCAGAACACAGGGAGAGCCAGCCATGGTGGTCCTCCATTGGACCTACCTTGTGGACCCACTGGGTTAGCAGATCCAATTCGAGTCCATTGCAAGGACACGATGGGTCCAATAGGGTCCGCTTGGATTTTGTAAAAAAAAAAAAAAGAACAAAAATTTTGGCTTGTGAAAATTTTTTTATTTTTTTAAATGAGGATTGGAGTCACAGGACCCATGCCTTGAATCGGCAGGTCTACGGGTCCTACTCGACCCACCACCCCCATGAGGAAATTCCGGATTCATTTTTTGGACCCAGACCTAGTGGGTCGACTCCCGGCTCAAACCCAATCCAAACCGGGGAGATGTCTAGTTCTAAAAAAAAAAAATCTTTCGTTTTTTATATTAATCATTTAAGTTTCCTAAATTTATATTAAAATTTAGACATATACATTACATTTAATTGAGCCATATAAGTTCTTATTTAACATTTTCAATATTATATGTCCATAAATAAAGCACTTAGATAATTTGATAACATAGATATAGAAGGCTTAAATATGAGATTATATATTTATTAGATAAGCTTTATATTTCTCTATCAACTTAGCCTGCTACATCAACCGACTCAAAAACTTATATCTATTATTTTAATGATAATTTAGCAAGGCTTGTTGACGCTCTGTAGAACTTACCTTTTTATTGTCTGACAAAAAAAAAAAAAGGCTTTTTAAGTTTTTGGAAAATTTGTTAAAAATAAAGTGTCAAAGGTATTAAATATTATTGTTCTATCTTTAAAGAGGTTGCAAATACTTGTAACTTATAGTGATGAGCGGTGGTGCAATGTCATAATAGTGTCCAACCACTAATGGGAAAGTTTTTTTTTTTTTCCAGATAAATAAAATTCATTCATTGACGCATAGATCAAAATAAAAATACACACGTGCTAACAAATTACATTAAAAGAAATGGGGATCCAAAGATCCAATAAAAAAATGGACACATTTTCTTGGTAAAAATGGGTTATAATGACCTAGAAATGATTCTAGCATAAATATGGATTGAAATCTAGCACTCTAGCTATAAAAGATCCCATATTGGGAAGACAATCAAACAAAAAATAAAAACCATTGAAAGAAAATCTACATTTAAAAATGACTCCGTATAACTTTTATTCTTTTTTTTTTTTTTTTGATGGAAAACCAATTGCAAACCTTCAGATCCAAATCAAGACTTTCTTTTTTTAAAGCAATCACACAGTGAAAAACACGATAGCACCGATCAAGTTGAGGCAAACGGCCAAAATGTGATGGCTACCGCCCCTAGATCCTTTCAAGAAGAAAACACTACTCTAAGGGGGAGGAGCACATGAGAGAGAGAGAGAGAGAGAGAGATACCCTATTTTTAATGGGCAATGATTAAGAATCACATAAATAGTAATGGAGTTCCAAACATATGATTCACAAGATATAACGTAATACATTGAAAGTTACTTTTATAAAACAAAATTTTTTTCCCTCATTTTTGTTTCTATCATAGTTAACCATTACTAGAAGCCATTGGCTATGATGCAGTTCTTCCACCATCACTTGCTACTAATAATCATAACCTTTTGAGGTTATAAGGAGTAATTCACAATTTTAAGTATTGATTATTACAAAAATTAAAAAAAAATTAAAATGATTTCCATAAAATAAAATACCCTACTTTACATATAACTCTAACATATTAAATCTCCTCTTTATGATCTTATTATTGCATAATATCTATGTGTGTATATACACACATATCTTCAATTTGAATCTCTACATGTGAGTAGTGGTTGATATTGAAAAAGATATAATTATAGGAATAACAATGTCCTTCCATATTGACAAAAATTATACACAAAGTTGTTGGTACTATTTTTGTCAATTGTCAAATAGCAAATGCAAGCTAAGAATAATGAGGCGTACCTTCGACACAAGAATGCTAACATTTAAGCCAATAGAAGATTCTAGAGAATAGAGAATACATCGACAATAAAGAGTAGGTATGAGAGAATATAATTATCTTAGTTACCCATTGTAAAGCTTTAGTTAACAAGATCGGACTAATATGATTTGAGGTATATGATGTGTGTTGATATGGGAAAGACGGCAAATGATCCCCTAGCATTTGCAGGTTAGTAAGGGGTACATAATCTAAAGATGAGAGTATTATAGGCCAGCCTCTAACCTAATTCTACTTATCATGATGACCTATTTTATCGTTTCGGGAAAGGGTCTTTGTAACCCTAGGAAATTTTTGCAATTTAGAAATAATAATGAAGCACGGTAGCATATGAATATTGTGGTTTAATATACTTGTACAGCCTATTAGATCATGAATGATAGTATAGAGATAAAGCATTAGTAATGAAACGTACTTGATAAGACCAAGTAATAGGTCAATATCTAAAGAAATGGTTAGAACTAATATTATGATACTATAACCATGAAATAATAGATGATAATAAGATTGTCTATAAAACCTAATTTGAGTCAAAACCCCTAATCACATAAAACAAAACCCTAATATTATCTTATCGCATAAGACTAAAACCCTATGTGCCAACTGGAAACTATAAAAGAAGTAGTATAAATAACTTTGAAGCTTAATTCTCAAAATAAATACTCTTATTTTATGATACATATTAGATTTGTCCTTTTATGTCTAAATATTCTTAGAAAACCCTAATTAGATAAGTATGAACCCTAAAATTTTCAATCATATGAACATAAAAACATTAGATACCAACTTAAAAATAATAAATAAGACATTGTAAGACACCTTGAGACCAAGATTTCAGCCCTATACCCCTATAATTCCCCAATAACTAAGAAATTTTTCCTTTCTACATTAATGATTACCTTAATTATTACATTTTTCCTATGTGCATTAAACTTATTTAATGAACTCACAAAATATCCACAACAAAAAACACCCCCAACCCCAGCGCGCGAGCCCCCCACCCCCCCCCCCCCCCCCCCCCCCAACAGCACACACACACACACACAGACAATGCATTTATGGTTGAAAATGAAAAAGGAGACAAGGCCAACTATTACTCAAACTTTCTAAAATTTAGAAAATCCTAAGAAAGTCTAGGCATTTAATAAATGACTCGATATTTACCATTTTTGTTTTTTAAGGGGTAACTTTTGGAAATTACCAAAAGACAAAAGCTTCCCTAACTTACCATTGGCTTCTAACGAAACTCAAACTACAACATCAAATCATAATTTCATCAACTTCACAGCTCTTAATGTTTCTTCAAATTGTCATGACCCACTGCCCATTTTGTTGTGACCATCTCCCTTCTTCTCAAGCTCATTTTCATTTAAAAAATAATGCTCTCTACTTCTCCTCCGAATTCTCCAAATAGTTTCTAAGAAAACCAAGACAATATCCATAAACAAAGGTGCTAAGAGAATCATCTTGTCATATCCCAGGGCTATCATAAACGTGATAGTCCGTTGTACACATGATGTGTTCCGATCTGAGTTTAACAATTAATATCTAATAATCCTTTCCTAAAATCAGATCAACAGTAGGCCAGTGCACCTATCAATTGTAATATAGGAATGGTTTATGGGTCGTATTCCTTGGGGCCCTGACAAATACTACTACTCGCCCTCTTATTATTATCTAGCGATCAAGTATGATTAGATTATCTAAATTTAATCTATAATTAACAACTAAACAATATCAATTACACAGGTTCACTAAATTATTATGCAAAATACAACTTTAATACAATTTAATTCACAATAAGGCAAGGTTACTCCATCATATCAACATGAACTACAATACAAATCATCCTTTTAAGTACTTATCTACAAAGATTCTCAATTCATGGTTCTTATTCTCATAATAAACCAATTATAATTCCATTTGCATCTATTAAAATCTCTCTTAAATAGATGGAAAAAGCAGAATTGCTTTAGATTATTCTAATTATCCTAAAATCTCCTTAAACATGCAGCAAATTTCCTAATAATATCTCTATTACCAGGAGTAATTTGTTCTAGTGATTTAGATCTACTCGATGGAATTGTTTCTCAACATTTTCCATCGAGATCTGATGTAGGATCATGTCGTGCACTACAATTTCCTAACTTTATTGAAGACCCATCACTAGAAATTCGTAATTAAAAAGATTAATAACAAATACATATACAATTCATGTTAATATGACTTCGTAACATCCTAATTACTATTCATGCATGCTGGGTTATGAACACAAACATAGAACAACATAACGACAATGGAATGACACACACAATAAGAGTAAGATCAGAAAAGAAAATGAAAACCCCTTTGAATTATGATAACGTAGATGTTTGTACACACACGAACGCTTGGATCCAATGTCTCTGTCTAGAGTTCTTCTTGGAATCCCAGCTATACTTCCACTCACTCCTAGATTTTCTTCTTCCAAGTATATGATATGATAATCAAAATGAATCCCCCTCCTTTATATTCAATGGGTGTGGTGTCTAAAAACACGACTTTTTACTAAAACAAACGATTTTTCTTTCTAGTGTTCAACAGTCATACTATTTCAAGAACACGTAAGAAAATAATAATGACCCATTTCCTAGAGTCACGACCGTACAATGCGCAATTCTCTGATAACTTTCCATCTTGCACGGGCATACAAAAGGGTGTACTAAGTACTGGAATCATTCTTCAAGTGTGCACGGGCGTACAAGTATGAATCTCCTTCATTTTCCTTCCTCATCACTTCATGTACGGGCATACAAGACCCCGTACTAGCAACTTCCTTCGTATTTTCTCCATTTTGATAATTGCATGGCCGTACATCTGGACTCCCTTTGTGCTTCTTGCTCCTTTGCTTGAATTTGATTGGATTCTCCACATATTTCTTCCTTGTATTACAAATGTGTTCAAAATTGACCTGAAATATATGTATATATACTAATTAAGTACCTAATCTGTTAAGAATCCCATCAATATACCATAAAATAAACCCAATTTGCCATTTAAAATGATGATAAATTGTGCCTATCAACACAATAATAAAGCCTAAGAATGATTACCTTAGTCACACAAAGGTTTCCATATTATACACAAGGCATACATCACACAAAGGGAATACATCGAAGTACCATAATTTATATTGATAACAATTAAGTAGCAAGGTAATAGCAATATAAACCACTAATAATAAATAAGGTCATTTACACTTCTTAAGGACATACCCCCACTATTATCTCCAAATCTACATATATACATTTCCAAGTGATCTCCCAAAATATTAACATTTCACATATTACTCATTAAAAAAATTTTCAAGAAAGTAAGTTCATTCTATGCTCCCACTTCATCTATAAAGGCTCAAAAATTTATCGATCATTTTCTTAATGTCCCGATCCTCGAATGGAGCTGCAATTATACTTGTTTCAACAAAGATCTACAGAGATGTAAGCTTACAACATGCTTAGTGAGATGTTCCTTTTATCCGTACCGTATTTCAAACAAGTTTATTAATTTTCACACATATGTTATTCATGTTATGCAACAACCATATGTTATAAACAATTACGTATGGGTATCTGGAAATCATATACAAAACAGATTTATGCCTTTCGTATCAGGGGTTATGTAAACCCCCGAAGTTTTGAATTCAAATTAAAGCTTAAACCCTAATTAGGAGTCAACCGGATTTCTAAAGTCAACAAAACCCTAGTTTACCATAACCGCTTAAGTCCGGCATTCCTATTTAAGAAACCCTAAGAGAATAAGAAAAATTTCAGTGAGTAGAATAGTTCGTAATTATCCAAGGAAGCTTAAAAATATCAGTTTAGTAAAACCGCGACTCGTCTTAAACCCGATCGGACACAGTTCTTGAAAAACGTGTCCTGGAGCTTGGAATAGTAAAAATATTCTGAATATAACGTTAGACTCGTAAAAATATAAGATTTTCAAAAATATCAATTTCATAATTTTTCGGTAGCTAAAAATATTAGATATCGCATTTATACGCGTATTTTCTTACTACCTGTATTTAAATTGTTATGTCTACTTTATATTAAACTATTTACTACTATTCTACACTATTTATCTATCTCTACTTTTTCTTACAACCTACTCTTACAACCCATACCTCTATTTCTTACACATTTTCATTTTCAATACAACTTCACATCTTTCATATCTTACTTTTAATTAAGAAAAATACAAAAAAAATAATTTTTCCTCCCTCTTTTCTCCTATTTGTGTTGGCCCTCTCTCTCTATCTTCCCAAATTGTTTTATTTTTAATTTATTTAATTAATGCAAATTATCTCCCACATTTTCCTATAAATACCCCCTCTTACTTCCACTTTTTTCACACCTTTCTTCTACTAAAGTTACTCTCTCAAATTTCTACAAGAATTTCCTCCCAAGAAGCTCTCTCTAGTTTAGTTCCTTTGGGTAAATTTTCTTCAAGTTTTCTTTATGTTCGTCTACTTAGTATGAGCTTAGTGTGTGTTTTCTAAACCATGAAGGTTAAAGAAAGCAATAATAGGTTCATACTTTGTTTTTATTCATCATCTAATTTCTTTATGTTGCTTTTATATCTAATATATCTATATAGCTTTTTGTTACAGTACGATTACCTTTGGTTGGCCGCAAGGAGCCCCGTATGCCAGGTACGAGTTTAAGCTACTAGGAGTTTTTGGGAGAAGCTATATGTATTTAAGTTTTGAACATAGGCTTCTAGAAAAATCTCTATAGTAGGCTTGTGTTATAGTTGCTATTATTATTTTGAAAGACTTCTAAAGCAGGAGAATGCCCCTAAGATGACGTAAGGATATTATTAAGAAGATCTTATGTTTATTTATATAAGTTCTTACTTGCTTTTATTATCTACTTAAATGTAATACCCCTGTGAGTCTCCTACTATCTTGGAAGCTCGGCTTGCATGTGATATCGAAGCTCCTGCATGACTAAGGTTGTCATTCATTAGCTTTAATATTATATGCGGCGGACTACCACGTTTAAGGTACCCTCCGAGGCGTAGCAGTTTAAGTTGGTATCAGAGTGCAAGTTTTAAATAAAAGATAGTAGAAGTAGACTTTAAGTTAGATAGTAAGAAGTTAGAACCTAAGCTTAAGATCTGATCCTCTTCTTGTTCTATTTTGATAGTTAACATTCCCTGAAGTTAAGGAAAAATCTCGAAATTTCCTTAAGGACCCAGATAAGACCTTTGTGGACTACCGTCTTAGGTTGAGAGTCCTATGTGAAGAATTTGCATTAGTTGAAAGACCCTGAACGGCCCAAGAAATGTTTAAGTTATGGAGGAAAGGTTCAAAACATTCTTTATGGAGAAACTTGCCCAAAGAACTAAGATTCGATGCCGTAAGCAGACGAAGGTGGAGTGACATAGAGGTTATATACGTGGTAGAAAGAATGATGGTTTTTATGTATAGAGAAACCATGCTACAAGAGATGACCTTCATCCTAAAGGCGGAAGGAACCCGACAGGAACTAGACTTCCGAACTTGGAACAAGTTGGGACCCTTTTATATCTATGCACATGATGAGCTGGTAGATCACAGCGATTGGCTAAAGGTGGACGCAGAAGAACGGTTCTACTGGTCTGCCGCCTATAGACGTATTGTCCCCATGCCATCAGAATGTAGCATCCAACCAAACTCCATCGGAATGCAGTTGGAAGTAATCCCAAACGAGGATTCCATCATGGAAGATGCCTAAAGGAATGAAGGAAATGGAGAAATAGAAGGTGACCCCGAAGAAGACCCCAATGAAGACCCAAAACATGAGGAAAATCCATCTGCATCTCCTTGGGAACATAGTCCCTTGATTCCCAGGCCGGTACCCCCACCAAGGTTGAGTCAGGACATTCCCATGGAGACAGTGGCAAGAAATAACCCGGTGATGATTTCTGACTCAGAGGAAGAAGGAAGGAGAGATGACCAGCAATGGAGGAATGCTTTCAATCCAAGTGGATTTTTGAGAAGCAGATTTCAAACCCCTACCATAGCAGTGGCACTTGAAGGAGGAAACCAAGAAGAACAAGAGACAACAAACGACACCACCCAAGGAGAAAGGACTTCCATGCATGAAGAAGTATGGCCGTCTCAGGCAGAAATCACCTTGAGATACAGAGGAAAAAGGATGTCCATGAGTCAGTATCTGCGACAATTTGTCAAGAAGCATAAAGGTTCCACTAGTCGAAGCATGAACCCAGCGCCATCCCTGTAAGGAAAGGAAGAATGAAGAAGGAAGAAGTGAAGGAAGATGAGCACAATCCAACAAGTCCAACCAAGCCTTTTTCTAGGATCCGGATAGGCATATCTTTGTTGTAGTGAATGAATGTTTTTACCTTTAAATGTTGTGTTTTAAGTATTTTCTATTTTGAACAATTATCTTTTGTTAAGAATGGTTCTAACCTTCTCAAAATATGTAAGGGTTATCACCCTCTTTTGTTTTAATGCAAGGTACTCTATGTTTGATTTAATATTTTTGGATTTGATTGCCTTGAATATTTCCTATGCAATTTCCAATATGTCCGATCTCTTTCCAAAGATTTAAGAAGTCTAAAACTAGAGTAATTAACAGACGAGGTAGGAAAGGCAGAAGACGTGAACGATGTGCCTCTAATCATGTTTCAGCTGAACCAAAAATCCCCCAGCAGGTCAACAAGCAGCGCCACCAAATCCCCCACAAAACCAACAAGGTGATGTTTGGGTTGTGATCAACCAACTAGCTGGTTTAGTCAATAATTTCATGCAGCATGCGCAGAACATGCCACCTCTGGCTGCCAATGCACCTGAAGCTACAGTTGAGGCACCTGCACTACCAGAAGCTGAGTCTCAATCTGTTCCTTTGCCAGCACCACCGCTGCCTCAACCTTACCGAAGTTCCCTACCAGACTTCATCAAGAGTAATAGATACTTTGATGGGAGTTTCGGAAAGCCAGATGAAGCGGAGGACTGGCTAGCACAGATTGAAAGATCATTTGCTGCATATGAAGTACCCCATCATCTTCGCTTGAATTATGGCACATATATGTTAAGGTTCAACGCCAGAATATGGTGGGAATCAAAAAATAGAGAATTGCTACCACCGGTGACCTAGGCGACCTTCCGAAGAGAATTCTTGGAAACTTACTTTCCTGGAAGTTTAAGGGTACAATACAGTGGAGATTTCCTTCACATATCTCAGAAAGGAAGGATGGTGGAACAATATGAGACAGAGTTCAGTCGTCTACTTCAATATGCGCCGGAATCCTTCAGACACGGTGAAGAATTGAAGAGGCAAGTCTTCCTGAGTGGCCTAGACGAAGATCTGAGGATGCGTCTGGAGGAGTTGGATCTAAGGACCCTCCGTAAGTTGGTTAAAAGGGCTCGTATTATAGAGGGAGCCAAGAAGAGGAAAAGCAAGGCACCTGAGAAGCGAACCTTTGTGTTCAGAAAAAGGGCTCAAGATAGCCACAGCCCCAGCTTCCAGAGCAAGAAGTTTAAACCCTTCAATAGTTACAGAGGAAGTGCTAGTGGTAACAAGGAGGCATCCGAGGTCAAAGTGACATGCTGGAAATGTAAGAAGGAACACTATCCGAAGAGGTGCCCCTTGCTTCAACACAAATGCTATTTTTGTGGAGACCCTAGCCACAAGATCGGTGACTGCCCAAGGAAGGCTTCCACCGTTTGCTTTGTATGTAAGCAAACTGAGCACTTCGCCAATGAATGCCCACAAAGAGAGAATGCCCCAGCTAGACTGTTTGGTTCAATGGGAGGAACTACACCGGCGAAGAATGGAAGTGGATGGAGCAACTCGAGCCGTTCTGGAGCAGCTGTCCACGGAATGAGAATATACAACTTGGAAGGACAGTGGGTGTGCGAAGATTCGGATGAGGAAGGAGCAGAGTTAGCAGCCATGGATGGAGACTGTGGCCCAGATTATGGACTGGTGACAGGTTAGAATCAAAACTTCTCTACCTTTCATGCAAGTTATTAAGTATCCTGCATTCAATTCTTATGCTAGGAGTATAAAGTTTTATACCGTAAATAGCTTAAGTGTACCAGTTTCGTGATTAGTATAAAATTCGAGTGCAGGACATGTACGCATAACTAGTCAAACTGATTATGCTTTGTTTGATACGGGAGCTACTCATTCCTTTATCACCGTTAGCCTGGCTAAACAAACTGGTTTACCCATAAATACTATCGCTACCGGTTTTCGAGTTAAGACCCCTACCGGAAGCATAGTAACAACTAAGGAAGTGCTTAAAGATTGTCCCATGGAGATACAAGGAAGTTACTCAAATTGTGACCTGATAATCTTGGAAATGAGCAAATACGAAGTAATCTTAGGAATGAGTTGGTTGACATCTGTTAAAGCTCTAGTGAATTGTAGACATAAAGAGGTGAAGTTTAAGGATCAAGATGGATGTGAAATAGTGTTCAGGGGAGAATCCACGGTGAAGTTGAACTCATTTGAGTTAATGGATGATGAAGAGATCAACCTTAAGTAACAAGGACAAAGAAGAAAAGGAGAAACCTGAGTTAGAATCCATAAAAGTGGTTAAGGAATTTCCAGATGTGTTCCCTGATGGATTGCCTAGATTACCACCCCAGAAGGAAATCGATTTCGAAATCGACTTATTGGTAAACACAAAGCCAATATCAAAGGCACCCTACCGGATGGCACTAGTAGAGCTTAAGGAGCTAAAGACTCAGTTGCAAGACTTGTTAGATCAAGGTTTTATCCGACCGAGTGTATCGCCTTGGGGAGCACCAGTGTTATTTGTGAAGAAGAAGGATGGTTCCATGCGCTTATGCATCGATTATCGGGAACTCAACAAAGTTACCATCAAGAACAAATATCCACTCCCAAGGATAGATGACCTTTTGATCAGCTTCAAGGAGCTAACGTCTTTTCAAGGATTGACCTACGATCAGGATACCACCAATTGAGAATTAAACCTGAGGATGTACCTAAGACAGCTTTCGGAACTCGCTACGGACATTATGAGTTTCTGGTAATGCCTTTTGGATTAACCAACACACCAGCAGCTTTCATAGATCTCATGAATCTAGTATATAAGCCCCTGTTAAATAAGTGCTGAAAAACCCTAAAAATATAGATGTAATTAAAAAAGGAAAGAAAGGAATTAGCTTGAAAATAAAAAAAAAAATTTAAAACTTTTCAGTAAAGTATAGAAACTAGTGGGTCAAGTTCAAACCTCTAAGTAGTTAAACTTTTAGTTGAGTAATTAACTTAATTAATTTAATTGAGTTAGAAATTGGATCATTATGTGTTAGAGATCACTCAATTCCATTCTAAACTCCTTGATCATTCAATTTCATATATTTTTTCATCAAAACAATTCTAGTTAGTTGATTGAAATCTTAACTAGACTCTTAAATTCAATAATTCCTTCTAAAGTCCTAAATCACGGTTAATTAGTGTAAAATCATTAATTAACATTCCTAAATCCCAAAAGATTATTTAAAATACCTAAATTATATTCTAAAATGTTTTCTCAAACCCTCACATGCTTAAGAACCCACTACTCACTCACATGCTTCAAGATTTAATCCTAGCCTTCATCTAATCTCTAACCTAATGCCACTATCTATAAAAGCTTCTTTATTTGGCAAAACCCTAACCCTACCACACACAAATCCACAAGCCACACTCCTATGGTCAGTTGCCTCCACAAACCAAAAATGTCATTTTTATTTCATCTTACACACTTGAGAGAAACCTAGGACAAATCTCTAGTCATATACCTTTGATCTTTACCAAAAATGGTTCTTTTATTCATCTAAACACATCCAAACTTCCAGCAACCTTACATAGCTGATCAAAGAGTGAAATCAACATAAAATAACCCCATTTAGCAAGGAAAAGCCCAGGGCACAAAGAGGGAAATCTTCATCAAATTTAATTTGAAGTAGTGGTTGTGTATTGAAGTTTAACTTAATTTTAAGAGTATTAGGTAAGTAAACTTTGATTCTTTGATTGATTATGTTTTTATTTGATTTAAGATTTGAAAAAACACTTAATGAACCTCTCGAACACTTGCTGCACGTGTAAGATATATATGTATATGATGATATATTTTGATGATTTTTGGATAATCATGTTAGATTTAGGTGTTAATGATGTTATAGTGAAGTATATTGCATATAATCATCTTATATATGTTGAATCCTTAATATATATTGATTATCACTTGATGAGCATGTATTTATAATATGAATAACCTGCTGTACATATTTAGAAATTCATGTTATGGATGTTCCATGTTGATATCTTTCATTGATTCATGTTAAAAATGAAGTTATATGATGATTTGAGCCTAAACTTGATGATTTTAACTTGTGTTATGATAGATTATGATTAATCATGATTATTGACATATTTAGTATCATGTTTAGGTGTGATATTATGTTAATGGTATTCTAATCACGTTGTGAGCCAAGTTATGTGTTTTAAACTTGTATTTGGGCTATGTTCTGAAATTCCTGTTTTCCCCTGTTTAAAATCCAATTTTAAAAATAGTTTTAGCATAGTAAATGAGATTTAAAAACTGTGAAAATTTACAGGATTTTATTTCATTAAAATTAGTATAATTTAGGCTCAAGAATAACTTAAAAAGGTTAATAATTGATGGGGTTATTAGTTGTACAATAAAACATACCATCCAGTGGATTCTGTTTTGTTCATGTTAGTTAACACAACTTCAAATTATCATAACTCATCCATACAGCTTATTATCATGTCAATTAGGTACCAATAGAAATCACTCTGAGTCTAGTTTCTAACCCAACTGGAACCACTCAAAAATTCGTTTGGATAGCCTAGATATGCCCATTTTAGTAAAGTATGCGCAATCTGACTTTCAGGGAAAAATTGGACGGGTTTGGTCCTTTGTGAAAAACGAATTCTTAAAAATAGTTATTGGGCTCTAAAAATCATACAAAAATTCATGGAAGTATTTTTATTGATTATCTTTCAAAATAAATTTATTTTGCAGAAATCCGATATGATTTGAAGGCCCAAATAGCTAAAATGTGAGGATATATCATACTTTATTATGGGCTGGAACTATAGAGTAGTTTTTGGGCCTACAATCAAACCTAAATATTTTGTATCAATCTGAACCTATTCTAATATGGGCCTATCCATATCATATCAAGGTCCATATCCCTTAAAAATAAATCTAAAAATTAAACTCATACTTTAGCTTAAACCCCATGGGCTTAAAATATAAAAATGAGATCCATTACCCACTTTTACTCCAAGTGGACCTTATACCCAATATTTTAAGCACATTATCTAAGATCCAAGAGTATTGACTCTTAATGGGTCCGTATACATTCCATGGGCCTATAGCTTGAATTATAACTTAGTTACTTATTGGGCCTAATAGGTTCACTCAAGGCCCAATATTCCTAAATAAGACATAATTCTAATCTTTTGGGCTTATCACATATTTTAGGTCCAATAACTTAATTAAACTCCTAATTGGACCTAAGCCCAATCATGAAGCCCAAATTAATTCTAAGCTTTATATATATAAATTTCCTTAATGGGCCCAAGCCTACTTCAAGGCCCATTAACCTAATAAAGTGAAAATGATTAATAGTTATTTAATGGGCTTAACTAGTAAACCCTCAAGGCCCATTACTTCTAAATAAGATATTCAATTACATATGTCTTAATGGGCTTACTCTATATCTACTCCAAGCCCATTTCAACCATAAAATTTTGTAAAGTCTTATAAGGTTAAGGCGTTGTTCTAAAAGCTTAATACTTGGTATAATTCTTTGTAAATGCTTAATCCTGATTTTGTTAAATCTTTTGTTAACAGATTCTTCTTTCTGTTATCCTTCGGACTTATTCGAGTTTCCTTCTGTTATATAAGGTACGCAGTAACATGCGTGTTGCTTGTTAGGACAGGCATTAAAATGGTTAAAAACTTAAAGACGGCTTAATGATTAATTGCTTGTGTTTGGTCGGGCTCGGGCCGGAGAGTTTCGACGACCCCATTAGAGTCCAACTCTAATGTGGTAGAGTATAGGCACTTAGGCTACCCTTGGTGGTACGGTGGCTAGCTGACGGGCCGGTACAGTAGCGGGGTAACGGTTAACCCCATTGAAGAGAAGTTGCACAGCTGGAAGACTACGGTAATGGACCCGTACCTTCACTGTGTAGATGGATTGGTTCGGTTAATGTCAGATAACGGCTGGAAAACCCGGACGACGCTAGTTTCTTCCAGGGTCTTCGGACCATATCTTCCAGGGTCTAAGGACCAAGCTTCCAGGATGTGACACCGGCTTGTCATATCACATCCCCCTTATCGTGTGCGTGTGCACGAAAGGATTTCCCTACCCCGTGTTTGATTCGGAGTGTAAGTGCTCCTGTGCTGGCTTAATTAAATACCTCAATTTATTGGTTGTGCTTGGTAGAATAAGTATGCTTGCATTCACGTCGCATGTGCTTGTGTTACTGTGTATTGAGCTTTGCCGCTCATTCTAATAATTTCAGGTACTGATTGTGTTTCTGGTGATGATGGCTATGATTCTGATGACTGCTATGACTTCTTGGGGTATGGTACTGACTTCAAGGAGTGTGCTGACGAGTTCTACGATTAGATGTGGGCATTGTTTTATGCTTACTGTTATGTTCTTTTGGAGAGCCTAGTGAGGACTCTACTATTTTTGAGATACTTATACAGTTTTTGAGATATTGTTTACTTTTGGGGCGCATGTGTGCGCAAGATTACTGTTTTTTTTTATCACTTCTTATTTCGATAATATGGTTTTATGAGTTATTTACTCTTGTGAGTAATCTTTTTGAAATTGGTATCAAATGTTTTATTTTCGCTGCAGTTAAATATTTGTGAAAACTAATTAAAGATTTTTCGAAAACTAAAATATGTTAGAAACTCACCGTAGTTTGTAGGAGCCTTTCGTGAATTACACTTAGTGATTCGCGGGCGGGCTGTTGCACCCTATCTCGGGACGTGACAAGTGCGTGATAGTCTTCATTGACGATATTCTAATCTACTCCAAGACACGAGAGCAACATGAGGAACACTTAAGAATGGCATTACAGACCTTACATGAGCATAAGTTGTACGCCAAGCTGTCTAAGTGTGACTTCTGCTTGGATAGGATATCCTTCCTGGGACATGTCATATCTGGAGAAGGAATATCGGTGGACCCTGAAAAGATCAAGGCAGTGATGGATTGGAAGCAACCTAAGACTGTGACTGAAGTGAGAAGTTTTTTCGGATTGGCTGGATATTATAGAAAGTTTGAAAAGAATTTTTCTACCATTGCCAAACCACTCACACAGTTAACTCAGAAAGATGAGAAGTTCATTTGGATGAATAAGAGAGAACAAGGTTTTCAAGAATTAAAGAGAAGGCTTTTATCTGCCCCAATCTTGATTCTACCAGATCCCGAAAAGCCGTATATGGTACACAATGATGCCTCTAGAAATGGTCTTGGATGCGTATTGATGCAAGATGGAAAAATGATCGCTTATGCATTGTGACAACTTAGGCCTCATGAACAGAATTACCCCACTCATGATCTGGAGTTAGCCGCTATTGTGTTTGCACTTAAGTTATGGAGACATTACCTGTATGGACAAAGATGCGAAATCTACACCGACTATAAGAGCCTCAAGTATCTATTCACGCAGAAGGAGTTGAATATGCGACAACGAAGATGGTTGGAACTCATCAAAGATTATGACCTTGGAATAAATTACTATCCAGGGAGAGTGAACGCAGTTGCAGATGCCCTGAGTAGAAAGAATTATGGATAAGTAGTTACCTTGCTCACTGATAAGAAGGAGCTAATAAAGGAATTTGAAAAGATGGGTATCGAATTCATAAGGTAAAGTGTGGAAGCAGAAATCGCCAGCCTAGTCATGGAATCCACCTTAGTGGAAAGAATCAAGGAGGCCTAACAATATGACGAGACGATCCAGAAGATTAAGGGAGATGTATAAGAAGGAAAATATACCGATTTTACCATAGATGAGGATGAAGTGGTAAGAATGAAAGGAAGGTTATATGTCCCAGATGATGAGGATATGAGGAAGGAAATCATGAATGAAGCACATCATTCAGGATACACCATGCATCCAGGAGGAACAAAAATGTATCAGGACCTGAAGAGCTACTGTTGGTGGAACGGTATGAAGAGAGACGTAGCAAATTGTGTGCTAAAGTGCCCCACATGCCAACAAGTAAAGGTAAAGCACCAAAAACCTGAAGGACTTTTGAGACCCCTGCCGATACCTGAATGGAAATGGGATCAAATCACAATGGATTTTGTGTGCGGATTGCCAAGGACTTCTGTAAGATATGATGCTATTTGGGTCATAGTGGATCGATTGACAAAGACAGCACACTTCCTTCCAATCAACATGACATATTCCATGGATAAGTTGGCAAGAATATACATAAGGGAAATATTGCGATTGCATGGAGTGCCCGTGGGAATAGTTTCTGACCGAGACCCAAGGTTTGTGTCTAAATTTTGGGCGAGCTTACACAGATGTATGAGAACAAAGCTACGCTTCAGTACTACCTATCACCCTCAAACAGATGGGCAATCGGGGAGGACAATACAAACTTTGGAAGATATGTTGCGAGCTTGTGTGATAGATTTTAAAGGAAGTTGGGACGTACACCTACCTTTGGTAGAGTTTGCCTACAACAGCAGCTACCATTCCACGATCCAGCTGCCACCTTATGAAGCGTTGTATGGAAGACGATGTCGATCACCTTTGTTCTGGGACGATGTAGAAAAGTTGAGCATCGGACCTGACTTGGTACAAGATGCGGCCGACAAGGTGTGGATCATCCAAAAAAAGATGAAGGGAGCATAAGATAGGCAAAAGAGCTGGGCGGATATGAAGAGACGTGTGCTTGAGTTTGAAGTTGAAGACCATGTATACTTGAAAGTAAACCCTATCAAGAGTATTCACCGAGTTCAAGCACAAGGAAAGTTGAGCCCACGATATGTTGGACCTTTTGAAGTGCTTGAAAAAAGTAGGAGATCTTGCTTATCGTCTGTCACTCCCTCCTAACTTATCAGGAATTCACAATGTATCCCACGTATCAGTTTTACGGAAACATGTGTCAGATCCTACCAGGATTACAGAACTGGAACCAGTTTGGTTGAAAGAAAATCTCACATACGAGGAGCACCCGATTCAGATCCTAGATCACAAGGTGAAGAAGCTTCGGAACAAGGAAATCAAGTATGTGAAGGTTCTATGGAGAAACCACTCGCATGAGGAAGCAACTTGGGAGGCTGAAAGCGACATACGCCAGAAGTATCCGAGTTTGTTCAAAGAATCAGGTATGAACTTCAAGTTTTGAGGACAAAACTTTCTTTAAGGGAGGTAGGTTGTAAACCCCCGAAGTTTTGAATTCAAATTAAAGCTTAAACCCTAACTAAGAGTCAACCAGATTTCTAAAGTCAACAAAACCCTAGTTTACCGTAACCGCTTAAGTCCGGCATTCCTGTTTAAGAAACCCTAAGAGAATAAGAAAGAGTTCAGTGAGTAGAACAGTTCGTAATTATCCAAGGAAGCTTAAAAATATCGATTTAGTAAAACAGCGACTCGTCTTGAACCCGATCAGACACAGTTCTTGAAAAATATGTCCTGGAGCTCGGAATGGTAAAAATATTCTGAATATAATGTTAGACTCGTAAAAATATAAGATTTTCAAAAATATCAATTTCATAATTTTTCGGTAGCTAAAACTATTAGATATCGCATTTATATGTGTATACTACCAGTATTTAAATTCTCATGTCTACTTTACATTATTCTATTTACTACTATTCTACACTATTTATCTATCTCTACTTTTTCTTACAACCTACTCTTACAACCCATATCTCTATTTCTTACACATTTTCATTTCCAATACAACTTCACATCCTTCATATCTTACTTTTAATTAACAAAAATACAAAAAAATAATTTTTCCTCCCCCTTTTCTCCTATTTGCACTGGCTCCCTCTCTCTATCTTCCCAAATTGTTTTATTTTCAATTTATTTAATTAACGCAAATTATCTCCCACATTTTCCTATAAATACCCCCTCTTACTCCCACTTCTTTCATACCTTTCTTCTACTAAAGTTACTCTCTCAAATTTCTACAAGAATTTCCTCCCAAGAAGTTCTCTCTAGTTTAGTTCCTTTGGGTAAATTTTCTTCAAGTTTTCTTTATGTTCGTCTACTTAGTATGAGCTTAGTGTGTGCTTTCTAAACCATGAAGGTTAAAGAAAGCAACAATAGGTTCATACTTTGTTTTTATTCATCATCTAATTTCTTTATGTTGCTTTTATATCTAATATATCTATATAGCTTTTTGTTACAGTACGATTACCTTTGGTTGGCTCCAAGGAGCCTTGTATGCCAGGTACGAGTTTAAGCTACTAGGAGTTTTTGGGAGAAGCTATATGTATTTAAGTTTTGAACATAGGATTCTAGGAAAATCTCTATAGTAGGCTTGTGATATAGTTGCTATTATTTTTTTGAAAGACTTCTAAAGCTGGGGAATGCCCCTAAGATGACGTAAGGATATTATTATGAATATCTTATGTTTATTTATATAAGTTCTTACTTGCTTTTATTATCTACTTAAATATAATACCCTGTGAGTCCCCTACTATCTTGGAAGCACACCTTGCATGTGATATCGAAGCTCCTGCATGACTAAGGTTGTCATTCATTAGCTTTAATATTATATGTGACAGACTGCCACGTTTAAGGTACCCTCCGGGGCATGACGGGTTAAGGAAATGGTAGTTGAAGGTCTATGTAATCTTTACTGCTAGTCCCCGAGTACTCTGCTCGCAGCGATCAATCGGCGCGGCTCATCCTTGGAATGTATCCCTGGTACACCTTAGTTCCCTAAGAATAAGCATAGCTATGAGACTTTTCGAATAAGCTTGGCCTTAAACCCTTTCGATACTTCTCGTAGAAGTAGCAGTCTTCAACATGTGACTCAACGGATCCAATACATGTCCATTTAATTTATATCAAAGCCGAGTATAATTAAAGTATACTTAAATGTAATCAAACAAGTATCATAGAAGCATAACCAACATATGATATTGAAGATGTACTTAAATAATCATTTGTTGGTTTCGATATACTTAGCATCCCCTGTCACACATACATAGAAGAATGTACATATAAGCCCATAACCTTGTACATATTCATTTTATCTTGTACCTACAAATCTAGTGCAACCATCTATAAGCATAAGTAATGAAGAAATATTTTCTTAAAAATAAAGATTCTTTTCTAGAAACAAAAACAAGTAGTTAATGTTTTTCTAAGAACTAAGAAGCCATTTTTTTTTAAAAGGAGTTCCTAATAGATTCTTATAAACATACATAAAAAGGATTTTTAAGAAAACAAGGATTTTTCAACAACTTCATCTTTCCTTCATATAATAGAAATTCCTTTTCATTAAAATAAGATGATCTCAAGAAATCAAGAAGTCATTTATTTTCTAAATATAGAAGTGTCAAATACTTTCAAAAAGTGTTGGAAGCCAAGTTTAGAAAATAAAAATCATTCCTTAAGAAATTAAGAAGAATATGAAAATAAGATTTACGAAAAGAAAAGAGATACTCATCATAAACAACTTAAAATAATTTTAAAGCAATTACAAGCAATTAAATTTAGAGAAAGAAATACTCATTTCAAATAACTCAAAATCTTTCAAAGTAAAAATGGACACTTCAAAAATTCTTAAATTCCCAAAATCTTTCAAAAACTTTACTTCTTCCTAAATGGAGACAACTTCATTTACTTCATGCATTTGTCATGAGTCAATATATATATGAATATACTTTCCAAAAGTTTTACAAGCTATTTATTGTCTACCTCATCAAGTGAGCTTTTGATAAAAGAAGGAAAACAAGTTTTTACAAATTCGTAATGAATCTGGTCACTGCCTTTTCTGAACCTAAACAACTTAGTTTGATGAAAATAAGCTTAGGCATGTGTATATCTTTTCGAGTAGGTAGAAAATGATATATTATTTGCGAAATTCCGAGTTAAAATGAGCAAGTTATGGCCATTATAAGTTAGAATTTCCTCTTATACAATTTTATCGCGATTTTAAGAAAAGTTTAGAATCTTCAAGAATAAAAGTTTTATGAAAGACTCATTTTGGGTATTTCATCTTGTTTAGGTGACGAGGGACCCGAGATCGTCTATCCAGAGGACTAGTTCGATTAGATCTACCGATATGGAGTGAGTTATTCATTTTACTAAGTTACATTTCCTTATTTTGTGCTTGTAATTAGTAGCACTAGCAATTAAGAAAAAGATAAAAGGG
The DNA here is from genome assembly GCA_024138025.1 of Combretum micranthum. Taxonomy (NCBI): domain Eukaryota; kingdom Viridiplantae; phylum Streptophyta; class Magnoliopsida; order Myrtales; family Combretaceae; genus Combretum; species Combretum micranthum. The sequence goes on along the minus strand of JAMXBD010000477.1, from coordinate 868,841 downwards.
ATAATTATTGTGTGACTTGGTATTATGAATGATTGAATACAAGTTAAGAATATCGGAAGTTGGTTTGATAAATAATTTGTGATTCTTGTTTTGATATGATGAAAATTGTATTGATCGCCTTTAACTTGAACTAAACATCTATGGTTAAATTTATATTGAAATCAATTCATGCATATCATTCACATGAGTCACATTTGTTTCACTACTATTCTTCGTGTGGGAAAACGAGGAAATGGTAGTGGTGGCTGGTAGGAGCCGGAAAGTCTACATGGTGGCTAGTAGGAGCCGAAAATTCTACAAGGCAAGTAGGAGCCCGTAAATCTGCAGATATTGATGGTCATATGGGCCTGTAACCTCCCAACCTTTGTCATGGAGGGCGTTAAATCCATGCTATACTTGATTTCCAGTTAATCATGTGTATCTTGCTTGTTCATATGATTGGTGCATTTTCATATGTTTTGATTAAAATACTTGTATGAATTATGAAAATGTCTTATAGATAGAATTATCTCACTAAGCTAGTTTTACTTATACCCTTATAGCTTTTAGTTACAATACGATTACCTTTGGTTGGCCCCAAGGAGCCCCGTTTGCCAGGTATGAGTATAAGCTACTAGGAGTTTTTGGGAGAAGCTTTATGTATTTAAGTTTTGAACATAGGCTTCTAGGAAAACCTCTATAGTAGGCTTGTGTTATAGTTGCTATTATTATTTTGAAAGACTTCTAAAGCGGGGGAATGCCCATAAGATGACGTAAGGATATTATTATGAAGATCTTATGTTTATTTATATAAGTTCTTTCTTGCTTTTATTATCTACTTAAATGTAATACCTCTGTGAGTCTCCTACTATCTTGGAAGCACGGCTTGCATGTGATATCGAAGCTCCTGCATGACTAAGGTTGTCATTCATTAGCTTTAATATTATATGCGGCGGACTGCCACGTTTAGGGTGACCTCTGGGGCGTGACACTAGACAAATAAAAATACTGGTATTAAGAAAAATATGCGTAAATGGGACATATCTAATATTTTTAAAAGCCAAAAAATTCTATAACTGATATTTTACGATTCATCATCTTATTATAAGTCTAAATATATTATCAGAATATTTTTACCATTTTGCGTGTTGGGATCCTGATTTCTGAAACTGATCCCATTCGGGTTTGAAACAAGCTTATTTTTGGCAATTCCGATCTTTTTAGGTTGCAAGACATTATTTTGAACTATAGTCTAAGGTTATCTCATTTTTAATGTTTTAGAGTTTCTAGCACAGTCTTGCCGGATCTAAATCCTTTAGATCTTAATGTGGACCTAAGTTGGCTTTTAATAGTTCCGGTTTCCATTCCGGCTATAAGATTTACTTGTAAGATTATAAAATCTAGGGGTTTATGATTACAATACATTTTTTGTTCAAAAATTAAATTTACTCTATTTTATGAAATATATTATAGTTCTCGAGATTGTTGAATCAAGTCTAGGACTTTTAGTGTTTGATTTGACTTTTGGTATTAATTATAAATTTTTGTTTCTGAAAATTCACCGAAAGTTTTAAGGTTTTATAATTTTGTCATTAAATATTATTTAGATATACTATTTAGGTTTACGTGTCAGAAGTCGGATAGATGAATTATTCACCATAAGGATTTTTTAGTCGAATGGTTATTAGATTTTCGTTTTATTTTTTAAGGTGCTCTTTTGCTTACAGTTATGTAATGTCGTATTTGATCTTGTTTAGAGTTTCTAGAGTTCGGTTTTAACTTGGGTTGGTTTTAGGGTTTCGATTTCAATATTTAACTTTAGGATTATTTTCTAAGAGTTTCCGAAAAATTCAGGAGTTTACACATCTACTCAAGTCAATCAACTTCAAAGGTAAGGAAATCTCTCTTGCTCTCTTTATTGACTTAGATTATTTAAGATTCAAGCTTGATCATCTTCATTTTCTTCCCTAGAGGTGGCGATATCAAGCTTATATGGAGAATCCAACACCACAGTCCTTCAAAACCAAGGTAAACCACCCTAAACTCTATGATCTTAATGGATATTAAGAAGGAAATCAAGTAAAAACAAACCTAAACTAAGTACAAAATGCAATAAGTTTCGCTAAGGTGTAGAAGATAGGATTTCAAGTTGACTTTTTACTTTTTAAACATGGTAACTTAAGTAGAGTAACTAGATAGTAAGGTTAATAAAAAAAATTGACAAATCAAGGAAACCATGAACATGTATATAAAAATATATGTCTCCGCTCACTTGGGGAAAAGCCAAATCAAGCTATAATCTCACTTGATATTATAATCACCTTGATAATTGTAGTATGATGTGAATATAGGAAAGAACAAGCAAGAATCAAAGTAGGAGATCATGTTATAATAGACTTAGTGAAAGACTATCATGTTATAATTCAAATTTATTTTGAGATCATCTTTATATTTAAAAATAAGATAACCTTAGACTATAGTATAATCATAAACGACTATTTAAATGCTAAAACAGGATTAGAAATTAGAAAAATCTTGAGGTTTAGTAAAACCTAAGTTTAGGAAACTTAGGCACAAATAAGGAATGAATTCAATTATCTCTATAATGATATTGTTATCTTATTATAGGAGATTTAGATCTGTTGGTCCCAAAAGAATAACCAAGAGGGGAGGTTTGTTACTCAAACTCTAATGGCTTTAAACTTACTGGGAAACAATAACTTAATAACCAATAACTTTAAACAAAATTCGGATCAAACAAATTTACTCAAATCCACAAAAATCAAACAACAAGTACAAAGTTAAACTCCCAGTTTTACTCTCTGATTTAGTTTTTGCTGAAAGATAAGGTAGGTAGAAGAGTGCAAAGTCAATTTATAGAGGTTATACCTTGAGCGTCAGCTCTCTCTTCCAACTCCAAGCCGGAGACCCTGTATTCCACACCGGTATGTTCCACTATATCTAACAATCAACAAGTTACAAGTTGTCTTTGCCAAAGCACTTGGCTACAATGCACTAAGCTTGATTCTCCAAGCTTTCTCAAGCTAACAATCAATCTACTGAGCCTACTTGTAACTCTCAATCTCACACAAAGTACAAATCAAAATCAAGTGAGGAATAAAGAGTAAAAGGTTCCTCTCAAATTCAGTACAATTAAGCCAATATAGAATAACAATATTTGACTCAATGAAATTCGCAGCTTTCTATGCTTATTCTTTTTCACTTAGGTGTTGGATTTGAATCTCTGTTTGTTATATATATTGTTCATTCCCAATGGCTAGGAAAATATAAACTTTGTTCCAAATATATTTGAAACTCTACAACGGAAACAAAAAGATAGGCCTTGCTGATTTTTCGTGCTTCAAAATTTGAACTTCTTCTAAGTAATAAAACTTGAAGATGATATGTTCGCTGATATTGTTGTTGTTGTTATCGTAATCTTGGAAGAACTGATTGTTAAAAATAATAATATACAAGGAATACTTAAGAGGGGGGTGGATTAAGTATTACAAATTTTTCTGTTTTATCAAACCAGATTAATTAACTAAGATAAGACAAGAGTAAACTTAAACAAACAGATGCAGCGGAATAACCTAATTAAAACTAATTAACAAATAAGCAAAGATAAAGAAGCATAAAGAGAGAGAAAGAGAAGTAACACAAGGATTTAACGTGGAGTTCGCCCACTGCCTACTCTTTACGGTGCAAATGCTTCAAAGAGGACTTTTACCACTATATTGATTATTCCAAAATTAATACACCTCTTAGACGAGGAATTACAACAAAGCCTATCACAATAAGACTTTTACAATTGCCTTTCACAAAGGAATTCCACTTGATAAATCTAGTGCTGTGCTGGTAACACACGGCCAGACTTCATATACCTCCCACTGAGGACTTCTCGCCTAATCGCAATTAGCACGATGCTGGTAACTCTACACCAGACTTCAAATGACTCATACTGAGGACTTCTCTTTGCCTTTCACGAATGACTTTCCGCCTAATCACAATTAGGACGATGCTGGTAACTCCAAACCAGACTTCAAATGCCTCTCACTAAGGACTTCTCTTTGCCTCCACTGAAGACTTTTAACTTTGCCTCTACAAGGACTTTTCTCAATGCCTCACACGAGAACTTATTTCACAAATGCCTCCTTTAAGGACTTTTTACAAACAGCTCCTATATGAGCAGATTTACAAACTGAAAAGTTCCTAAGAAAATATACAAATTTCCTTTACAAAGAAACGCTCCTACTTGAGCAGATTTACAATAAAAAATGCTTTAGGAATTTTATAAATTCCTTTTACAAACTGAGCTCCTTAAACGAGCAGATAAACAACTTTAGTAAATCTTAAACAGTGCTAAAAAACTCTCATTTAGAGTGTATCAGCAAATTTCGAAACAAAGCACTAATTATTCTCTTAAAAAAAATTTTAAATTAACGAGAATGAGAACAAAAACACAAGTAAAAAAAAAAAACTTTACAGAACGTTGTTTCGTCTTTACTATTCATTCAAAAATTCTAGTATTTCCTTCTTTTTCAAAGAGAAAAGAAAAATTTTATTTATAGCTCTTGATAAAAATTTACACGTTATCAAAAAGTTTCTGACAACCCATACTTTTGTTTAATATACTTAACATTTTAATAACGTGTAAAAGTCAAAAGTAGTAAAAGTGCATTAAATGTGTCTGACACATGCATTAAATGCATTCCAACAGCTTTTTTCTTTCTAAAGTCGAAGGCAAACTTTCTAAAGTCAAGGTCTAAGGTCGAGGCCCAAGCTTTAGCCCTTGACTTTATAAATTTTGCCCAAGGGCAAACTTTTTGAATTCGAGCTCTGAGGTCGAGGCCTAAACTTCAGCTCTTGACTTTATAAAGTTTGCTCAAAGGTAAACTTTCTAAAGTTGAGGTCTGAGGTCGAGGCCTAAAGTTCAGCTCTTGAATTTATAAATTTTGCTCAAAACTCGAGCCATTGACTTCATAGTTTTGCTCAAAACTTCAACACTTGACTTCATAGTTTTGCCTAAAACTTCGGCTATTGACTTCGTAATTTTGCCCAAAACTTTGGCTCTTAACTTCATAGTTTTGCCCAAAACTTTGGCTCTTAACTTCATAGTTTTTCCCAAACTTCAACACTTGACTTTACAAGTTTTGCCCAAAACTTAGTCTTTTGTCTTTATCTGATGAATAGTGCCTTCACCTTTCTTTTCTAGTCTCGATAGCTTTGTCTTAACTTTTTTTCAACTTTTTGTTCTGTTAAAACTTAAACAACAGCAGACCAAATACAAAGTATATATATAAATATTTTAAGTATTTAAACAATTAAGGATATTTAAATTATTAATTTGTAATAATTATTCTTATCAAAATTATTCGTGAACATAAAGTTCAACACTGATATCGTGCAATAGTTGGGATAATTTGAAAAATAATCCTTATCTTGTAGACAAATTTTTGGGGTATATATTTGACTTCTTCACTTCTAATACTGCTCACTTGAAACATATTTGTATTTCTTAAAAGACTGACCCGTATCTTTTTTGTCTTTATGAATTTGAATTCCTTAATTTTGTTGAAACACGACCTTGATATCTTATAGATTTACTAGATAATTTTCTCATGATAGATTTGAAACATATCTTGGACATGTCTTGACATCGTTCTTGGATATCATTACTATCAAAATATTAAATCTTCAAGAATAACACTTTTAATTCAATGTAAACTTGAATCCCCATGGATATTTGAACCAACTTAGTGGAACATTTGAATGTACCACGCAAATACATTCAACTTTGGTGCTAGGTCTTCAAACTAATGAATCAATTGAAGAACAATCGATCTGCAATTTTTTGTTCATCATTTTGCAGCTTTTCCCGTATAGCAGCTCCACCTTCTGAGTTGCTTTCTGACAGTTACTTTCATCTTGATAAGTAGCAGATTTATCTTCTGAATGTACTGTCTTCTTGAAAAACTTACCGGATAGTTTTTGAGTTATTCTCTGAGTTGGATTTTCTTTGACAAACTTCTTCTATAAAGCTTCTAATCAATTTTAATTGATCAACTTAGTCTTCTCATATATTTTACACTTGAAAGTTGTACACTTAATAGCTTGTTAGTAAACACTCACACATGTTTTGTTATCATCAAAACCAAACTAGGAGACTTAATAAGATCAATGCCCAAATTTCCTAATTGATTATTACGATGAGTGAGTAGGGATAGATAAGTGAGTAATTTAAATCTATCACGGTGTTTATGTTTGTAACATAGTGGAAAAAGATTGATGAAATTGATCATATGTGGGGACTTGGGAATGTATACTACTTGGTGGCTGAATTGATTGCCAATTCACTGTATTAAAAGTGAAAATAGATTGCTTGTTAATTTATGTTTTGATTTTCTTATTGAATGTCCATGAGTTGAGTGATCACCTTAATCATCGGACTTAACACTATTTGGCTTTGTAATAAACTATCATGCATTGAACAATTTAAATATTTACATTACTTTGAGGTTCGCCTACTAGGTGTTAACGCTTCGAATATATGGATTTGTTTAGTACTTCTAGATGAGAAAAATGCCTAATTTTACGTAAGGTTTCCAGTAGTTTAGTTTGGTTCCATGGAAACTACTTGGTAACCAAAGGACCATCGTCTATGGTATCGACAAGAAGATGGTTAACACTTAATAGAGTTTCTAATTTCCAATGGTAAGTTGAGATGATTAAAATACTTAAATGTAAAGAAATAAGTAAATGTGTGTGATGAGGATCAATTTACAATTGATCAAGAAAAAAAATGTAGAAAAGCTATCAATCACGTCTATTATCTAGGCCATGACAACGCTTAGAGCACAACTGGAAGATCCAATTGCACATCACAGATGTACTGCTAATAGTGATTGTAGCATATTGCCTATCACGCCTATGATACACCCCATAATTTACACTAGAGCAAGAACTAGTGACAATCATGCCCAAGGAAACACCTGTGAGGATGTTTATCATGTCCTAGCCCATGCTCGTGATCAGTATGAAGACTAATGTCCAATGGAGATAACGCCCTGAACGTCAACCATAATCTAGAGTAAATAATTTAAACTGTGAAGTTCATGCCCCGAGTCATGCCCGTAACATGGACAATGATGATACCAAAGATTTGATTTGTTTTCCATCTTTTCTTTATTTTATTAGGTATCTTTTGCTATATTTGGTTGAATAATTAGTGTTTTGCCCTTATTTTGGTCATTAGTATATAAAGGGCCTTTATTTTGTAAACAACAATAATTGATAATTAGTTTATGAAATCCTTTCTTGATAATTCTTACTCTTATAAGCTTTCACTTATCAATCTTTCATAAATATGGCAGGATCCTTATGTTCTTTTCAATTTTATAGATTGTAGCAAACAAACCACTTTAGTTAATTTGTGTGTCATATCAAATTAGCGAAAGTATAGTTTGGATTGCTCTTAGTGTGTCATAACTAGAATAACGTTGTCCATATCTTTTTCTTCTTGTCTTTTTTTTTTTTTTTTTCAAGAAACCCTAATGTCAGGTTTAGTACATCGGAATGATTTGGAATAAAATCGTTTGAAATGAAAATAGGTTCTAGAATGACAAATCCATTCCTATGTTTGGAAGTATATATGGAATGGAATGGCTATAGGATGTATTTATCAGAAATATCTCTAGCAATAAATACAAGTTATGAATATGTAATAGGATAAAAGAGTAATTATATTGCATGCAATTAATACAGCTAGAATGGAATCTCTATTCCACTTTAATTCCCTTTAAAACCAAAATTATCGATTCCAAGGAATCACGATTCCGACTTCTAAAGGTACATCCAAACATAGGAAATGGAATTGAACTCAAAAATGCGATTCCATTCCAGGTCCATTCCTATATACCAAACATAACATAATACTTGTGTTAAATCTTGGAATTTCTTTAGGAATTAAGTATTATATTATTGACATTGTACTTATCAATAGAATGCCTAGTGATCATCTTCCCAAGTTTATCATAATTTCGGTATCAAAACGTGTTTTAATCACATCATATTATTAACCATAGAGACACTTGTGATTAAGTTCCTAGGCGTATCATAATTTGGTATCAGAGCTAAAGGTTTCATGTTTCTTACATATCTGGGTTTAGAGGTTTCTATTGATAGGGTGCAATGCAACAACGAGATGTTTGGTAAGTGCAAGATCTAATCTTTTGTGTCATTAGGGTTTGTATGACATTGAGGATTGTGATCTTGAATATTGTTGGTGTGCGATTTAAATCCTAGGGTTTTTATGGTGATCAAAGTTAAGATTTTTATCATTCCTGTGCATGCCTTGTGTGATAAAGGTTTACTTGGTGTGATTGAAAACTACGGTTTTCTATTATTGATACAAAATTAGTGATTTACAAGAGATCGACCAAATATTTGTGTAGTATGGTTAGATTTAAATATGATCCATGAACATAGATATCATTATGAGATTTACCCTAGAAATTAGGTATTAAATATAATAAAAATGAATATAACATAATTTGATGGTTATAGATCCCCCAGAAGAATATTTAGATTGGGAGTTTCAAGTAACACAGGTTGTTGAACTATTCTCACATCTTAATTGTAATTTAGGGTATGCAATTGCTAGAAAATATACAGGGCTTGCAAGACAATGGTGGCAAGTTAATACGTTATAAAGGAGTATGAATGGATATTATGAAGAAATGGCATGGAAACATATGAGAAGATTGACAAGGAGAAGATTTATACCATCCCATTAGTGCGATGATCAATATAGAAAATTGTTAACATTGAAGTAGTGCAGAATGTGTGTTGGAGAATATGCTCACAAATACGAGGTTTTCTTTGTTAGAAACAATAATACACAAAGAATACTTAAGGGGGGGAGGGGAATTAAGTGTTACAAGTTTTTTTGTTTTATCAAACCAGATTAATTAACTAAGATAAGATAAGAGTTAACTTAAAACAAACAAATGCAGCGGAATAAACTAATTAAAACTAATTAATAAATAAGCAGAGATAAAGAAGCACAGAGAGAGAGAGAGAGAGAAGCAACACAAGGATTTAACGTGGAGTTTGGCTCACTGCCTACTCTCCATGATGCAAATGCCTCAAAGAGGACTTTTACCACTATATTGATTATTCCAAAATCAATACACCTCTTAGACGAGGAATTACAACAAAGCCTATCACAATAGGACTTTTACAATTGCCTTTCACAAAGGACTTCCACTTGATAAATCAAGTGTTGTACTAGTAACACATGACTGGACTTCTCTTTGCCTTCCACGAATGACTTCCTGCCTAATCGCAATTAGGACGATGTTGGTAACTCCAGACCAGACTTCAAATGCCTCCCACTGAAGACTTTTCACAATGCCTCACACAATGACTTCACTTTGCCTCCATCGAGGACTTTTCTCAATGCCTCACTCGAGGACTTCACTTTGCCTCCACTGAGGACTTTTCTTAAATAGCTCCTATATGAGCAGATTTATGAACTGAAAAGCTCTTAAGGAAATATACAAATTTTCTTTATAAATAAACGCTCCTAGTTGAACAGATTTACAATAGAAAATACTTTAGGAATTTTACAAATTCCTTTTACAAACTGAGCTTCTTAAACGAGCAAATAAACAACTTTTGTAAATCTTAAATAGTGCGCAAAAACTCTTATTTAGAATGTATCAGCAAATTTCGAAATAGAGAACTAATTGTTCTTTTAAAAAAATTTACAAATTAATGAGAACAAGAATGAGAACAAAAACACAAGTGAAAAAAAAACTTTACAGAACGTTGTTTTCGTTTTTACTGTGCGTTCAAAAATTCTAGTTTATTTCATTCTCTTTCAAAGAAAAGAGAAAATTTCTATTTATAGCTCTTGATAAGAAATTTACCTGTTAAAAAAAAGTTTCTGACAACTCATACTTATTTTTAATATACTTAAAGTTTTAATAACGTGTAAAAGTTCAAAATAATTGAAAGAGCATTAAATATGTCTAACACATGTATTACATGCATTCCAACAGCTCTTTTATTTTCCCCTTTTACTTATATTAATATATTATTAAATAATAAATAATTACAAAAAAAAAAATACTGTCATGCTTAAGAATAGGTCGAGCCGAAAAAAAATTATTTTTAAAAAAAATACCGAGGGCAAACTTTTGAAGTCGAGGGCAAACTTTCTGAAGTCGAGGTTTGACTTTCTAAAGTTGAGGTTTGAGGTCGAGGCCTAAACTCCAGCCCTAAACTTTATAAATTTTTTCTAAGACTCCAGCCCTTGACTTTACGATTTTACCTAAAACTCTAGCTCTTGACTTCATAATTGCCCAAAACTTCAATACTTGACTTTACAAGTTTTTCCCAAAACTTAGTCTTTCGTCTTTATCTGATGAATAATGCCTTCATCTTTCTTTTACTGGGCTAGATAGCTTTGTCTTGACTTTTCTTCAACTTTTGTTCTATTAAAACTTAAACAACGCAGAACAAATACAAAGCATATATATATAAATATTTTAAATATTTAAATAATTAAGGATATTTAAATAATTAATTGTGTAATAATTATTCTCATCAAAATCATTCGTGAACATAAAGTTCAACATTCTTAAGGCATAGTGACAAATATGAGCCTCTTTCACATACCATCACTAGATTTGTGAATGGCTTGAACTATGTTATTGTTAAGGATATTAGTTGTCAGAGTTTTCAAATGTTACAAGAAGCCATTTGGGGCGCTTCACTGAAGGAAGTTTTAATTTTTTTTGAAATAGCAGAGAAGATGAAACTGCTACATTTCTTAATGATAAATGATTCACAAGAGAATTGTTCCAATCAAAGTTGTTTGATTGAGGTAGCAAGTAGTGATGTTCTCGAAGAGAATGTCGAAGATGATCATGTGGAGCAAGTGGAAATCATTAGGGGTGTAGATTGCAACGTTAAATATGAGGGTATTCATGATACTAGTATGAAGAAGATAGATGTTTCAAGGGATATGCAATGTGAATTGGATTAAAGTCATCTCTTGATATATGTGTACCTTATTTGGAGTCATTTTCACTTACATCAAGAGCTATTAGCATCACAAATATTTTTATGTTGATTTTGCTACAATTTATCCATTATATTTTGATCCATTTATGGGATTACCAAGAATTGAGGATCATTGTGATGTTCCTATGAGATCTTATGAACTATTTTTGGACATTCATTGGAGCCTATCTGATGGCTACATATATTGAAGGAGTGTTTTATTGTTTGGTGGTGAACTTGTGGAGCTGGTAAAGGTATATGAGTGGTTTACTCAAAAGTTGACTACTACTGCAAAATGTGTTGATTCACTAAAGTGGGAAAATCAACCATATCATATTCATCCTTATTGGTTGTTCATGTTAGATTGTTATCATGTTGATATAACAAATCATAATTTCATAATGGTTTGAAGTGTGGGCTATCTTCCTTTTTGGAAATATGAATAGGGAAGTATGGTTTACTGAGTTTTTAGACAAATACTTGGCTGAATACAAGGTGTTGATGTTAGTTGGCATGGATATGCAATGACTAAAATGGTTTTCCATATTACATATGAAAGGCATGAACTTTATCACTATTCTTTGAACACGAATGCATGGGAAACATTGGAGTGCTTAGAGTTGATGTTATAATGCTAGGGAGATTATATTCAAGAGAGGGTTCGCAGATCGAGCATTGGAGATAGCTCATGTGTTGAGTATAGTTAGGAATTTTTGTTTCATAGTTTAAGTTTTATAGGTTTATCTATAATCTGAATGGATATGTTTTCCATCAAAATTTGAGGACAAATATTTAACAATCCCAAGAGGATGATCAATTACAATTGATTAAGAAAAAAAAAAAAAAAAAATGTGCAAAAGCTATCAGTCATGCTCGTTATCCAAGCCATGACAACACTTAGAGCACAACTAGAGGATCCAGTTGCACAGCACATCCATATTATTGATAGTGATCGTAGCATATTGCCTATCACACCTATGATACGCCTGTAATCTAATCTACAATAAAACAACAACCAGTGACGATCACCCCCAGGGAAACACCAATAAGGATGCTTATCACGTCTTAGCCCACAACCGTGATCAAATATGAAGACTAATGTCCAGTGGAGATAACGCCCTGAACATCAGTTGTGATCTAGAGTAAATAATTTAAGCTGTGAAGTTCATGCCTTGAGTCACGCTTGACACGGACAATAACGATGCCAAAGATTTGATTTATTTTCAGTCAATTTCTTTATTTTATTAGGTATTTTTAGTTAGATTTGGTTGAATAATTAGTATTTTTCCGTTATTTAGGTCATTAGTATATAAAGGGCCTTTTTTTTGTAAAAAACAATAATTGATAATTAGTTTATGAAATTCTTTTTTGAGAGTTCTTACTCTTACAAGCTTTCTCTTATCAATCTTTCTTGAATGTGGTGAGATTCTTGTGTTCTTATCAATCTTATCAATTGTGCCGAACAAACCACTTTAGTTAACTTGTGAGTCATATCAAATTAGTGATACGGTAGTGTAGTTTAGATTGTTCTTGGTGTGTCATATCATAGAATAATTTCATCCATATCTTTTCTTTCTTGTTATTTTCAAGAAACCCTAATACTTATGTTAAGTATTAGGATTTGTTTTGAAATTAAGTATTATATTATTGATATTGTGCTTATCAATAGAATACGTAGTGATTGTCTTCCTTGGTTTATCATAATTTTAGTATCAGAGCATCTTTTAATCACAACATAATATTATCCCATAGATACACTAGTGATTAAGTTCTAAGGTGTATCAGTGTGTAAGTGTATTCCTCCTTTCCTTGGTTCTTAGTTTCTCTTAGGCATGGTTAACCCAAGACTGGTTCATGATAACCCCAATTGGAGGGCACAAATCTACACCATATTTGGATTCCAGTCATCCAAACGTGTTTGTGTTTCATATGCTTGAGTGTTACATTACATATGTTTATTAACTAAACTTATATGTTAATGTTTTGTGTAGGATATGATCTAACATTGATTTGTGGTTTCACTCACCTCCTTATAGATCTTTCAGGTATCAGGGAAGTCTATGGCTAGTCCCTTCCAGGAACTTTGCACCAATATGAGTTATAAAGCTAAGGATAAAGACATGGAGTGGAGTGCTTAAGTGGCTTAAGGAATAGAATAAGATTTACTATTATTAATAGGTAATTACACCAAAAGGTCCTAACATTTAGGGGTAAATTCATTTAAGATCCCAATATTTCGAGAGTTAAAAAGTGGTCCCAACATTTGGGGGGAAGTTTATTTAAGGTCCCAATATTTGAAAAGATGGCTCAATTTGGGTCATCAAGGAAACGTGTCAAAAAGAGAGAATATTTAACAAAAACTTATAAGGTCATTGACACGTGCTCTTGGACACCCAAATTGACCCACTTTTTCAAACGTTAAAACCTTAAATGAACTTACCCTCAAAAGTTAAGACTTTCACAAAAGTCAAAATTTTCAACTTTTACTAAATGCCCATACTTTAATGTTAATAGACTTACTTAAAGTTGTTGTGATGAGACTAACACCCTATTTATCATCTTACACAAAGCCCACATCTAAACCACAAGGGTAGTAACAAAATTGATGTTAATGTCACATCCTAAGCGCATAGGACATACCAATTTCCTTACACATCACTTTAATGATATATGCATGGCCCAATTAAACTAGGTGGGTTACTAATCAAGTTTTAATTAAGAAATTGTTATTAAATTTTATAATTTTGGCAGCGTACCATCTATTTTTTAATGATTTGGTCAGTTACATAATCCTATAAAAACCTATAATAAGTTAAAATTTACTCAAAAAAGTAATTTTATTAACTAAAAAGGCTTAACATAGCCCTCATCAAGTGAGCTCAACTCACAACCAAAAGCTTTAGACTCCATCGTCCTTCCAAAAGTCAAATATATATATAATATATATATTGATTAATTACAACTATCCATAAAATTATAAGACTAACTCCTCATCACATCAATGTTATATCATAAAGTAGACATTATCACAGGTCGGTTCGGGTCTGAAACCAACCCCGAACAATAAATTCCCAATTCCAAAAGTAGTCGAATCAGAACCGGACCCATGGGAGTCGATCTACCTCCCATAGTTCAATTATGGTTCCTCTAGAACCAAGAACTATGAAATAAAAAATTAATTAAATAATTTACTTAATTTAAGTAGGAAAAAAATGTAAAACAAACTTTTAGCTTAGAATAACATTTTGCTTAACAATAATTGTTCATAGCATATTAGTCAAACAAAATTTTAAGTTATACATTTATTTATATATAACACTTGTACTTTTTTAGTTGTCATGGTAGCAACGTGACACAATAAAATTTTCAAGATACAAATAAGTCTCGACAACACAAAAACAAGTCACACATTGTTAAGAAAAGAAAATCCACTTTGGTTAGAAGTTTATTTAGACTTAACAACACAAGATTTAAAGTATATTTATTACTTTTGTTGTTAATAAAAATACATTAAATATCGTGAATAGAAAATAAATTTTTATCATTCACATGGAAAAAGTTTTAAATATTTGTTTTTTAATTACAATTTTATTTTCTTCTTTTTTTTCTTTTCTTTCTTTTTTTTTTTAATTTTCGTGTCATCAAACTACGGGTATTGCTAGTTCTTGAACCAACGGTTGCAAAACCACAAGGTCATGCATTTTTAGGGAGTGGAACCGTAAGGACCAACTAGAATTGGCAAGTCCTTAGCTACTTTGAATCCATTATCCCCGAGTAAGTTCCTGGTTCAAGAACCGCCAATGATAGATCAGGTTGGTTCCTGGTTTGAAACCGACCTATGATGAGATATGTCCTAAAGTGTTATTAAGCATATCCATGTAGAGATCATCAATGGAATCTAAAATGCCAAAAAAACTTAGCAGCGAAGCCTGGTGCATAGTAAACAATTAAATTCATGGATGTGACACATTCCTAATAAATGCAACAAGCACAGATTTAATATAATTAATTAGGTAAATGTTGCGAATAACACCTGAACTTTAGCAAATATGCAATTAAGTATTTAAACTTTAAAATTGATCTATTTAATACTTGAACTTTGATATTCACTAATTTAGTACGTAAAAAAGCTTTTCGTACATGCTAACAGTATCTCTACGATATTAGTTAAAACATTATGTTAAATGACATTGTTAGCCAATTTGATTATGGTACTGTTGGCATACACGAAAAACTCTTTCAACAACTTAATTGATTAATTTCAAAGTTCAAGAACTAATTACATATTTTGTCAAAGTTTCAGTACCATTCATGACATTAACCCTAATCAATTATATGCTAAGCAACCAAGTATTTCAACCGTCCTAGAAATATCAAACACAAATAGTATTCATGACTCTTAATAAACAATAATGAGGAACCAAAGGGGTCCTTAATAAAGCATTAGGGGAAAT
This sequence comes from Combretum micranthum, assembly GCA_024138025.1. Taxonomy (NCBI): domain Eukaryota; kingdom Viridiplantae; phylum Streptophyta; class Magnoliopsida; order Myrtales; family Combretaceae; genus Combretum; species Combretum micranthum. Next base: position 853,338 of record JAMXBD010000477.1, on the reverse strand, counting down.
GACAAGCTTCTAGCACTTGTCAGGAAAGGAAAAAAAATGTAGTCTTGTTTAATTCACTACTTATGTTCAGCTATCGATAAGCAAAGTCCATTGCTATGCTTTACACCAGACCTCTTAATCCTGCATAACTCATCATAACATTGTTCCTGCTCCCATCAATCATCTCATCTTAGAGTTGTCCTACCAACTACCCACCAATGCACTCCATAGAGGCTTAAGTGCTTAATGACCATATTATCCTAATTTTGTAATCAGGTTCGCAATATAGTCTAAGGGTGCTACTTTCCAAAGCAAGCAACTAAACAACAACTATCAAACAATTATGCCAAATTTAAATATTATTACAGTTATTAATTCTATCATAGCAAGTAACATGCATTTAATGCGAACCTAATGTTTCCAAAACCCTTCTCCTTTTCTAAAACTCAACCAATCATAGCTATTCAAGTTCAAAGACTCGAATTAGGATAATGTCTCAAGTAATAATCAGGTTGTTCCAAGACATTTACTTCTTACACAAATAAGTTCCTAGTGGATTTATCTATTGATGTAAGTTATGAGATCATTGGGAGTCCTTTAATAGGTGTTGTCATGATGTGAGGGGAAGTGTGTGTCCCCATAATTTTTCAGAATGCTTCTTCATGTGATTGTTCCCACTTAAATAAAACTCCTTTTCTCATAAGTTGTCAAGAGCGTATAAGAACTCCACAAGTTAGGCACAAACTATCTAACATAGGAGACTTTGTTTATGAAACTCTTTAGTTTTTTTTTTTTTTTTCTTAGTGAAAACATGGATTGAATTACTTATACATTCATCGGTTCAATATCAATCCATTTTCAATGAACAAGTAAATCAAGAAACTTCCTATATGCCGCTCTAAATACACACTTCAAAGGGTTCATTTGGAGTTTCTACACTACTTGAATACCCTCTTCAAATGCATCAGGTGATCAAGGGCTCGTCTTGACTTGATGACAATGTCATCCACATAGTCTTCAAGGAATTTATCCAATAAGGTTGATTCAGTAAAGTGTGCTTGATTACACTCAAATGGATTCTTTGTAGTTAGGATGTATACATCTTTTCCCTTCCATTGACCTTTGATGCATAGGTTCCATGTGGAAGGTATTAAGTGGTTTTCATGCAAACATTTTCAACCAATGAGTAAGTGGTAAGATATTGGCACATCAATCACGTGAAAAGGAGTGGAGCTTGGATAGGTCGAATTTTGAGATCCACATTGACATATCCTATCATGTTTGTGGATAAGTGATTAAATTCATTCACTGATGTGGGTTGTTTAATCAAATGTTTAATGTCAAGTTTAGCAGCTTTGAATAGTCATAGGCATGATGTCTCTTCATCGACTCATGCCTTAACAATTGGCATTTCATTTGTCTTTAATGTTGAGGGGTCATGGGAGACAACGTATATGGCACCACATTGATTGTTATGTGTAGATAGCAAATTGTTTTTTACATCATTATTCTCAAGTACAAGTTCCCCATTTTGCACTCTTTAATTGAATATCTTCTTCAAAGTCCTTTGATCTTTAGTAGGATCACCCACTGTTCTATGAAACCTACAAAACTTGGGATTATTCTTTTCTATGGTTGTGGGTAGGCGTTCAACCCTTAGAAGCGTAATGTTCCCATCTCACAATCAATGGTCAAGCATTGTGCCTACTTTTCCCATTGAGCGCAAGTATGATAATGATGATGTAGGAATTCCTAACTTCTCACCTCTTAGCTTTCCCTTCCTTAGAGCTATCAATTTGGCCCGAGTTCATAGACAAAGCCTTTTTATTAAATCTTTTTCTCACGTTTTTCATGTGACAAAATTATTTTTCATTCGCATATTATCTATTAAAACAGCAAACAAAACTAAGGAAAGATTCTTAAGGTGCATTGCATACTCAATGATTCCTTGAGTATAGATGTTCACTTACTCCTTTTCATCACAAGTTTCCTCAAGCTTCTATCGAATGCATCCTATATCATTTAAAACTAACCGCTCTTAAGTGGAAAAGAATTTCACAAGGAACATCTTGCACATGCTTCCCCATGAATCTACTAATCCAAGAGGAAGCTTCATATATAGGTATACTCCTTTTTTCCAAAAGGGACTTAAAAAATTCTTTCAATTTCAAGTCATCATTCAACCCATAGGCATCTAAGGTCTTAACAAATTCAACAAGTGTTCTTTTGCACTTCCCTATTACCATTAAACAACATGAATGTAGGACTTAATTAGGGTACAATTTGGCAACAAAACGCCAGTTGTATGGGAGTTTGAGGCCAAACACTTACATACTATATTTTACCTAAATCTCTTTTAAATAAACATCAAGGTCCTTAGCGATGAAGGAATCCCTTGGAGTAGATGTTGCAGCTTCCATTGAGGCTACAGGGGTAGAATTGAGACAACTTGTGAATCCATCAACTGTAACATGAAGCCTAAGTGCGGAGAAAGAGCCTTTAAGTTGGATTCTTGTGCTCCTTATCTCAAGTGTTAGGTGTTGTGTTGTATAGTTTTTGGTGTATGATCTTGCTCATTATTCCCTTGACTAGAATCCATATTTGCAGCTTAGATAGATGAGTTGCTTAAACAAGGCCTGAGAAGGTCTTTACCTATTGCACAATGAATTAAGCCATAATGGCAATGAACTCTTTCAAAAATCCTAGTGTTTTCTTGCACTTCAACACAATCTGTCCGTTGTCAAGTACACTTAATTGCATTATGCTATTAGTTGGATTGACGTCTTTAAGTGGCAACATGTTTTGTTCTTAGTATCAATGTTGGTGTCAAATTCTTAACTTGCACCATCATTGGAATTGGCTGGTCTTTTTCTTAAGAGTGCCATCATCAAGTTGTCAACTTCTTAGATTCCCTGATGGAGTCACCAAAACATAGATAAATGGATCCTGTTTCAAAGGTCATGGTTGTGCAACATTAGACTCGTGCTACACATAGCTTTAAAGAGTGACTTAACAATAACACATAAGGATAACTTAAGATGAGAGATAAATGTAAGTAATTTAGAGAGCTCAAACATGTGAGAGATAAGTGGAGGAGCAATATAACATTAACCCCACAATTCTTGAATAGAGGCAATGTTCTTCATTTAGAATCCTATTTGATCTTAAGGATTACAATCGACAACATGACAGTGATTCTCTAAATCTCTAAAATCTACCAATGAGTAGGATCCCTAAGGTATTTATAGAGTTTGGTCATTGTTGACACCCGTTGAATCGCTTAGAGTGTTAATAGTTGAGATGAATCCTTCTACCGATGGATCATTCCATGTGCTCATTTTAAGTTTAGAACCATGGAGCTTTATTTAAGTGTATGAACTGCTTTGAGAAAGATTAAGAGGGGATAAGTCGGTTCAACAATCCTTACTCCATGCCCACTAGGCCAAATCTTTCTTAAGTCATCCTAAAGTATAGACTAGACTCCCTAAGCCCTATCACCTAGCTCAAGAATCAAACCTAGGTTTTTCATATATTTAAATTGCCCTTCTACAGCACAATCAAATTGGATATTAAATAAAGGTTTAAGATTGTTGGGAAAAAGAAGCATTCAAGTTTTTGGTTTAAAGTATGGATAGGTGTAACCCAAATTCAAGAGTAAATTGAAGGCTCGATACACTAATCTTCATTACTTTTATTTTATTTTTATATTAATTAATGTACATAGGATTTGGTCAAACCTAATAAGGGAAATCCAAATTGATTATGCAATCTTAAGGGTTTTAACTAAGAAAGAAATTTTGGTTAGTCGACTTAAGATTAGCATTTGGTAACCTTGAAAGAGATAATAATTTAATTTAGGAATTCTTGCTATTCAAGAAAATCAACAACATAATTGGAAGTATTGTTTGTGTAATAACATAGAAATCTAGTAAGAATTATAGATCTAAACGTTCTTGTAACTTGACATCATTTGGAAATCTTGCCTTTGTATAAATATTTATGTCACGTTTGGTACACAAGAATGATTTGGAATGGAATGAGTTACGAATTGACAAATTCATTCCTATATTTGGAAGTGCACATGAAATTGAATGGTTATAAAGTGTATTTGTGAAAAATGTCACTAGCAATAAATGCAAATTATGAATACATGAGAGGATAAAAAAGAAATTAAACTGCAATTTATTAATAAACCTAGAACGGAATCATAATTCCACCTTTGAGAAGGTGGAATCGAATTCTCCTTCAAAGCCAAAATCATCAATTCTAAAGAATCGCAATTCCAGCTTTTTAAACTACATCCAAACATAAAAAATGAAATGAAAAGAAGCGAAACTCGGAACCACAATTCTATTCCAAGCCTATTCCCAAGTACCGAACATGAAATTAGTTTTAAAAAATAAAAAGTCAAACCAACCCTAAGCAATAGCAATCAACCAATTGCGACTATGTTGGTAAGTGTAATTCTCGATATCATAATGTAAGTACCATTCCATAGGGCTTAATGACTACAACCAATCACCTCTCTCCTATTAGTTAGCCATTAAAATTGAGTTTATCAAAGTGATTGGTAATTAAATAACTATTTATCACAAGGCAAGAGTGCACAAAAGATATGAAGTTATAAGAACATCTAGATCTCAAACCCCACTAGATTTCATTGTAATTACATAAAAGATAGTTCTAATCATATTGCTTATTTTCTTGCACGCTAAGAATTCCTAAATTTAGTTTGATATCTCTTTCAAGGTTAATAATTTAATCCTAGGTTGATTGATCAAAATTTCCTTATAGTTAAAACCCCTAAGATTGCATTAGCGATCTTGAATTCCCTTATTTGTTTTTGCCTTAATATTAAAGTTTTACATCATCCTATGTCTATAATTGCATGCAACTCTCTCTAATTGTGCAAATTTATTAACAAAAGCACTTTATTGATTAACTAAAGAGAAATCAATTTCAAGAATCAATACCATAATTTTTCAATTCTAGACAGGTAATAAAAACTACACAATTTGATTCAAGGAAAATTAATCAGTCATATGAAGCAAATAAAAACAAATCACATAGATTACATAGGATTCATCAAAATCTTAACTAAAGAATCTACTCGATTCTTCCATAGCTATAACAATAATAGCACAAAGAGTAGTAAATTTTACTAAATATAGCCATAAATCCCTATTACAACGATTATCTTGCAACTTGAGTGATGGTTGGATCTTGACTTGCAAAAATCTCCGAGTATGTGAGTGTAATAGATGATGTGGACAAAGTGACAAAGGCTGCAAAATTCAGACTTTCCCCCTTTTATATAACTTCTATTTGATTGAAATTGGGAGTTTCCTCCTCCTTGAGTAGGAAAGTTACGTCTTTTAAAAATGGATAGCTCATCTTCAAAAATTGGAAAGTGAAATCTCCTAAAATTAGTTAAAGAAATCTTCAAATTAGGAAAGTTAAGCTTCTCTATAGATGGGAAACTTTAGATCTTCAAAGTTTCCTTATTTTGCAATAATGGATTCTCTCTCCTCCAATTAAGTTTCTTTCCTCTTTTAAAATGACCTTTCAATTCGTGGGACATATTTTTAATGAGACACCAATGAAAGATAATCACGTCTTTGCAATTTGTGTCAAAATTGGTATTTTACATATTTTTCGCTAACACGGCTATGTTACTTCTTATGTCACTCTCAAGTTTATTTCTTTCGAAAAATTGAGAAAACTCAAGATGCGAGGGCTTTTCTACTATGTGTAATCGTCTTGGTAATCCATGCCACATGTTACATGACCAAAGAACATGTTAGTGTCATTCTCGTGTCAACCTCATAAATCCTTCATTCCATGTTCAATTCATTTCCAAAGAGAACAAAACTTGGTCAAATCTTTCCTTTTCCTTAAATCTACACTTTAGAAGCCTAAAACCAAAATAAGAGTATTTTAAGTGTTATTTCATTTAATCATCACCAAAAATAACTATTTATGCACACATTAACACTAACAATTGATGTTCAATTAGCATTTATCAATTTATTTTCCCCATAAGCATTGCTTATCCTCAAGCAAACAAATTAAAGCGAATAAATCAATTGAGGACAAAAAAAAAAAAAAACTGTATGAAATCATGCTGCTTAGGAAAACCAACCAACAATTACACTTAATTTTAAATTAAGCTCAAAATTCCCACTTGACATTCATTTAGATTAAACCATTCTAATCCAAGTAACTTTCATAATAGTTACATTATACTCAAGCATATCATTGGATTGTACTATGAATACTAATTTACTAAAATTTGATAATTAATCTAAGTAATTAAAAGGTTAGTGTCATCATTTAAACTAAGATTTCAAAGATAAATTCAAGCAAAAAATTAATAAAATAAGGAGACACTTAGTCGCACTTTGTGCATTAATCCAAAAAGTATACACTCCCCTTTACTACCTATCTAAGCACCACAATTTAGAATGTTTGTATAGCTCATCTTAAACCAAGATCATACTTTGTTTTCAAGGAAAATCAAGCTAAGTACCACAATTTAGAATGTATAAACAACTCATCTTACTATGTGCTGCAATAGCCATGCTTTTATTCTCGATATCATATTATATATGAGTGATTATAGTTGCATATTAAAATAAATATGTAGCATGTTTTATATATAAATTAAGCTAGTGTAATTTAATGTATGTGTTTGAGTAGTGTAGAATAATTATGTTTGCATTAGTATAATAAATACTTAATATTGATTTACATATTGATGTTGTATATGAAATGAGTAATATTAGACTTAAATGTATATTTCAAGTGTTGTGTGTAGCATATTTTCTTTTTGGAACCTAAAAAGCTAGCCAAATGCCTTTGTTTTACTTAAATTAATAACCTTAATTAAGCCTGACAAAAAAAAAAAACCACTTTATAACTTTATTTGGGCTGCCTTAAAGTCAAATTTAGATAAATATTAAGCCAAAAATATCCCCATTTTCATCCAAAATCAGACCACCATCAAAACAACCTCCTAAACAAACACAAAACTCATTACTTTCTCTTCCAAAGCTACCCAACTTCAAGACCAAGAATCACATCCAAATTCTTACAAGTTGGCCACCAAAAGACCCTTCTAAAGCCTTGCAAACCAAGCCAAAAGATTTAAGGTGAGTTTAAGTTACATTTGATGCAAGTTTCATAGTGTAGGGTTTGTTAAATGTGATTTGGATATGCATATATGTATTGGTGATGTGTTGACGAAGGTTTGGGCTGCCAATGAAGTATAATATATGCATGTGTAGTAGTTAAAGTGTGTTGATGAAAATGGAATGATGTATGAGTGGTGTAGTAAGGGTTAAGTGAAGTTAAGCTTGTTGAAAGTTGTGTTGAATGTTGTTTTATGAGTTTTGAAGTGTGGGAGTAATGTTAGAAGTGTTTGGTTTGTGTTGAAGTTAAGTAGAATGTCCAAAAGTTTGATAAAAAAGAGTATGAAAAATAGGGGAGTTCGTATAGGTTATTAGGAAGCAAATCACGGGCGTGATTCAAGCCTTAGTAAGCTCGGGTTGGACAAATGTCATGAATCACGATCGTAATCCATCCCTTGGTAGCCTTCGGTTGGTCAAAAACTTTGAAACTTAAAAATCACAATCGTGATTCTTAGCTCAAAAACCATTTTATGACAGCTTTCCAAAAATTACGGCCGTGACTCGTGTTTTTCCTAACGCAATACTATTTTGTATTTTAATCATAACTTTTCCATACCACCTCCGATTGAGGTGATTCAAGTTGCGTTGGAAGGCTTAAAAAGAGATATAAAACTTTCATGTTTTGAGTTTTTACAAATTTCAAAATGATAAATGCTTAAATTCCACTTCTTTCCAGCTGTTGTAGTTTTTCCAAACAAAGTTTAAAACTTGTTTTGTTTGTTGAATGTATGTTTACTTAGGAAATGGGTCTTTTTGGACTAAAATGAGATATATTAATAATATTTGAGGTATGATGATGATTGAGTGATATAATTAAACATAATTTAATTATATTTGTAGATTTAACACATAATTGAATTTCCATGGATGTTGAGATAAATCTAGTTATATTGTATATATGTGTTGAAGTTAAAATGATGATTTTGTGATCTTGTATGATCTTGATAAATATATAAATGATATGTTACGACTATGTATAAGTTATATTTGAAGTCTTAAATATCAATTTTAAGATAATTCCAAGTATATAATGTTGATTTGAATTTGGATTATCTTTTAAAGGATTCCCAAGATTCTATTTGGATTTCCTACATAAGGTACATAGTAACGTGTTTGTTCTTTGCTTAGGATAGGCATATATTTAACCAACTCTAATATATAAAAAACTTAAACTTTGTTTCAATTGGATGTCTCTTATGCTGTTTAAATTCGTATCTGGCCTAGATGGCATATCGGTATCCGATTTGGGGAGCAGCACCTTGCTCAGATTGGGGGCACGGTAGTTTAGGCGCTTAGGCTACCCCTGTCTTTTGATAAAACTTTCCTAAGCAGTACAACGGATAACTGATGGGAAAGACGGTATCATCGTAACATTTGCTTAAGGTTAAAATGAAATAATATGATTTAGTTCAAATGTTTATGAGAACATTTGGACTAAGTGATGCTATGGACTAAGATAAGTGAAGTTGTGTAACGACTGTTACCCTTAGATGAGGTTATTTTCTCTTTTATGGATATATCATCTAAGAGATATAAGTATCCGAGCTGCTTATATCAACCCCCTGAGCATCGTGATCGTTACTCAAGAGCCCAAATATCATTGTTGTTTGGAGCATGAATACTCAAGTGATGTTTGACTAATTAAATATTATCTAATAACCAAATGATTGTCACATTGCATTATAGTTTAAGATCGTGTATCCATTACGCATTTGTTTTTGTTTCTTATGTACTCGGCCTCTGGCTCATATTTTTATCCTTTTCAGGTGTGGATGACGAATTTATATGCAAGCAAGGGATATGGATCGGATTTTGAGGAGTTCTTAGATGATTGGGAGGAGTAGAGACGGCTTTGACTTTGATGGAACCCTTATATAATAGAATAGCTATATGTACATATATATTCTGAAAACCTATGTATTAGTTAATAGGATTTTTGTTATCTTTTAATATATTTTGTAAATGGCTTGCTTACGAGCCTTGTTTGAAATGTATGTGTATATATATATATATATGGTTGCATTATATTTGGATCTTTTATTAAGTAATGAAGTTAAAAGTTATATTTTATGGAATGTTATATGTACTATTAGTAATAAAGTTTGTTCTTATAGGCATTTAAGATAATAACTATCCAAATTGATCCTGGATTACAACCTTACATATAATACCGCGAATTATATGTAGTTGGGGACTAGATTTACCTATTTTAAATATAAGGGTAAGTCGGGTCCTTACATATGCAAAACCAAATTTTAGTATTTTTCAAGAGTTAATCAACTAAAATTACTTCTAAAATTATCAATAATAAGTAACATTAAATTAGTAACTAAAATTATTTTTATCATTACACTAAAACAAGAAATACTAGCAAAGAACTCTTTCAATGCACAAATATGGGATAATGAAAGGGTCCATAGTGGATTTTCGTTCATTACCTTGTAGTTATAATTGAGTTTGTTTAATTGGGTTTTTATTAAACTCACAAGAAACCCTTCCTTTTCAAGTAAGAAAGTTTCAATTATATCATAATCCTTTTTTAGTAATCTACCTATAATTATTTAGTAAACAGTATGTTTATCTAACAAGTCAATACTATTCTAAATGAATTTGTTCAAGCATACTCTATATCCTAAACAATAATTTTAATCATATTAAGAACATGATTTGTAAGCCTACGTAAAATCATATGTATATATTTTGAAATCTTATTTTATATTCAGTTCGGTTTTTGAATCTCTCAAATATCTCAAATTCTAACACATAAGACATTCATGGACAAATAATCTTATGCAAAATGAATAAGGAATAATTAAAAATCAATTAAACAATACCTGTTATAAAAAAAAACTCTATAAATTGAGTAGTCCATCAACTGATTACATAATCCTACATAAACAATTTAGCTCATATATTAAAAACACAGTTTCATTAGCAATCTAAAACTAAGCACAATCCATTGTTCAAAAAGTATACAAGGAGAAGAGTATACCCAAATATTACTAGACAAGAGCACTTCAATCCTTGAAGACCTACTCCAAAAAATAAACCTAGCATTGGAATACACCGGTAATGATGAAGATGGAATAACGTGTAAAATTTGAAGTGATCTGACAATGGAATGTAGTGTGTGTGTGTGTGTGGTGAATAAGTTGCATAGAGAGTGTGATGATAAAATGTTGATATGTAATAATAAGGGTCTAATGTGTGTGGTGTGTTTAACAAGAAATGAGTAGTGATAACATGTGGGTAGTTAATGGTGCAGTAGAGTAGTCTCTCAGCAAAATATATAAAAAAAGGTATATTACAAATGAGCTTAATGAATTTGATCCAATACATAAAAAGGCAAAAGAAAAATAAACTAAAAAATTGCTAATTTTAGTCTTGTACAGGTCGACTCGATAGCTTAGACTTTAACAAAGTTTAGCTACTTTCTGCTCAATTCAATTTGAAATGAATGAGCTCGACTTGGAATTGGACTTAAACTTACCTATGTTATGCTAGTGTATGAGTGCTTACAAATATTCTTTTCAATAATATGTCTTTTGTGGAATAGGTGTCTCGAGTTTAATGATGTATAAGCTCATTCAAGCCATGTCAAATCAAAATGTAAAGTATACATGTGAAGCAATAAAAAGTCTCGTATAGCTCATTATAGGAAAATGTAAAACGAAACATATCCTAATAAATACCATCTTACATCAGTAAATCTAAAATTGCCAGGATACTAATTTACAACAATCAACAATTAGTAAACCGACCCCTTATAAGTGTTATAATATACATCTACTTATTTATCTTAAATCTTCAAAATGTACTATTGATCAGTTGCCACAGTCCACAAGGCACCCTAGCAATATTGATGCCTCTTTGTAACAATTTAGGAATCACAATACTCAAGTAAGCCAACTAGGGCTTTTTAAGAAATTCTATGGACATCAAACTAGTAGAACACTCTATGGCATACACAAGCAAAATAGGATCGTGAGGTTGTCAAGATAAGAAATTTTGCATACATATAAGTTCCATACAAAATGTCCTTTACATATAACCTAGAGTAAGATCTCAACCATCACCTTACAAACTTATAAGAAACATATATGAGTTAACCCTATACAAAAGTACTATCTTCCACTCTCGCACAAGCCTTGTTTCTCCCTCGATGCGTACTACATTCCTTCATCATAGGCATGGATTATCTCTATAGATCCCTAAAAGCACATAAAGTTTATAGGAGCGTAAGCGAACCATAGCTCATTGAGATAAACTGACCAAACCACACTTCAAACAAATGTCAAACAAGTAAAATTTCAACCATTGCAATGGAACACTCAACCAAATGAAAGGTACAGTTTGGATTACCATAATCAAAACCAATGAAGATTTACACCCTCTTTGGGGGTTGAAGGACTAGCTCAAGTAGTCCACACCTAGGAGAGACTGAGAACTAAGGAAGGAAAAATTTTTGTAAATTTAATATAATAATACGTTATATAATCCCAACTGCTGGTGATTGTGCCCTAGGCCAATTACTGGATATTGTCATTCATAAACATTTCTATTATATTGTTTGCATGTTTACTTTATAATAGGATCCGTGAATAATTTAATTATTCTAAATGTCCCTAGATGCTCATTATTGTGGGAACAACAATGAATTAAATCTAGTATGAGGTTTGACTGATAATCATGGGATGTTTATTTATATGGAGATATAAACCAAACTCATAGGTACATGTTAGAGAACTATGTACTGGATTGGCCCTCTTTGAGATCACTACATGGATTAGTATCATAAGTGATTCTCAAAATAAAATGTCATCGTATCCTCAGACCTGAAATCACCATGGATTCCGACATGAGGAATATTATGTTTCAACTCAATCAAACGTTGTCTTTAACCAGATAATTATAAAGGTTGAGATTGGGCATAATGTGAATCATATAGAGGAAGTTGAGTGATTAAGATGGGATTTGTCCCTCTCGTTGTGAGAGAGATATCTTCGGGCTCTCGATGAGTGAGACTGAGAAATGCATGGTCGTGCTCAAATGAATTGATAGCATGATCAATTTCATTTATTTTTATCAGTTTACTTAGAAATCGAGAAATAATAAGATTGAACGATATAAGGATGACACAATCCATGCCTTATGTTCAATCTAGATATCATGTGACAAAAGGACAATGACATAAGTTATGGATTAGGTAAAAATCGAATCACCAAGCTTCACTTAATTTGGGTAAACATAATGTCTTGCTAGAGGCCACTTTTGTTTTGTTGACTAAAATTGTTTTAGGTCAATTGCCAACATTAAGTGAACCTACAGGGTCACACTCAAAAGAACGAGTCAAAAGGATCATGGACTAAATTTAATGTCTTGTGGGAATAATAATTTATTATTATTAAGAATAATAATAAATTAAAGGATCATAGACTAAATTTGATGTCTTGTAGGAATAATAATTTATTATTATTGAGAGTAATAATAAATTATTATATTGTTATGTGCAAAAATTATATTTTAGGAAATATTATCCCTTATTAGATTAAGAGGCACTAACGTCATTACTCATGCAAGAATGACATTACTATAAAAGGCACATAAAGAGATCTCTTCAGGGTTAACGACTTGTCTGTCGACATTAGACCGGTAAAGAAAATCTTCAAACCCTAAAGAGTGAAGCACGAAGAGTCGTGTGTGAAAATCCCAATATCATCTAGAAATGTTCTAAATCACGCTAGCACGTGAATGATCCTTTTGAAGAGTGCTCGTTCGTGTGGATACCATAGAGGGTATTGTGATTTTGCAGTACCTACAGATCCGATTTGCAAATTGATTTCAAGTTTCAAGCTTTTAGAGGTACGAAATCAAACTATTTGTTTTGTTTTAATCTAATCAATACACATGGATACTAGGTTAAGGTTTTCTTTTTTAATTCCACTGCAAAAAATTTGATCTTTATAATTTTAAAACCCTATGGAAACCCAACACCAACTTCACCTTGGAACCTCAAAAAATTCACTAAATACTAAAACCGTAAAGCTAAGTCCAACCCGAGCAACATCCTTCGATGCCTACTAAGTTCAATAGGGCTAACAACCCTATGGTAACACCACCCAGATTCACTGGCATGACAAGGCATTACCATAGAATCATAATACCAATACGTGATGTGGGTACCATGCTACTGTAAATATATTGTCGTGCAATACATGTCCATTTTATTTAAGGGTCAAATAAGACTTAGATCAAGTTATTAATGACCATACAATGTTCAAACAATCGGCAATATGCATTACACATCAATAAGAGGAAATTCAATATCACTTCTGGTGTTAAAGCTTGTAACTCATCTAGACACCATGTCGAACACATTATTCCATCCCTAAACATAACCAGTTATGTTCAGCTACATTACAAGCACAAACAACGTGATAAGATTGAAAATTTTCACCTGTGCATTCTGCTTGAGGATCATAGTAGTCCACAGGAAACTCTAAAAATTGGTTTGTAGTTCCTATAAAGAAACAAGTATACTTTACTATACACATAATTGAGAAAGAACTCTTATCAATGCTTACATGTCCTATATTCACGTTAAAACTTCTTAATTTATGTGGTTCTTTATTGCTTACTACTTAGGTTAGGTCATGGGTAACTTAGGAAGAATCGTAGGTCCGTCATAGCTAGAAAACTAAGGAGTCGCGTGCATCCAAAAATGTCCACAACTTAGATCACAAGGTAAGTCGAAGGCTTGGCTTGAGCTATGATTAAAGCTGTGCTCTTAGCCACAACTTCCCTTAGTTTTAACTACGGAACTAACTAATGGCTCAATTTTAAGCTACAACAGAAGCTGTGCATCCCTCAATTCTCACTTAAAGTCTACTACTGTTCAAACTTCAAACCCAAGGGCAAAACTAGGTTGTGATCTCCTACACACTTACAAAGCAACAACTGAACTTACTTTATTTCACAACTAACCCTTCTATAATAGATGCGTGCATCAAAACGCACGTAGAGATAACTCAACATGATAACTTCATACAACTCACTAATTTAACATGAGGCTTTTATCTTCTTATTCCTAACTCTAGATTTATCATTTGGGTTTTAGGGTAGTTTTACTCCATTTTATTGCATGTCCATTATACTATGTTTAGTTGAGCTAAGTTAGTTATGTTCATACGTCTTAATAAATATATTACAACTCAGACCTAAACAAACTCATGGAGTAAGTTTTTACCCATTTTTAACATTTATTAGCAAACAAGGTCCAATTTTAGTTTTCTTCCCTATAACATCTATTAAACTCGATGCTTCACATGTAAACAGTGAAAATGTGCACATGTACTGGTGTATTTAACAAAGATATTTTTCTATAACTTTTGAGAATGAAGTAAATGAAGTTACCCATTGTGCTTTTCAAAATTACTTCACTCGCTTCTTTTCAAAACAGTGGTCGTGAAACTTGTAAACACTATCTTAGGGATTTTTCAAGTTAAGAAAGTAAAGTTTTGAAGAAATGATTTTGTGTGCGTAAAAAAGATAATGTTAGAAAAGTAGATCTCAAAAATATTGTGTTTATTTTCTAAAAAGAAATTATGTCTAGTTGGTGTAAACTTTCAAATCTCCAGTTACTTTTTTTTTCATGTAAAAGAAAATAAGTATGTTTTACTTGAGAATTGTCTTTTCAGCATGTAATGAAAGAAACTTTGTCAAAAGAAAGGACAACATGTCCATGCTTTGAAATTTATAGTGGAGAACTTGCAAAGTAATTTTTAGTAATTTTGGAACAGATTTAATTATAAGGAATGAAAATCAAAACCTTTTTAATGTATATAAAATGAACAGATTATAAAATCTGATAAATATTAATTAATATACTACCAAAAATTTATTATCTCAAGGCACAAAAGAATTAAAAACGAGACTTAAGCTTCAAAACTTGTGTTCTCGTGAATTATTTATAAATTATCTTTACTTAACTACAGTATTCAAGCTTTCAATTAGTTAGCTTTTAACTCAAGCTATGGCGAAAACCAGGGGATTACATCAACAAAGCAAAAATAAATCATGAACTTTTGTTTGATGTTGACACAATTTAGCGTCTAAGAACAATAATGTTACTTCAAGTGATATAATTCATCCCTTTTTTGTCTTTCTTAGTGCAGTGATCTAAAAGCATGCATTCTAGCAATATAGGATAAATGTCACATCTAGTACTTGAACTTTATAAATTTGTGCAATTAACTACCTGAAATTTAAAAGTATCAATTTACTACCTATAAACGTTTCGTGTTCATTTATAATACCTAAATGAGGTAATTAATTGGGAAAATAAGTAAAGTTTAGGTAACTAATTATAAATTTTAGTAAAGTTCAGGTAGTTAATTGTGAAAGTAGATGAATTTTAGGTATTAAATCGATACTTTTAAACTATAGGTAGTTAATTACACAAATCGGCAAAGTCCAAGTACTAAATGTGACATTCACCATCAATTTACAAGCAAAATTCATGATAAAGGTCCTCATACACCCATGAATAGACTATTTAGATGAAGATAGATATGTAATTTTACATATTTATCATTAACGCTTTAAAAGGATAACAGAAGTATTATCCAATGACAATATGCTTATTAAAAAAAAAAAAATAAAACTTACATTTCACAAATTTTCTCCGTTATTCGTATAAATTTAAAGCTAAATGATGAGAACTAGACCACAGAATACATCACTAGGATTGTTTATGAAGCATTCCAAGACAAAGATAAATATTTATTCAAGTAGTGGAGATGAATTTCAAGAGTTTTGAAGTTTTGTAAAGATTGCAAATTTTAACAAGTGTCAACACCAGTCATGTTGAGAACAGTCGCGGAGGAGTGGAGAAAAGAAGCTTTTGTGCGCAAGATAACTAGAGTACAGGACTCGACTCATGTTGAAGGTCAAAATTGTGAGTTTTTGCATAATTTCCAAAGTACATAACCTCACTTGTGTTGGAGATCGTGTTGAACTTAGAATGCTTATTTTGTTTTATTTTGTTAAGTTATTTCATTAGAGTTTTAGGTAGGGGTATTTTAGTAATTTGATTAGTTTTTGAGACTATTTTAAATAGTATTATTATTTTCATTGATTGAGAGCTTTTTTTTCTTTTGAGATTAATAAAATCCTTCTAGTGTTTCACTGTGAAAAATAAAAATCCCCATGCTTATCAAGCAAGATTCTTTAATTGTGAAAAATGCAAATACGAGTGAGTTTTTGTGAGTCATGTCAATTATTCACGTGTTTGAGATCTTCTTTCTTAGTTTTTGTGAATGGTTATTTTAAAGACTACTCACTACACTGTCCATGTGTTAAAGAATAATTGAGAGTTACACACTATGTGTATATCTACGTGCATGTATTACCCACCCAAGATTTTTCTATGATAGGCCCCGAGGGGATAAAGGCACGAGAAGTACATGTGCTATCATGATTTGGCAATTTGGTGCCTAATGTTTGATTTTTGGGAAAAAAAATGCGCGTACTTTCAAAGTCAAACCATTTCAGTGCCCAAAATGCCTAATTAAAGTGTATAGAGGCACTAAAATACCTTGATTTTGAAAGTATAAGCACATTTTTACCCAAAATCAAACATTAGACACCAAATTACAAAATTCAAAAGTACAAGCACTTCTCGTACCTTTATCTCGGGCCCTAACGCGCCCTCTATCCCCACCCCACCTTCGCCAAGCTCAAAAAAAGTCAATTTTTTGACTTTACAAAATAATAAATAAATAATATATACAACATGTATATTTTATAGAGCAAGCAAATTTAAGTGGTAAAAGGGTTAGTTTTACAACAAAGAGGTCCCAATCATAAAGTTATCATTTTACATTTTTTAATGCATTCATTACTTAAATGATATTCTCTCCCTCATTTCTTAACTTTTTTTTTTTTTTATAATAACTAATAACATTACATTCGTTCATTATAAAACCATATTAAACTAAATAAATTATCCTAGATTGTTGATTTTATTAGTAGTGTATAATAAATAATAATTCCATTACCTATATTACAAATGTTTTGTCCTATAATACCAATTATTTGTAAATATAACTAATTATATGATTTAGTTTAGAACATTTTTTATAATTGCTTGTTAATATGTAAATTATTAAAATGGTCGATTATTAACTAACTCATATTCAAAATGTTTTTTTTTTTTTTGTAGTATTGTTATTTAAATAAGCATGAATAGTTTCTATGAAAAAGCAATTATAGAATACCAAAATTCATGTAAACTTGCCCCCTTTTTTCAACTTGCATTTTGTATTGAATATTTTTCTAATCTATTTTGTTCAAATAAAAGTTATATAAGTTTTATGTATTAATTTTTTCAACAAATGGACAGATAAATATAGATTATCAGATATGCTATGAAAAGGCAAAAAAATATAGATTAATAGATAAATATGGGTGCGTTTGGTTTATTGGTTTGGCATTGGTTTAGCCTATGTTTCATGTTTGTTTCAATCAAACTATTTATCAATAACAAATATAGATGAAAAAAAATATTTTTAGGCACAAAAAGACCTTACGAATTAAATATAGATAAGATATAAATGCAGATCAAATATAGATAAGATATAGATAAAAAAAAACTCATATATGATGCAACAAATCCGAGCCCCCAACCATTTGATTCCACGTCCGTTCAATCATGAGTTATTCAATTGATGTCCTAGCGATTGTCGTCCTCAGCACATCATTAAAAATTGGAATATCACATATTATGAATTACATGATGATAAAATAAAACTGTTGAAGAAGAAAAGAAAGTTGGAGTTGAATTATTTGGAAATTTCATAATCAATTAGAGTTGAAAATGATCAATTGTTAAATATAGATAAAACTAAAAATCAATGTTATCAAACCCGGACGAGGATTGACTCGGACATACTAGAAGGGTTAAGGGTCGAATCAGCATTAATGAAAAAATGAAATTAAAGTTATATCAAATAAAAAAAAAATTAAAGTTTATATAATCAAATCTATAAGTAAATTAGTTCTATCAATTCATAAATCACTCAATATATATAAAAACAAACAAAACTTAAATATTAAATTGTTAAAATATATAAACACTCCAATATTATTCCAAGAGCAAGAATATCAATATGGGACGTAGGACTTGATTTCAAATCTATTAAACTGTACCTTTTAATTGATGGAAACATGGAACCATAATAACCAATCAAATAGCATAGTTATCAGTATTTTTAAAAATTTTTACCCCACCATATTGGCTTCATTCTCATACTCTTTTCCCCCTTTTAGTTTTTCCTCAAGACTACGTTTTCTGTTGTCTAAAGAGAAAAAGGAAAAAAAAATTAAAAAGCACAACAATCAAAATGGACATATTATATTTTATTATAATTCGTGGGTACAACCTTTTCCACAACGAAGGCACTTGTCCAGCACTGATACCTGACTCCTTGAACACTGATAAATCAAATTGCTCAGCGTCATCGGTGTTGGTTTTTGAGGATAAGGAGTCACAAGTAATAGCTAAGGTTTACGATGAGTCTTATTTAAAGCTTTATAGTGTTTTAACTTTTAGTATGTCTCCGATTGCTGTGCGTTTATCATTTTTTTTTCCTTTTTTTTTTTTTTTTTTGTAAGTGGTGCATTCTAAACGATGACTTGCGAGTTAACTAGGTCACAATTGAACAGGCCGAACAATCCAAGTTTGACCATTTCAATCAGAAAACAGTTCTCTCATAGAAAATAGACTATTTTTATAATAGTGGCGGTTGAATAGGATCGACCTGGCCAGTCTGGTACATTTTTGAAACATTGTTAAAAATAAGATAAATAAATAGATTCTATATAAAATATATTTTGAGGGATACGAAGAATAAGGATAATTATAATGTTTAATCGCATATTTGTGATTTGTGTAGAAGTTGTAAGATCTATAATTAGATGTTATGTTCAAAATGGTATGTATTATATATTTATAGTAGGTGGAGTATATTTATGTAAAGACCTTGAGAATATGGATCAAAGGTCCTCCTCTTACTCCATCATGAATTGTGTATGTATTCTCCCATTCCATTATCCGCGATTGCGTACACTAAATGGAGCCCACATAACGTCAGCAGAGTTTTTTCTTTTTTTCTCTCGCTCCTTGTTCTCCACAAGTCAGCAGTGATTTTTTTTGGCGAAATGTCAGCAGAGATTATTAATTATTTAATGTACAAAAGGATAGCTCATAAGTTCATGGTTCGCTCATGCTTAGGTCATCAACATTCCAATGATTTTTATCGTTTTTTACTTAATAATCTAGGGATATTGTTCTATATATAAATATAAATTAATTTGAGAGTGGGTTAATTTTCAATTTACTCTACAAATTTTCCCTTTGCGTTTAATTTTTTTTAGGATAACACTCAATTTCACCTCATCCTACTATTTACATGTCTATTTTATCAATTAATCTTGATTTTAAAGTTTTACAAATTTTTATCTTTAAAATTTACTAAAATTTGTATTTCATGACATATTAACTGTATATATGGATTTTTTTTTTTATCATTATAACGTGAAGAGAAAGTCCAATCCAAAATCTCTCATTTGAAAAACCAATTGAAAAGATGTTATTAGATTATAATCACATTAACTATCTATATATATATATATATATATACACATACTAGAATAGCATTTTTCATGCTTGAGTTGCTAACATTTAAGTTGGTATTAGTAATGTCAAAAAATAAAAGAAAAAATTAAATTTGTTATGTAATGATTTATAAAAACGAAAAAAGTCAATCATCTTATATGACAATTCAATAGTCAAACATCGTGCTTCAACCAGATCTACCAAAGATTTTATGCCCTAACATTATTCAACGGTGTGAAAGATGGAAATCAAACATAAGATACTTATTTGAACCAAGCAAACCATAAAAGATTACGGAAGAAAATGTTGCTGGTACTAATAACAGAAGAATTATATTATTATGCATATAGGCTATAGGAATTTAGGCTAGGTACAGCGAACGATGAAAACAACCAAATATTCAAGTACGAATTGCTCCGATTTCAGCAATACCACCTAACCCTATTGTTGAAACTCGACCACGTGACTTTTGAAGTATAACATGACGATAATTCAAACATCCTGCATTGACAAAGAAATCGAATGACACCCCACAAAAGTTTCAATTAATTTGGGTGTATCGAAATTTATTTATTGTTTATCATCTTTATTAAAAGTCGTTACTTAAATAAGTTTAATGAAAATTAATTATTAAATTACAGATTTAAAATTGCATGTATTAAGAGGATATGTGAACAATGAATTTTTAGCTTTTATATCACGCATTATACATGTGATATACACAGGTATATTACATCCATATTCTGTCTTGTAAACTAAATATACATGCATATTTTATCTTCTAAAAGTGATATAGGCATGATATACAAACTTCATATATCATCTTACAAACATGATATAAGTGCGGAATTTTGATAATTATTTTCATTTGACTTTTTTTATATATTTTTTTAAATGTTGTAGACATATTTTTCCCCTAGGTGTATGCAATTCAGGTATTGAGCCTCAAATTACATGCTACACCAAATCCATGATTTTAGAGTGCTTGATACTGCACCAATAGGTTCTATGGAAAAACTAGGGCCAAGTCATGTATAGAAGACTTCTAGGAAAGATGCAAGATCTATCATTAGATCTTACGTAAAGTGGTAGGTTTGTTTAAAAAGTAATAGGTGTGATCAGTCGGAAAAAATGGTAAATGTGATAGGTTCATAGAAAATTTAAGTGATGAGTCAAAAAATGATAGATGTATAAGGCAATAACTTGACCCATGTAGGTCCCATAGGTTCCATAGGGTTGTTTAGCTCTTAGCGGTTACATTTGATGTGCCATGTAACTATTGCAATAACCTCAAGAGGTAACTTCTTGCTAATGAAACAATATATAATTTAGAAGAAAATTTCAAATGAGAACTAATAGAGGGAAAAAAACCAAGAATAGGACACTTGAAATTATATGTCTATAAGACACGATTTTAGAGTGTTCTATCCGAAATCATGTCTTATTTGGGGTTTTCTTTTTTCCAAGTAGCCTTTTTTCTTCCTTTTGGAAAATAACATTAATTTTCCTTAACCAAGGTAACTTCTACCACAAAAAATCCATGGCAGGACAATAAAGATAACCCAAAAAATATAAGGTAAGTACATCCTTCACTACCTATTTTCAATAAAACTCTTATTAAAAATCGTGAAAAATAAGGAATTGGTTCTATGTGGGATTGCTTGCCACCCTAAAAGGTTTTTCTCCTACCATGAAGTGAAAATTTTGAGGACATCAACCATCTGCCTTAAAGTACCAATATCACTTGCTTAAGCACCTTCAGAACTTGAAGCATGAATTTGAACTAATAAATCTCAATTCCCAAGGAAAGGTATATATTTGCATAATTCAAACTAACCTTAAAAGACTATCAATACTACTGGAATATGTTAATGACAACAAGAATTGCCAAAAATTGCTAAGAATAGGTGAAAATTAAGATATCAATATCAACTCTAAACCTTGAAGTACTATGAAATTAGTTATCTATAAACTACCTCTAAAATTTTAAAGAAGAATTAGATGGGTATTTCTTGGGATGATTTTATCATATCCTTGTAACAATTATTGATAAAAATTCGTTATGTATTATTGATAAATGTGTTTCTACACATGTATGCTCAATCCAATTTCAGATTGAGAAAGAAAATCTATTACAAAGTAAGAATATTATTTATCAACTAGCATACATTTGCCAATAGGATTTACTTTCAAATTATCTATCTTGCACAAAATTTAAAGGACAAAAAGTTAGCCATGTATCTTTGTTGTCCTATAAGCACACACAAGGCTTGAAAATCTAAAGCTACATAATTTTTTTAATCCAAAATCTTTTAATATTTTTTACATGTTTTGAAATAAATCCTCAAAAACAAAATCAACCATGATCTAGATTTATAATCTAAACAATCAATAGCGAAGATATCAATTAAGTAGTTATTTAGGTAAGGTAGAAAGTACAAGCAAAAGCATTCTAAGCATGAAACCATCATTTCAATCTAATTACCATAACATTATATATATACATATATATATATGTCCATACTTAATAACGCAAGTAATCATCTCATATATGATTTACCATCCACTCCATTATTGTGACCTACTAACAACTTCTTTACAATTGTCCTAACCTATATTAGCCACAATTTTATCATCTTAACAACCCGTTATCCACAAATAAGGCTTCCATGCATATTTACAAGCTACTTTATCTTGATATTGGGCCTATATTAGGGAAACTACTCTCACTTCGGTACTAAAAATGGTGACTAGCCTTCACATTGCATAAACAACATAAAGTAAATAATTCAAAGGTAGAATATAAATTAGATTGATTATCTAGTCCTAACACACATAACCAATCAAAATAGAGTAACCACTCACATGCACTTGTTTTGTCCATGGTTTATGCTTTAAAATCTCGTTTTTTTTGTTTTTCTATAAATTCATCAATTTTAATTATTGTAAAATACAAGTAAATAAATCATAAGGAAGGGTAAAAAGGCAATTTCAAGTTATTCTAAAGGGTATTTTTGTCCTTGAACAGATAGTTATAAGCCTGGGAAAGTCGTACATGAAAGAATGGATGAAAGGACTTAAGCTGACATTTAGGCCGCCAGCGAAAAGCTCTCAGATCTTTTGTGGAAATTGTGAAAGTCGGCACATAGGCCGCCGACATAAGTATATAGGCCGCCAGCATTGGATTAAAGGCCACTGGCGTAAGTGCCAGCTTTTCCTACCCGAAATTCTTTATATAAATAGAGCTTTAAGGTTTCTGTTTCTCATATGTCCTTTTCACCTTTGCCATCCAGAGAGTGTTTTTAGAGTTCTTGAGTGTTCTTGGAAGAGAGAATCACGTGGAGATCGGAGTTGGATCAAGAGTAAGTAATTTCACCTTCCTTTATCAAGATTTTCATATATCAATTCGATTCTAAGGGTTTATGCTTGGATTTTGAAGGAGTTCTTTGGAGAAAAACCTAGTTTCATCAAGATCTAATCTTTTGGAGAATCAATTGAAGATTTTAGATTGAATCGAGTAAGTATTATCATTCTTATATCACATATTTGATATGTAAAGATATATATTAGATAAATCATGCCTGTTCTTATGGATTTTCCAATCTGGGGTTTTTGAGAAGTTGTGATTTTTGGGGTTCTAATCTGATTTTTGGTTGGAGAAATCTGAGTTTAGATTCTGAAGGAAATCTAAGGTAAGTTTTATTCCTTTAATCCATAAGTTTAATGAAGAATGATTTCATTTAGTGATTTATTGTCCTTTCTAGATTTACACAATTAGGGTTTTGTGGATATTTCTGCTTTCTGGGGAATTGATCGAAGAGATTCCGCAGTTGTGATTTCTTGAGAGGTTAAGGTTTTGAATGATTTTGGAGAATTGGATAATTAAGGTTTTGATGTGATGATTTATATCTTGTTCTTGTTATATGTTATATTCAGGAGCTTTTGAGATTTATTGTTATTTTTAAGAATTTGTGGATTTGGAGAGCTTGTTCCTGGAATTAGAAAAGGTACGACATTTCCTTGTTTGTTGTATTTGCTTGCAGGTTTAGTTTTCTTATTGTTGCCTGTAGGAACAGATATATAAATGAACTAAATTTTATTTAGCTTAATTTGTTTTTCTAGATGTCTTTGGCTTTAACTAGTAAAGACCTGGTAGATAGCGATACTGGTGAGACACATTGATGATCCTTGTGTGTCATTATCCCTAGTGGAGTTGCACTTGAAGATGATTTCGGTATATATAGGTTTATTGGCAGCATGGCCGCGGGTGTTGGGGAGTACCCATTCACTAATATATGTTTATAATTATTTATTTTCGATATGTGGTAATTTTTCAGGAGTCTGAGTAACTCTAAATTTAGGATCAGAGATCTATGATTCTGAACTGTGTTTTTTTGCAAATTAATGAAGATAATAATCCTGTTGTTTGCATTTAGTTAGTTGCATATATACATATATATATATATATGTTGTTTGTGCATTTGCATCTTGTTTGTGGACTGGCGTACTAGGCATTTTCGCTCATTCCTTTCTCTTTCAGGTACAAGTGATGGAGATATTATTTATGACTTGTCTGGTTATGACTTGTATTTTGATCATGGGGATGACGATAATGGACCTGACTACTCTGCAGAGGAATAAGATGTTATACAGGACCTATGAAAAGGATTCCTTGAGTTATTGAAGAATTTTGAAACAATATTTTGATTATTTATCTTTTGAGGATTCGAAGTATTGGTTTTTATGTAATAGTTTATTAAACAGGATTATATGATTTTAGTTGGAAGTTAGATCTTTTATGGATTATTGTTGGCTTTGGTTTTGGTTTTGCCAACTTAAGTTTAGTTTATATTACAGGAGATATTTGAAAGTTATAGATTATAAGTTTTACAAGTTTTGTGCCTTCTAAAGTACTCTTAATTATGAGTTCAAGGAGATTTTTATTGTATATTTTGTGGAATTTAGATTTAGAGCCTTTGCATGTCTCTTTTAAGAGAGAGAGACTCGTGGCGAGTTGTAATGCCTTAGTTTAGGGCGTTGCAATTATTTTAATAATTTTTTGTAAAGTCTAACTTAATCTATTTTAATTAAATTAATGGATAAAAGTTATTGCCAGTGTGTTTCTAAATTGATTCAATTCAAAAACTAAGCCAGAGAAAATTTCTGAACCAAACTTTAGGCTAAAGAATAATTAGGGTCGATCAAAATCGTGGATAGTATGTTGTAATTGTTAAAATTATGTTAAGACTTTTTTTGTATTCATGAATATTATTAATGAAAGGTAAGTATTTAATTTTTGTGTGTATGTGTATATATATATATATATGCTTTTCTACTCGTATACATTTTACAATGAAGTCTCAAATTATAAGAGAATGTATGGAATAAAATTGAGATATATTATCAATAAGACTTCAATGACATTATATTATCTAAAAATGTCCATAATTCGATAAATATCTAGAGTAGACATCAGGACTACTCAAATAAATATCTAGAGTGGACATCAAGACATGGATAGTCTTAGCTCTTTTTAGCTCTCTTACTGGCTTTCTTAGTGTTGAGGCAATGTTGCTAGATATGGACCATCTTGTTACACATAAAACAAGTGATCATCATCATCATTATCATCTTCTTCTTCTTCCTCTCTCTTCTTCTTCTTCTTCTTCTTCTTCTCCTCCTCCTCCTCCGATTTAGATGTGTCAGTCTCTTCTTTCATCTTCAACTTCTTGTTGAGCTTCAAAAAGTTTGTGAATTTCCTTAAAATTGATCCAATTCCCTCTCCCTATCATCTTCATGACTCCTATCACTTGAATCAGAGTTTGATACTTTGAAGGATTGCAGGCTGCAACTTGCCTACATGAAGCCAAAATCACTAGTAATCACTGGCAGCCATACAATGGTGAATTCGTTCCTGGACATTATACACACTACCCATCATATTATCTGAGCTAGCCATGCCCTTTCTTTTCAAATTCTTCTCCTTACCTCTTGATCATTTCTATAGCAATCATCTTGATCTCCCAATCTCTTTTGCAATGACCTTAAGTATCACCATATGATTTAAAATATTGATAAATCTAGCATGCATTTTATCAATTGAATTGCTAGGTTTCATTTCAAAATTTTCAAATTCTCCACACAAGAAGCTTATTTTAGTGCCTCTTACTCTAGATATTCCCTCATGGATGTTTTTCAAATCATCTCTTAACTGATCTACATGTGAATATTCTACTAAAATCATTTTCACTCATACCACAACACAAAATATAGCAATTTTATTAAATCAAACTGATGATCTCCAATTATACCAAGTTTATAAATCTATAAACCTATATTTTGTCCCTTACTCAGATTAACAAGCAAGTGTAACTATCATTAATTAGTATGGATGAGTATAGGGTCATCCCCATAGGGAACAATTACAAGCACTAGTATTGATTTAATTTCCTATTATCTAAAAATCAAATGATAGAGTTAAATAAATTTAATCTAAATTAACAACTAAACTACACTAATTACCAAATAATTAACAAAATCAAGTTAAATTAACGATTAATGACACGACAAACTTACTTTACCAATACATTAACATGCATTACAATTTTATTATTCGCTGTGCATTTCCTAACTACAGGATTCCACTAATTAGGTTGATATCTCTCTCAAGTCTATTAACCCCTAATCCTAGCCTTGTCGACTAGAATCTCTTCCCAGTTAATAGCCAACTAGAATTGCAATGCAAACATGATCCCAAGAGTAATTCCAATTATATATGCAGAAGGTTTCACAACCCTATCTCTAGGCGTATGAGTAACCTTTCTCTATAGCTTAGATCTATTCCATAGGTAGATTTCTCAATTACAACCTATGGAAATCTAATCTAATCCTAAGTCGTGCACTACTTAGAATTATCATGTTAAGCACACTATAGGAATTAGCAAAAACAGCAACATTTAGCAATTAGATCCACTTCATGCACATTTGACGTGCGTTTTCCTAACTAAATCAAGTTTTAATAAATTATTTGCTATGATCTTTTCCTATGAGCTAGTTTACACTAGGCAAGTGCACCTGTCGATTATAATATAGAAAACGATTATAGGGACGTATTCTTGGGGTTGTTAGCAAGTACTACTATTTGCCTTTTTTATTATTATCTAGCAAATAATTAATTGATTTTTAATATATTTAATTTACACTAATTGACTAATTTAAGTTAATAATAATAATTCACTACAATACTATATAAAATAAGATTTTAACATAATTAAACACAAATTACATAACAGGGTTACTTCATCATATTAACACGATTTAAAGTTTATTTATCCTTTGAATCATTTTTCTGCAGAATTCTTAATCCATAGTCATTATTCTTATAATTAACCAATTCTAATTCTAATTCTAATTACTAGAATCTCTTCTAAATAAATAGATAACTTAGAATTGCAGTAAAAACTTATATTATTCTTGAATTCAATTAAAAAGTGCAATAGACTTCCTAATAATATCTCTATTAACAGGAGTAGTCTATTCTAGTAATAAATCTACTTAACAGATCTATTTCTCAACATTACCCATCAAAATATGATGTAAGGATATGTCGTATACTACATTTCCTTAACTTTTATGAAGTTCTATAACTAGAAATTCATGATTAAATGGATTATTGATAATTAAATGCTCAATTCATGTTAATATGACTTCGTGACCCCGAGATCTACTCACTCATGACACAATTACTATAATAAACACAGAATTCAAATATAAACATAGACAAAGACATAATAAATCAAATAAAGGATAGAAAACCCCTTTTAATTACACAAATAAAACGTTGTTACATAGCATGATCACTGAATTCCGGATGTCTCTCTCGAGTTCTTCTCCAGAAACTGTACATAGTTACAACACAATCTCACTTGAACAAATATTACTTTCTCTCAGACACATGAACGGATGTATATTTAGTGAATTTTCAACTCTGAAAAATGAATGTCTATGTTTTTCTAAGTGTCTTTCTATTATTTAAATAATCAGATCTACCTTTTCAAACAATACAACACTTGGGAAAATTTGTACTTCTTTGTCTAAACTAATACAACACTTAAGTGAAAGTTGCATATAGTGTCGAATGGCAGAAACAATTCACGAGCGAGCACAGGACAGTGATATTGACTATGAATGAATTTGTTCAAGTACCTCTATAAATCACAGGGTGACTAAAGCCTAGTGATTCTTATTGTTTGCCATTATTCTTCATTTAACGGGCGAGCGAAGGAGCTGGATTCTTGCTGTATTTCATTTTTCTTCTTTCTTTCCTTCAATCACGTGTGACCAATTTCTCGTGATTTATGCTGGTCCTCCAAAATCTTCAATCAAGGGCGACCAATGCAACGTGGTTCTTGTTATGGCCATATTTTTCTTCCTATTTTGCCCTTGCTTTGCATCCAAATTGCTCCAAAATGTGTTGTTTTGATTAAAAGTTACCTAAATTGAAAATATTACTAATTTAAGTATCAATTCTTTAATAAAATTATATTTAAAGTCCTAAATTTTACTTAAATAGACATTAAAAATCATAGATAACTCATGTCTATCAACGTTAACTATGGCTTTGCAAGCCTTAACACACTACTCACACATTATGCAAGAGTATGGCATAATGCAATAACAAAAGAAAAAATAAGGATATAATGTAGACAAACAACCCTGATAGAATGGAATTGATTGAATATCTTCGTACAATAATACTTCCGAAACACGTAAGTGATACACTTTCAAATTACAAAATTACAATACACACACATTGATGATGAAAGGAAAACAAAATGGTTGATGTATTCTTGACACTTTGTAATGTTTCAACAAAGTATTTAAATGGATCCTCTATTAGTTACGTCTAATAGGTGAAAGTATATATCAATTGGCTTCCTTTCTCTTCAAAAAGGCATTTAAAACCTGAAATGGTGCGAAGTTATGTGAACTGTGACAGCCATCACGACCCTAGTACGGGCCATTATACTCTTGCAAATAGTTTTCTAAGGCATATCACGGCCGTATGAAAGGCCGTTATCTCCTTGGATTGATATCTCACATGCTGCCACGCCCATAATCAATTCTTTCATGTGCTGCTGTTGTTCTTTCCCCTGTTTGTCAAGTCATAGTAGAGGCAATGATCTCCATTGTGGCCTCTACATCTCCATCAAATTACGATCATTGCACTTTAAATTGATAAGTTCAAGAAGATCATGCCAAGAGTACGGCCATAATGGAGGTTGTGATCTTCTTTATGAATGATTTCTCTTCTTCTCATGTAGATTACGCCCGTATTTGCATAAATAATCATATGAGATGGTCACTGGCTCGAATACGACTATAATATTGCTTGGATGATATCGTTAATTTCAAATCATTGTGCAATTTGATCCAAACATTGATATTTTTTTTTAATTAAATAAGGATTTAAAGCATTATTAATCATAAATAAATTAAGTATGGTGAATTAACCTTATCATATACTTTTTTCTTTTTCGACCTTAGGATAACCACTTTCATCTTTTACTTCTATTATAATGCTTCATTTTAAACTATGCTCCACAAGGATAGATTTCAAGCTTTCAAAATATCTTCATCCTACATTTCCAATAGAAATAATTAATTTTGGTTAAGATAGGTAGCCTATTTATAACATGTCCTTCTAAAAAGCTAAGTATGATACTAGCCATGATTTTTTCACTAGAGGTGATTAAGCACAAAAACCTAAAGACTAACTATGATACTAATTGCAAAACCAATTTATAAATCTAATGCCTAAATGACGTAATCCAATAATTAAATAAAATATGAATAATATAAAGTACATTACATTAATTAAACAAGAAGGGATAGAAAGATCAAATTGTCTTATCTCACAAACACAAAAAGCACTTAAGACACAACTTTCACTCTCACAAAATCATGCAAATTAATCTAGAGTAATTCCCTACAAAGCGCTTCCATCTAGAAACTCAATGTAAATATTCAACATTTTTTTATATGCAAAAAGTAGGAAGGCGAATTCTAATGGGAGAGTAATACAAGTTATTTAATAGCAAATTAATATTCTCAATTAACTCACCAAATTTGCCTAAAGTCTTTTAATTATTGTCCACATTTTTCCCCTCTTTGGCTCCAACATTAAAGTAATTATGGAAGAGTTTGCAATTCTCTAAAGAGAAAAATAAAATAAATCTCAAAGATGTACACTGATTGACAATCACATAACAAGTCTACATAAATGCTTATTGACTCGGGTAAAAAAAATAAGCTAAAATCAAATTTAAAGATATCTAATTATCCAAGCAAGTTCAAGTAAACTCCTAACAAAGGAAAATACTGAAAGTAGTTAGCTTATTATCCAAACAAGCTTTAACAATATTTTTAACAATATAATAAATTAGAAACTTCAAATACA
Organism: Combretum micranthum; assembly: GCA_024138025.1. Lineage (NCBI taxonomy): Eukaryota > Viridiplantae > Streptophyta > Magnoliopsida > Myrtales > Combretaceae > Combretum > Combretum micranthum. Next base: position 823,034 of record JAMXBD010000477.1, on the reverse strand, counting down.
TTATAAAAAAATATAAAAATAACAAAACAAGAAAAAAAATCAAACAAAATAGGAACAATACAACAAAATAAGCAAAAATGGAGTGATTATGCTTCGCCTTCCCCTGTCAATAGGTCCAAAACCAAGAATTTAGGCTAGGTTTATCCTGAAGGATTAATTAGGTTGACTTCCTCAGTCAGGTTGGTCCTACTTGACTCCTTAGTCCAATCTCTTTTGTAGATCATTCTTTAGGTATTTTAATTTGCACAAATGATGTCTAAAGTCTTCATTTCTATCTTTGAAAAATAATTCTTTTTAATCCAAGACAAATTTTTGAAAAAAATAATATCTCATAAAATTTTTTACATAACTTCTTGGCTTTGTTTTGTAAAATTATTTCTTTATACCTTCATGGTCAGCACTCACAACTCGATTAAGTTGGATTCTCTTGACAATAGATATGACATTTCTTATGATTGCAATGATGCCAACAAGGCAATGGCTATGATAGTGGTAATATGTGCATGATTGATTGAAGTTGATCATGATGACCATTGCATGATGGTGTTAGTGGTGGTAAGGATATTATTATTATGATAGTCTAAATGACAACAATAGTTATGGCAACGTAACTTTATTAGAATGAACTTGATTGTTTGGACTTTCAAAGGAGGTAAATATGTATGATGATGAGCATCTGTGGCCATCATGATAAAGGATATAGAAAGTAGACATGGGCATAGTTCGATTCCAAACTAGGAACCAAAACCATAACTGCTAGCGGCAGTTCGAAACTGTGGTGGAATCATCGATTCCACCCAGTTCCAAGGAAAAAAATAAACAAGTTGTTACATTTGCAATAGAATCAGCGAAAATTAAGAAAAAGAAAAAGAAAACAAACGTTGCTACATTTGATGTGGAAATAGTGGGAAATTTAAATAAATAAATAAGTTGTTGCATTTGCAATGGCAATAACAGGAAACTGAAGAAAAAAAAAAGTCTAGCCACAATTTTGGACCTTTAAGGTCCATTTCACTGGGGGGAGAAGAGAGAGGGAGAGAGGGAGGGAGGAAGATTTGGGGTGTAGGGGTCGACGGGGGAGGAGGGAGAGAGAAAGAGAGAAAAATTATAAGGAAGAGATTACAAATATGTTAGACACCATATACATTATTGGGCGAATGAATTGAAATGTCAATATTATGGAGCAATTGTTTTAAATTAAGGTTGCAAAAGTAGCAGCAATCAATAGTTAGAAGAATTGAAATTTTGAAAATTAAACGTTACGTCATCGATGAAATCAATCCATAAGTTTAGCCAACTATGGATAGATATTGCTATGGGGTGGGTATGAAACAAGACCCACGCCGAACCTACCCTGCTGGTTCCGAACCATGGAACAGGATCGTAGGAGAGGGGTATGAACAGCCAGTGGACCCATTGGTTATGGCGAGTCTAAGCGGTTCACAATAATGAACCCATTGGTTATGGCGAGTCCAACCCAACAATTCCAACTCGAATCTGCCAAATATTAAAAATAAAAAGAAACAAAAGTCAAAACAAAAAGCCATATTAGAAAATTGAAAAAAAAAATGCCAAAACACAAACAAACAAAAGAGCCATTATTTGCAAAAAGTAAGGTCTGCAACCTTTGAAAATTGGGAGGTATGCCTTCGTTTTGGAAAATTGTGGGTGGGGATGAGCAAGGGCCTAGTATTTATTGGTGGGATTCCTACTGTAACTTGTTCAGGATTGTAATTGTCTGGCATCAATTTTCAACATATTAGTGTAAGTAATTTGTATATATTACCTATCATGAATTTTGGATCGTGAAAAAATAGGACACTGAACAACATGATAATTTCAATTCGACATAAAGATAAACAAGTTGACCTGAATGATATCAGATGGAGGCAATTTCAATTCAGCGTGTTAACAAATTTTAACCTGTTAGGAATCATACAAGTTGATGAACTTAAAGTTACAATGAATGAAGACTATAAATTGCTGATTTCATTTTCAAAAATATTAGACATTCCTCTATGTGTTGCTAGATTTCTTAGTCTTTTACTCCCTCTCAACATTACTACGTACTTGTTATAGACATTCAAATATCTGGTTCTGGCTTTTATTTTTTAACTATCTTGTACGAGAGGGCTACTCGCTCATACTTGTTTCCTGTGTTTGATCTTAAATTTGTGATGCTTCTACTTACATCTATACATTACTACGTAGTTCGTACAAAAAAAAAAAAAAATTCAGTAGTTTCCTTTTTCTTTGGTGGTTGTCCAAAAAATCTGGAAAGAAAAAAAAAAGACAAATTGAAGGGGACAATGCCTGAGTGTCAACAAGAGCCTGCTATTAATAAAGATGATGATGCTAACTACTATGACTTTAATAAGCCTCAAGCGTCTGACCTTAAATTTAGACCTAAAATATTCCCTTCGGTTCCACCAAGTTTCAAGACATTTAATCCTGTTCACCATCAACAAGGGAATGATGACGACAACTCCTAAGATCCAAAAGTGAAACCACTATCACAACATGAAGCTGAGGATTTATGGCGGTTCGTGTGAAGAAATACACTCTTCCATCGAGGCAAACCCATCTACCAAGCTACCTTGACCATATAGATGTAATATGTTTACTAAATATTTTAAGAAGTTTGAAGATTAGACGAAGGTGCATTGCAATTATTGCAATGCAAACTATGCCTTTTCCAAGGGAGATGGATATGATTGTCTTTCCAAACATCTCAAGTCAAAACATCCCAGCGAATATGGTATGGACCCATCACAGTAGCAAATATCACGATCAAGTTTAAAGAAAGAAGTAAGGCTGTGGCAATTCAGGGAGGAAACGTATCATGATGTTCTGGTGCAAATGATAAGCAGGTTGCATTTAGGTTTTAATGAGAGTGAAAATACAGATCTTATCTATTGCCATCAAGAAACTCTACAGCCACAAGCTCCTCAATGGAGTGCTTCGACAATAAAAACAACATTATCTAAAAATGTACCTGAGGGGGTAAAGCACATCTACAAGCTATTTTATCTTATCTTGATACATGTGTCTCCATCTTATTCGATATTTGGACTAATAAATGAGATGAAAGTTCCTCCATGGGGATAACATCTCATTGGATTGATCAACACTAGATAATGCATAAGAGATTGGTTGCATTATGGAAAATGGATGGAGCCCATAAGGCACAAAACATATATGGAATAAGACAGGCAATTATTGATAAATACAGTTTGACCCAAAAAAATTTTTTGATAGGTTTCGACAATGTTGTAGCAAGTACAACCAATATTTTCTGACATAGAATTTTTATGCCAACCAATGCTTGAGGGAACCTTTTTTATATAAGATGTGCATGTCATATCTTAAACTTATGTGTAAAAGATGGTATAGAGTCTTTAAAAATCCATACGTCTCTGATAAAAGTTGTGGTTGACTACATTATGGACCATCCATCAATTAATAGAGAATGGTGAAAATGTTGTGGTGTGTATGGTCAAAAACCAAAAAAATTCAAAAAAGATGTGCAACACCAGTGGAATTCAACGTACGAGCTTTTATCTAGCATGATACCATACAAGGAACTCTTTATCACTTCGCCATTGCACATATACCAAACACACCACTGCATCCCAATGAATGGAATATTGTACCAACTTGTTAGAATTATTGAAGGTCTTTTATGACAACATAAATGATTTCTCTCGTGTGTACAATCCCAATGTGCATCTCTTTTTACTAGAGACCTGCAACATCATCGGGACACTCCAACAGGTAAGATCTAATCCAATTTTGCAAATGTGTGTTAATGATGTGACTCGCAAGTGGTTGAAGTATTATAAGGAACTTCCTATGATATAAAACGTGGCATGGTTGTTGGACTCATGCAGCAAAGTGGAGGGACTTTAGGAAGACCTTTATTATTATGAACATGTGGATAAGTTCTCAGACACTGAAGACATTTATACAATTTATGCTAGTAATGTCGTCAATGAGACAACTAATGTGTTATTGAACTTATATTCCCAATTTAGTACCGCATATGTTGGACAGATACCGACTAATCCAGCAACCCTTGTTAATGCTCCAACATCAACCAGCGTAGAGAAGCCTAGAGTAGTGCTCCAACATCAGTGTTTCAAAAAGCACCACAGCATTAGTGAAAATGGATCAGATTAAGAGATTGACAAGTACTCGAACACAATATCCAAGTTTAGTGACATGGTGGATGCATACAACTTTGACATCCTAGATTGGTGGAAACGTCACAGGGAGACGTTCCAATATTATCTTGAATCACTCGATAAGTACTAGCTACACCTGCTTCAATTGTGGTAGTTAAGCAAGCTTTCAGCATTGCAGGGCAGCAACTGTGTTGGTCCCAGATATGCAAACAAGAGGGAGGGGAGAATTGTTTCTTTTAAAAATTTTGAAAACACTTACAAATTAAAAACTTTGGAAACTTCTTTTAAACAAAATAATTTAGAGAATCAGATTATAACTTAGATAAATATTGTTGCTTTGTAGAACTTAATAAGAAAATGATTTGAACAACAATATAAACAATTATAACCAATAAAAATTGAGCAGAGTAAAGTGCAGAAAATTAAATGAGCCCAGAAATATTATAGAGGTTCCTCCTTGCGAGTACGTCCTCTCTTCCAGCTCCACTGCTGGGGATCCGGTTTCCACCGGGTCGTTCCACTAATCCAATTAATCAAAAAGAGATTACAAACACCAATTAAATCTTGTTATGTCTCACAAGCCTATATCTATGGCTAAACACAAACTACAAGATTATTTGTAATCCTCTCAACAACTCTCAACACACTCAATACAAGAGTAGAGAATCTTCAATCAAGAGTTACAATACACTCTAAGTATTTGAGCACAAGAACACAGAAGAAAGTAAGTTTTGGAGCTTGCACAAAGTGTCTGACTAGTATTTGACTAGTGTCTGACGGAACGTGATGAAGTAGAAGTATAATATGAAAGTAAAATTTCAATTCGTGTAATTCTGGGTTTTTTCAATCTCGTTCTTCTGTTCTTTTTCACCTGAAACATTATATATATATATATATATATAAAATATCCTGGTCTTTTTCTTTCAGTTCATGGACTTCAACAACTTCATCTTATCCAACAAAACAAAATTTGCCGTTGGATGATTTAAATTCAAAATAATTCGAAGAGCTGAGTATATTGATATCCCATAATATCTTCAAAAACAACTGCTGTTGGTAAAAAAAATAAGAGGAGAGAGATAGATGGAAGATAAAATATCTCGTATTGTGAAAAACAAATCTGGAGTGAAATCCCATAAGGTGCCTTGCTGGGATATTTTCCTGATTCTGTGGAATAAAATCTTGAACAATAAGATGAGTTGTTGCTGTAACTGAAAAGATATCACACAGTTCGAAAGATCCATATCCTTACCGATTTAGAACAGATTTGAAATTTATTCAAATCTTTCCACAAAAACCGAGATTTAGATATGTATCTTATCCAGAGATTTTTTAACAAAAATCCTCAGATTGATACAATTCACGTGATATGAAGAAGTTAGAAGAAATTACTGCACGTCTGAAACAGCAAGCTTCTTGAAGAAGATGAACAGAAAATGAAAAAAAAATTAACATCTTGAAAGTTCAAAATCCCCATGAATTTTAAATCCTCCTTGTGGAACGTATTAGATATATTCTCAAATATCTAATAAAGTGGAGCTAGGCCTTCAATCAATTACTTATGCAAGAAATCAATCCAATAAATCCGATTTAGAAAAACCTGATCTGAACTTGACAGCTTCTTTATACTGTCTGATGAAGAACCAGCAAGTCTAACCTTTGTCTGATATATTAATATTTCACCCTTGAATTTTCTTAGTGTCTGATGTTCAAAAGATCAGAACCTTACTGTCTGACTTACTGTCTGAGAATCTGCACACTTAATAAATCTTATAATATTTTATTCTTCTTTTGTTATCATCAAAATAAAATAAAGAGAGCCTAACAAACTGGATGAGCACAGGTCCCGGTATGGACCAGCGACATTTGAGGCACTAGCTTACAACCTTGATTAGACTCTTGCGGAACAATGACAACAAGATATGAAGGACTACTCGCATGAGGAAGACGAATATTTCAGTGACATCAACTCCTCCGCGGGAAGCATAATACCACCTCACCGGGGACTAGTCCAGCCTAATGAGCATTGAGTTTGCATTTAATTGTTTACTATTATTCTAGCATGGGCATTAGCGTTGTAGTCTGGGTTAATGAACTGTGTCATTATAGTTAGTTATTTGTTGTTGTACTAGTTTGTGTGTTAATTTTGTAACGTAGGTAAGATGTAATGCCCCGCCCACTGGCATGTACTCATTAACATTTGGATGTATGTTAATCTACTAGTATGTGTTTGTTAATAATGTTGTTTATGTGCTAACCATTATTTTTTATTGAAATAATTGGAACTTCTAAATAAAAAAAGTATTTGTAAATTGTAAAAAAAAAATGTGCTAACCATTATTTTTTATTGAAATAATTGGGAATATATATTTACAATAATTGTGAAATAATTGGAACTTCTAAATAAAAAAGTATTTGTAAATTGTAAAAAAAAAAATGTGCTAACCATTATTTTTTATTGAAATAATTGTGAATATAAATAAAAAAGCAATTGTAAATTTGTAAATTTTAAAAAATATATATTTCCTAACCATTATTTTATATCGAAATAATTATGCATATATATTTACAATAATTGTGAAATAATGGGAACTTATAAATAAAAAAGTATTTGTAAATTTGTAAATTGTAAAAAAAATGCTAACCATTTTTTTATTGAAATAATTGTGAATATATATTTACAATAATTGTAAAAAAAATTGGAACTTCTAAATAAAAAGTATATAAAAATGTAAATTGTAAAAAAAAAAATTACGGATCCAGTTCTCGTGAAACCGGAATTGGAACCACCATAACCAGCGATTCCGTGGAACCATGACCCGCAGTTCCGGTTCAAGTCCTAAACCGACCCGAACTGTGTCGACCTCTAACTACAAACATTTATTTTTGCACTCACTTTCCTGCTGCCAAACTTCTCTTACATAAATTTGCTCCTTGTTGTTTATATGTACAAGCTACGAAATACTATAAAATTTACCAATAGATATCCATAATCATTTAATTTTGTATTGATTTGAGTATAATATTAACACTTATTTGAAAGATGTATCTGTCTATTTTTTCCTCTTTACATTGCAATATCTCATAGAAAAATATAGAATGGCATAGTTCTTTCACGAAGCATCAAGTAAGTCAAAGAAATCAAAAAACCAGATCGGTAAGGGAAAAGGTAAAGAAGTCATGGGCAGCAGTACGTGGACAAGCAATACAATTACTGTGACTTTAATGAGTTACGAGCCGGTGACTTGCTTCTAGAGAAAGTCCTTCCAGTTTCTACTCTATCGGTTTCGAGCATGTAACACTTATGTACAAACACAAATGCACAAACAGACTCAAAAGACTCAGAAATGCAAGAAATTCAAGCATCAAAAATGGAAGAGGAAGGTGAAGGCAATGACAGTCCCTGAGATGATGGTAGAAACAATCAAAGTAAGCCTCCACAACCCCAAAAATCAAAATTTTTTCTAAACATTTTCAAAAAGGCATAGGGCTAGATGGGAAGGGGCAAGTAATTGCAGTTATTATAGTAGAAGTTATTCTTGGAAGACTGGAGACAGGTACGGGACTTTGACGAAACATATGTAGTTGATAAACCAAATTTATTCATATTTTATGAGTGCTAAAATAGACTTATATTGATAATTTTTATGGATTTAGTACTTAAATTCATTAATTTATGCTTTCAGGTCTTCAAAAGAGATATTTTACAAAAAGAAAGCAATTCAAGTCAAAAATAGAAAGTTTGGAAGCAAAATTGATCAATATGACAAGCACATGCTGTGTCTTTAAGCCATGTTGAGAAAATATGTGCCCGTGGGTGAAATTTAAAGTTTTGGCATGACATGACTACGACATGACCTGTCATAAGTTGTGTCAATCTAGAGAACTGGTTTAATAAGGACACGACCGTGACAAGACCTATTTCACAAGTTGTGTTGATTGCAAGGAGTTAGCCATAGAAAGGGACACAACTTAGGGACATGACTTATCCCAATCGAGCCAATCCAGCTAGAGGTGTTCATGGTTCAATTCGATTCAGGGATTGAACCAACCGAACCATATTTGAAATGATTCGGTTCAAACCTTTAATGAATGATTCAGTTCAACCGCTCTTAAAGGTTTAAGGGTTCGAACCAAACCACAACAACTACAGTTCGATTCTATTTAAAATGCTTTTAAAAGCATTTAGTTCTAACAAATTATATTAATAATCATTTGAGTTCCCGAGAAACAAAAAAGAATATTTAGATTGAGGAATGTTGTACAAGAATTAAAGTTACTTATCAATATATTTGGTCGTGTATTTAATAATTTCATATATACATATTATTCCATTTGAAAATATTTTTCAATATGAATTTAAAGTAACATATATTTTTAATAAATCTATAACTATAACTAAAGAAAATCATTCTCTTACCTTAATTCCATATTTATTTATAATATTCTTCCTTTATAACATATTTAAATTTTTTTTGTCAATTAAATGATTGTGCATGTTCTAAACTCAATTATATCGCTTTTATTTTAATTTGATGTATGTCTACTAATTTTAGGAAGAATTTAAAATTAATAAAATAAGAAAACATACTAGGAAATTTTTTAGACGAGTAAAAGATTTCTTGTTTAATATTATTAAATCTATAATACATTTAATAGTGTATTATGTAAAATATATAATATGAAAAAAATATATATACAACATTTATATTTATATATGATATTAATGCGGTTAAAATGTAATTTGTATTTCATAAATTGGAACAGACAATTTCTCCTAACAAATCTATAATTTAAAATCTTGCTCATTTTCCTTTCAAAGATGCATCTAAACACAAGATATTATTAGAATTCATAATTGTGATTTCATTTCAAGACTATTCCAACATACTGTATACATATGTAATATTAGAGTGATATGTCATATGTGATTTTAATGTCTAACGTTTAAGAGTTATAAATAAATAAGATGGCTTTTATTTTATTTCTCTTAATGTGAAGCGGTTCGGGTTCGGGTTCAAACAGTTCGGTTCGGTTCGGTTCGACCCCTCAAACCAAACTGTAATTATTTAGACTCCTCCTGAACCAAACCAAAATATAAAAGAACCGCATTTTACAATTCAATTTGATTTGGTTCGGCTCAATGAACAGACCTACATCTAGCAACAACTTAAATTTAGGAAACAACTTTAAAATGGAAAATTAGCTTCTTGGACTTCGAAATAAAGGCATCTACACTTAAAATTGGAAAGTTTCAATGGCTCCACTTCTTACGTATCACCCAACAACTCTCCACTCTTAAGAGAGCTACTTTCCTAATTAAAACCTTAGCTTGCTCATCAAGGATATGCAACTTTCCTAATCTTTGAGGTCTCAACTTTCCTCTTTTGGGCAAGGGAAATTTCCTCTTTTGAAGCTTGAAAAATATCTATAAAAGAGCAAGATCCAAGGACAACAAGGGCATAGGTTTAGTAATATGATTTTTTCCAAGTAATCTTAGCAAGTCAATTTATGTTTAATTTTTTGAATTGTAATTGTGGGTTGTTCTTGATTTGTTTTATCTTTTTAATGATGAATGCTTCTCCCATGGAGGAGTAATTTCTTTGTTTAGATTTAGTTGAACCCTAAGATGATTATGTGCTTTGATCTTCATTGATTTTGATATATTACTTGAATTCTTGAATCTAATTGTGTTGTTCTTTATTGTTTATCTTGAATTGATAGTAGCAATATTAATTCTTGATTTGACATTCATATAAATTAATTGAAAAATTGTTTATATGATTCGATCTACACAATTAGAAGGAGTTGAATGCAATCCTATAATTAGAACAACATAATTCTTCAAGATTAAAAGGGTTCTAGATCTATAATTTCTATATTAGGAGCTTTAATTAGAAAGAAATTCCAATTAATTAACCAATGATAGAATTTCAATAATCTTGATAGAAACATTGAATTGCCTTAGGAATCTCTACCGTTCAAGAAAATCAATAGTAATATTAGAATTATCTTTTGTGTAGTCACATATCACCTATTGGCGATTCAAAATGTAAACGGCTTTTGCCATTTGGATTATCTTTTGCTTGACTTGCCTTGTTCTAATTCTAGTGATATTATTACATCTTGCTTAATCACTCTCTTTTGTAGGTTGAACAATAGCAGAATAGTAAGTATTAGTACTCATTATTCCCTGTGGGATTGACACTTATGCTCTAAATTTATACTTACTATCATCGATAGGTACATTGGCCTTTTATATGATCATATCAAGATTTGAACATAAGTTTTAACTTGTTGTTGATCTTGTTTGCTATCTACGATCATATATCAACAGTCACATTATCCAACTGAATATGGTATGGACCTATCACAGCAAAAAAATTACTCAGTCATCAGCTAATGATTGTGCTGCCCTATTTAGCTTAGCAGAAGAGAAGGACAAGAAAAGCCTAGCCCAAATGATTGCAGGTATGCACTTATCTTTTACAACGGCTGAACATCCTGACCTCAATTATGTAGTAGGAATGCCTCAATCCAAATGCACATGAGTATAGTGCCACAACGATGCGCTGTGAAAAATTGAAGTTATATCACAAAGGTAAGCGGGAGTTTGCCCATAAGTTTCACTCTCTTGATACATATGTATCTATATGCTTCGAAATTTGGTCAAATAGTTAGCAGGAACACTCTTACATGCGAGTAACATGTCATTGGATAGCTAAGAAATGGGTTATGTATAAACGATTAATTGCAATACGAAAAATGGATGGACAACATACTACATAAAATATCAATACAATTATAAGCATTATGGATAAATTACACTAGAAAGTTTCATCGTTTAGGAGTAAGTTCATTTTATGTCACAACGACTTGAGTGGTTCAAAACGAGGTCACAACATCTAGAGAAGTAAGTCAATTGATATCATAATTGGCACGTGTCAACAAGAGAAATATTTCATTAAAACTTAGAATACCTTTCTTTTAAGGCTCCATTAACATATATCAATAGGAAAAATATTTAATTAAATATCATAAGATGCTTTTCTAAATATTGTGACTTCTTTTGAACTTTTCAAAATGTTGTGACCTCAAATGAACTTACCCTCAAACGTTGTGACATTCCGATATAATTCACATTAAGTATTATCTTAAGGGAATATAAGTCGACTAAAAAGATCTTTTATATTGGATTCGATAATGCATCGACAAATACAGCCAGTGTACAAGAACTACAAGAATTGTGTCAACCCGCTCAAAGCAGCACATTTTTCCACATTAGTTGTTAAATGTATGTGTGAAGAAAAGAACAGGCACCCTAGATCTTAAATACTCATGAATCAAATAAGTAATCGACTACATGACAAATCACCCCCAGGTACATAAAGCTTGGCATAATTTTTGTAGAAAAAATGGAATAAGACCTAGGAAATTTAAAAAAGATGTCCTACATAAGTGTAATTCAATGTACGAACTTCTAAATAGCACATCTGAGTATAAAGATGCATTGTATAGTTTTGCCATGATACGCATACCAAACATACCATTACATCCTAATGATTCGAATGTAGAGCAGGTAGTTGCAAGTCTTTAAAATTTTTTATGATTACATGAAAACTTTCTCATAGGTGTACCATCCAAAGGTGCATTTATTTTCAGTTGAGGCAGTTAGCATTGTTGGTACATTGCTGAAGGTAAGCATGATATATTCTTATAGGCTTGTGTGAGTAACACGTGCAAAAAGTGGTTAAATTACTATAGGGAAATTTCGAAGATTTATCTTATTGCTATGCTTCTTGATCTTCGTTGTAAGAGCGATGGACTTGCTAGTTATTTAAATTTGTATATTGAATATGTGGACAAACTATCACACTCATAATGTATAGTGTGATTCTGTCTCAAGTAGCTTGAGAGGTAAGTAAAATTCTTTTGGAATTGCATTCATAGTTTTCATTTATTTATGGGGGCCACATCCATGTGAGTCCATCCCCACGTCAACATTGGAAACATCACTGATATGTGGTCCACCTCTTAGCCTCACATTCATGAACAAACTTACAAAAATGCATAGAGAAGTTGGGGGGACGATTACTGGCTCAGCAATCAACAAGTATATCACAACTTCCTTCAAGTTTGGCAACAACACAGAAGTACGAAAATTCGATATGTTGGAATGGTGTAAGGGGCATTCAAAGACATATCGTATACCTTTTAGAATCAATAGATAGGTTTTAGCAGCACTAACTTCAACTGTTGTCGTGGAACAGCTTTCAACACTAATAGCCTTATATTGGACAAGCATAAGTCAAGACTAACTCCAGTTGTCGAAGAAGCCCTCGCTTGCAATGATGATTGGAACAGAGCAGAAAGGTGGTTGCAAGATATAGTATACACAACTAGTGAAGAAGATGAATACTTTAGCAACTACAACACATCCGGTGGAAGCACAACCACCTCTACACCAAAGCAAACTTAAGGAGAGTATTCTTCACTTTTAGGTAGTGAAAAATAAAAGGTCTTGTCATGTAAAAATAACCATTTTCATAATTACATGAAAAACCGTAAACAGCTTTTTTTCCCATAGAAAATAGGACACTTTAAATTTTAATCAAAGCTCTTAATTAAATTAGATTATTCAGGTATTTTGAAAATTCAAATAATTAATCTAATACTTAAACATGGCTCTTATTTCCTAATTAAAATAAATCTACACACTAAATTATTTACCCAAAAAAAAAAAAACTACATCGAACTAATTCCGACTAGTGGATACGTAAGCACTTTCAAGGCAACCTTAAAAAGTTGTGAAAAATGTTTTCCCATCGCATCACTTTACAATTTCATTCTCAAAAAACCAACTCAAATGCCTACAATATCACAGTTATTTCTCGCACATTTCGTGTGTATCCAAAATGCCTGTAATAAGTAAACATTAATTTTACTTTTATTTATTCTTTTTCATAATTGCGAATGAGCTTGTAATATTTGCTCTTATTGAATATAATTTACTATACTTCAGTGGAGCAAACTCATATCTGCTGGCCCTTTTTTTCTCCTTTCTTTTTGGGGCTTTTTTTTATTTTCATTTTAATTTAAAAAAAATGCTGGCTGTGCGGTTCCGGTTCGCGCCCCTGCAGATGTTTTAGTTTTCGTATCGTCTCTTGTTTGTCACCCATAAGACTGCACCTGTTATGCCAACCACTCATGTCAGATGCCACTCGAGTCCATGCCAAACCCTGCATGTTTTAAACCGTTTTAACCTTTCAACCTCTCTGATCACGCATCTCAATTTTATGACGTTTCTCGCTAAAGAATAATTGGATCCTAAAAAATATTTTTTAAAAAATTAATGGTTGTAGCCTTTTGACACTTATTTTCGAAGCGTACTAGAATTTAAATGCACCTTAGAAATAATTAGTACTCAATAAAACCAAAACGCATTTAGGACTTCTTATGACCTCTCCACAACCAACTAGCCAAAATATGCAAGAGTACTCACAATTGCTTTATCCCATATAATGGAGAAGGAGAAACAAGTAACCAAATAAAGGAAATACTCGCAATTGCTTAGTCCCGTACAATGAATACAGTTTGAAGTTACATATGTACATGTTAGCAATCAATCCGAGAAACCCTGGTCATATAGAGAACGGGTTCAACAAATATTATCACCACATTAGCTAGTATAGCCTACTGTCTAGGGTTAAAAGAAAATGGACAGAATCTACACCTCTAGAAGCACCAGCTCTACCATATGGACCCCCTACAGCTGCCTGAGGTGCTGAGATCCCAGCATAGTCCCGAGCAATCAGGGAAGCAAGCCAATCCGCCTAGGGTAGTATGTTCATGTTTAGTCCAGCCAAATAAGTTCTCCTTGATCTGTCACATTTCGACTACTGAAGCAAAACCTTATTGACAATCACTTCAAAGCCTTCACATTCTAAAATCCAAAACACAGACGGTATTGTTTGCAAAACAAGCAGCAATCTTGTCGCCATCCTTGTTCCAGCAGACTTCAAAGATTCCTCCACTTCCTGTGTATGTTTTCACAATCTTACCTTCATTCAGTGACCAGATATGGACAGATCTATCAAGCGATCCACTAGCCAAATACTCTCCATTAGGACTAAAAGCAACAGAGTACACGGGATCCCTGGAGATTCAGTGAAAGTAACATCAGTGTATAACTATGGCCACAGCATAATATGAATTTTATCTAACTAGTTGAATATGTTTGTTTCACCATATTCTAATCATTTTGACATCATATTTTTATCATTTTCAAGTAGATATTTCTTAAAAAACAAATACCGATGAAAATTTGACAGTTTTACTCATAAATAGATCAAACAAATATAATACAGATATGATACAAATAAATTATAAATACAAATTGATACAAATATGATACAAATTAAAATCAGACAATCCAAACTAACTCAAAATTAATGCAATCATTTTCTCCAAAGTAGAGTGATTGCAATCGGTGCTTGCATTGGGCCATGTACAGCAATAACAAGGGGAAAGCCCTGTATATTGCAATGTCGATGGGGAAATATTATCTTGCAAGGATACTGATCCCATTAATCAGGGAATCAACTCAGCAAATACTCGAATATAAAGATTGCCCACAAAAGAATAACACTGAAAACTGACTTCTTTATGCTACCTTTATCCTGTATCCTTCACTTGTAACAGGTAAACAATAACAGAACCGAGCATTTGATTTTTTGCTTATCTTTCATTTGCTTTTCACACTGTTTACTAGTAAAACAAAACTCAAATCTCAATATCAGTCAGCCAAAATTGCAGGCATTTTTTCCGACTGTAAGTAGAGCTGTACATGATTTAAATCCTCAAGCTTAAATTTTATCCGTTGAACCACCATCCTTCCACCCAGCATCAGCAAACGACTAAGGCAGCCATTAATCAACTTTCTTTAGCTACAATAGCATTTTCTATCCCAAATAAGCAGAATGGCCAAACTCCCCAAATTCAATAAATTCGACTGTGTCCTTGTGTTATCCAGACTTCGGTGTGAATCGACATTCAGATAGACGTCTGTCTCGTCAAATGCAAAGGGCAATGATGGCCACTCAAACATAAAAAGTCACCAAAGAAAAAAGGTAATAAATGGGCGAAGTATATCAACTTACAAAGGATGTGTTTCAATAATACAATTAGTCTGTTTTAAATGAACCATCTCTATTCACTAAGTTTCATTTTGCATCCTACTCTTCAAAAATTTCATTTAATAGCTTACTATTCAAAAGTCTATATTGAAAAAAATGTTTCCAGTATTCCAGAGTTAGTCTTTGGCTGTAATTGCCTTCTACTTTAAATCATGCAAGTCAAAACTCTGGCAGTAGCTTTTGTTGTTGACTAAGGAAAGTGTGATCAGAATTTCATTTGTAATTATTTTATCATACAATTGAAGTTCAAGGTTATTTGGTAATCAACTTCAGACCAAGCAGGTACCAAATTAGCTCCAAATAAGACTGCCTCCCTCTACCTCTGACTGGAAATCCACTTATTACCTTAGAGGTATACCATGTTCTTCAAGTCAGAAATCTTACTACACCCAAACACATGGGTCATGGGGTCAAAGTGCTGAAGCTGAGATGGGCAGTGACCTTGGCATTTAAACTCGGAGCAACCATCTTATTAAAAGCCAGATAACAGAAATAAGAAAGAAAGCACACATTGACCATTCTTATTTGTTTATGAATTCAAAATTATGACGGCCTATGTAAAAACTATCAATACAGAAAAATCAATAAACTATAGAGTTAAGAAAGGTCAATGCACCGGCCAAAAAAAAGAAAGGGTAATGCAATGCTGCAAATATAATACTCAAAAATAATATAACAAGACCTTGACCATAATAAAGGGTTCTGTGAAACCAGAATCAACAAACAAAATATAAGGAAAATTAAAGCAATTAATGAATTTCACCTAAATTTCAGAACACAAGGGACCAAAAAGTTTGAAATCCTACCTGTGCCCATTCAAGCTGTGAATAAGTTTCCCCAGCTCCACATCCCACAGCTTCACCGTTGAATCGAATGAGGCACTATCAAAAACAGG
This sequence comes from Combretum micranthum, assembly GCA_024138025.1. Taxonomy (NCBI): domain Eukaryota; kingdom Viridiplantae; phylum Streptophyta; class Magnoliopsida; order Myrtales; family Combretaceae; genus Combretum; species Combretum micranthum. The sequence goes on along the minus strand of JAMXBD010000477.1, from coordinate 806,760 downwards.
AAAGAAATGAAAATTTTATGTTGAAAAACTTTGTCCTATCATTAAACAATATAGGCATATTAAAAATTTGAGATAAGCTATTTATCTGCTCCCGCCACAAATGTTTCCAGGTTGGGAATGCAGAAACTCTCAAGCAAAAGCAAGTAAAATTAGCTTGAATGAGCACAAGGCTAAATCTAAAAGGGGATTACGCATCAATGTACAAGCTTCTTTCAGGAGGAAAGTGAGTACCTTGCCAGCACTAATGGCAGGTTGGGGTTGTTTGTACCAGGGCCTGTGGGACTCCATCTGAGACTATATATTTCCTAAAACAATGGAACACTGTGAACTGTAAAATGCAAGACACACAAATAGGCATAGAAAGAGGGAAGGAAACATGATTGGAACCTTGGAGTGCTCCCGTAAGTCATGGACATATTTATCTTGCTTCATGCTCCAAATCTACATCATTATATGGGTTAGAAGTATCAGGGTGTAAGTTATGGTTACCAAACACAAACTTCTAATTGACAGTATAAAGATTGATCAAGGAGAGAACATGGGAGACAACAACAAATAGCATTAGCACTAACTGTTGTTTTCTTGTTAATATAAAAATTCAGAAAGAAAAGAGGAAGTTTATTAGAAGAAACAGTGAAGTAATAATTCATCGCAACAAGCCATAATAATGATAACAGCTACAACCTTAGCAGTAATATCATCGGAGCAGGATGCCAATAACGAGCCCGTGGGATCCCATTTGACACAATTGACCTCACCCTGGAAGTGAAGCGTGGGAATGGAATTAATCATACAGGGCAAAGGAAGGGCTTAATAACAATTAAATGACTCAAAATTCAAACATGATGGCCATAAATTGACAATAACACAGAGAAGCTAGATAAAGAAATCATAACATATTTATACTATTTCATTACTACATGGGATGTATTTTTAAATTAAAGAACAAACAACATATGAAATTATAAATCATCCAATAAAAGTAATATCTGAGTATACTGTCTCCTACATAGACCAAAATGTTAACAGAAAGTACCATACACTCAATTCAAGGGGTGCACCACCCCAAGAGAGAGAAAAGCACACAAAGTAAGAATAAAAAACTAACCCCATTACTATAATTCAAGTTATTTGATATTTTTAACCTAGCCATCTACTGTCAATGTTGGCTGGGGAACACTCCTTTCAGGAGTCATAACCTCTAATTATGCCACATGGACAGGCATGAGGACGTCAAAAAAGGAAATCTATCTATCAAGCTATCAACTTACTCCAACCTGAAATAATAAGCCTATGAGTTTGATCTTAATTCACTTCTTGAAATGAAAGAAGACTTCCATCTCCAAGTTTAGCTCAAATGTAGTTCACCTCTTTTTTAATGTAAAGCAGAAAGAAAAGATCTTCCATATGACCAGCAGATTTTCTTTGGTACAGAAGTATATAATATAAATGGCACCACCAGAATGACAGATCGACCATCATTATGTATTTCTAATACAAAAAGCAGTTTTGAATACCCTACCTCATCCTTTTGACATTTTAAGTTAAATAATAGAAAAAAGGGCAATGGAAACTGTTTTAAGCATTCTATGACAAGTTATAACAGTGTGGCAAACACTAAAGAAATAGCATATAACTGATGATCTACCGTAGTAAGGCCATTCTGTTAAATGAAGTTTCTCCAATAGAGAAAACGGCTTGACATTCACAGTTAACAGTTATTCAAGTTTAGTCTTATTTTTCAACATAGGCTAAGTGCAACTCTATCTTTGTTCCAGCAAATCATATGTCTATTTTCATCTCAATGCACATTGATCTCTAAATGATGAAAGCAACTGTAACTGCTCCAATCCAACATGTCCAATCGAAATGTCAGAAGAGGAGCTTCAGAGCAATTTGAATGGTCATCAAACCTGATGCCCAGCAAAAGTTTTGACAGGTCGGTTTTCTCCAATCTTGCAAACATATATCATGTTGTCTGTGGAGCTTGTAGCAAATGAAATATTATTGCGCCAATCAACATCAAGCGTGGGACCTATGATCAAATAAAATATAAAATCAATACCAATAGAAATACTTCTACTTTCTAAGAAGAATAAAGCAAGAGCTGCACCTGTATGGAATTCGAATTGTTGTCTCCATTCCTCTGCCTTAACATCCCACACAATGGCAGTTTTATCACAACTTCCAGTAAGAAGGTAGTCTCCCTTCTTGTTCCACTTTAGAGAGAAAATAGGTCCCTTGTGCTTACTCAAAGTAGTCCTTAGATCACCTGAAAATTACACCCACAACCAGCATAAGCTCACAAGGTCAAAAAGAAAAGTGCAAAAGAAGCTACTGACCAGGCGAATCTAGCATATCTTTCATTTTATATGGAAAAGAACACAAAATGATGGCTGAACCTACTACTGTGCAACATCAAGAACCCTCGTATTATTTTCATCCAAAATGACCTAAAAGTATAAAAGGCAAAGGTAAACCAATTTCTTTGATTTTTTTATATTTACCCCACGTGTGCCAACCTTACAAAAGAAGGTACCACCTTGGAGAGATTCATTTATTTTTTATCTGTCTGCAAGTGAGATTAACGAGATTAAAATTTCAGGCAAATACAGAGATTTCAAAGTCAAGACCAATGAGAATCCATTCTCTTGAATGGCTAAAATTGACCAATGTTGTTAAACCCGGGCATGCCCCGCTGGTTCAACCAGAACCAGCCATTAGAACGGGCTGGTCCTCCATAAAAAACCAGCCATCAGAACATGCAGTTCACCTGCTACTCAGGAAGCCCAGCCAGGTCTTTTGGTTGAATAATTCTTTAGAAAGCTTTATACTGCCAATCTCAAGGCCCCAATATTAAGCCCAACAGAAGACGAGCTCGCCATAGCTGGTAGGCTACAATGCCACACTTACATCTGACATCTGGTACTTATAAGGACTGTTTCCATAAAGGTTTTTTGAATGACTATAATCAGACTTTACCACGCAGGACTTCTTCACAATATAGACAAGAGAAGAGAAGAGAAGAGTAGGAAAATAAAATATAAGTGCGAAAAAGGAAAGAAGAATACTAAAGAATATGAGAAGAGATAATTGTAAAAATAAGGAACAAGAAACATAAAAAATATGTACACAATGTATTTGTGGTAGGTGTACCAACCACATCTTCCCTGAAAGATAGAAGAAAAATATATTTTACAAAGAGTTACAGCTCGCATATCTCAACCCTCCCCCTCAAGCTGGGGAATAGATGTCTTCCATTCCCAACTAAGACACAAGATTGTGAAAGTATGAACTACCCAGCCCCTCGTTAAAACATTTACTAATTGTTGTCCTATTGGAACATAGTATATACACACTAACCCTTATCAATTTTAATATGCTTTGTCCTATCGTGTTGTATAGGATTATGAGCAATATTGATGGTTGAGTTGTGGTCACATTAGAGTTTCATAGAACCATCCTAATTAATTCTTAAATCCTCTAGAATAATTTTTAACTAAAGCAATTCACACAATCCTTGGGCAATTGCTCTAAAATCTTCTTCGACTGATGATCTTGCCACCACATTCTGCTTTTTACGCCTCCATGTTACCACGTTACCTCCAACAAAAGCACAATATCCACTAGTTGATCTTCTATCAACTAGAAAACCCGCATAGTCAGCATTGGTCTAGGCTTTTAGAGTAAGCTTAGAATTCCTTCTAAACAAAATTCCCTTTCCTAGATTGCCTTTCAAGTAGTGAAGCAACTTGAAGATGAGGTTCTCTTGGATCATGTATGAATTGGCTGATTACGCTCACTAAGTATGCTATGTCTAGTCAAGTATGGGTCCAATATATAAGCTGATCAACAATCTTCTTTTGCTTCTCTCAACTTATGATTTAGATCTATTGGAGTAGAGACTGGCTTACTTCCAATTTTCCCTATTTCTACCAATAAGTCGGTCACATATTTCTGCTGCAGAATGAAAATTCCTTGTGTGGAATAGGCTACCTCAATAACAAGGAAGTACTTCAGTTTCCCTAATTACTTTATCTCAAATTCGCTAACCAACCTTTGCTTCAACTTGAACTTTTTTCTCCCATCATTTCCAATTGCTATGATGTCATCCACATAGACTAGAAGCACGGTTACTTCCCCTGTAACCAAGTGCTTAATAAAGAGAGTGTGATCCTCTTGACTCTATTTATATCCAAACTAATTCATGACATCTACAATCTTCCAAACCAAACTTTAGGAGATTGTTTTAACCCATAAAGAGCCTCAGCTTACATACCTTATTACCTATGTTTCCCTCAAATCCTAGAGGAATATCCATGTAAATTTCTTCATCTAAGTCACAGTTAAGGAATGCATTTTTAACATCATATTGTAGAAGTTGTTAGTCGAAGTGGGCAGCCAATGACAATAAAATTCTCACGGTATTCATTTTTTACAACTAGAGACAAAGTCTCTTGATAATCAACTCCATATGCCTGAGTATGCCCCTTCGCTACCAATCTGGCTTTATATCTCCCAAGGAATCCATTAGCTTTGTATTTCAATGTGAGAATCCACTTACAATCAACAATATTTTTCCCATTCGGTTTATCAACAACCTTCCAGGTTTTATCTTTTTTCCAAGGCACTAATCTCTACTCTCATAGCATCCCTCCATACCCTTTTTGACAATGCCTCAGAAACTATGATAGGAATAGCAATGGTATTTAGACTCACAATGAACCTTTTGTGGGCTGATGATAAACACTTAAGGGAGACAGAGTGAGAGAGTGGATAAAGTGGTCGTATAGTACATTTTCTCGTACCTTTTCTAACAACAATGGGAAGTTCCAAATTGTCTGTAGGGCCCATAAATAGTTCAACAGATTGTGTATTTGAAGGCAAACTAGATCTTACCATGATTGCATGAATACACTTGAAAAATTTTAGGAAAAATTTTAGGATGATTAATACTTGCTGGAACAAGGAATGTTGGGAGTTCAACGGGAGACTTGGATATGTTTAGTTCGGAAGAGTTGGACTCCAGTTCAATATTGGCTGGAACATAGGGCATAAGAGGGCGATCAAGTGATTTAAGCAGTTCAAAGGACTCATTAGTACTCTCTTCCATCCTTGAAATCTCCCCCTTGAAGAGAGGACTCGGAGAAAAAGATTGTTGTCTCTACCAAAGCAACATCAGTAGAGGAAAAAAAAAAATTCTGGACAAAGGATGGTAACACTAATATTTCTTGAGTGGATGAGTAACCCACGAAAATACATTTAATGGCTCAAGGGTCAAGTTTGCTTCTGTGTTGGCTATGGACATGAACAAAAGCTATGCATCCTAACACCATGGGTTTAAGGCCATTTGAGGTCTAAAAATGAGGATTGAAACTGTTAAAGAGTTCTATGGGGCTTTTGTTGTCTAGGACACACAAGGGAAGTCTATTTATCACATATGAGGCAATTAGGAACTACCAAAAAACAACCCAAGTAGGACTTAGGGACATTCCCTTGGAGGAGAGAAGCTCGTGTAGTGTTGAGTAAATGCCTATTTTCCTTTTAGGCTACCCCATTTTGTTAAGGTGTGTTAACACATGATGAATTATGGCTAATGCCCTGAGATTGAAAGTAGGGTGATAGTGTTTGGTTGAAATAGTCACCAACATTATTTGTCTAAAAAAATTTTTGTTTTTACCCCACATATTGATTTTCAATCATAGAAAGGAAGTTAGGTATAATAATGCTAACATCATACTTTTGTTTTAGAAGATATAACCATATAACCCGAGTGCAATCATTAATTAAAGATAAGAACCAACAAGCTCTAGAAACATTAAGGATAGTAGAAGGGCCCATATGTCTCTATGAATCTTTTCTTATTACTAATAGGAAAAGATGCACAAAGTGTATTTTCCAAATTCACAAATATATGAAACTCAAAAATATAAAACACTTGAAACAATTGGGGAAACATGACCTTAATAACTCTAAAAGATGGATGTCCAAAGCTTAGGTGATACAACCAAATGACATCTTTATTTGAGGAATTGAGAAAAGACAAATTACTCCTAGGTTTTTGAAACGATTCAAGATAATAAAAGCCGTTACTTTCCTTAGCAAGTCCAATCCTCCTCCCCATGCCCTGGTCCTGAAAAACACAATAAGAGGGGTAAAAAACAGCATAGCATTTAAGGTCATAAGTGAGTCTTTGAATGGAGACCAAGCTGGCCGATGACTTTGGTACATGGATGACACTCTTTAAGGTAAGGTTAGGTGTGATATGTATGTCTCCAACACCTATAATGGTGGCCAAAGTACCATTAGCCACTACAATTTTTCTATTACTAGGGCATGGGATGTGTGTATGGAAGAGTTGAGAAGTGCGGGTCATATGATCTGTGGCACTTGAGTCTATTATGCACGCATTAGCATGTAAGTTTTCCGAGGCATTCATGTAAAGAGGGAATAAAGGTTTACCTGAAAGAGCCAAAGAGCATGCCTTAGGGGTCTTTTCCAAGGATCCCAACAAATTTCTCAACTTCTCAACCTCTTCACTATTAAACCCCCAATTGTTGGGTTCTCTTCAAGTTTGTACTACTCAGCTATGCGTGCATGGTCTCTACTGGCCCCCACGATTCCCCCACCCGCGACTTAGTGGCTTACCATTTAACTTCCAATGCCTCTCTCTTGTGCACCTCGCTTTCTTGCAATAGGTGCACCAAAGATTATCTTTGTTCTCCTTAATTTGATTTTCTCTATTTGTGTATTTGAAATGATCACTCTAATCTTTCTCCTACTTTTCTGCCTTTGCTACTAGGGCTAACCCATCTGCTAATTGTGATTCAAGCATAACAATACGTCGGCTCTCTTCTGCCTGTATTAGTGAGATGGTCTTCTCTAAAGAGGGTGTTCTTCTTTTCCAAGAATGTGAACCCGAACCTGGCCAAATTCTGGATTCAATCCAGCAAAAAACCATAAACACGATCTTTTTCAATGAAGTTCTTCAAGATTGCAGCATCATCAGTGTGTTTCATCTTAAAACTCAATAATGTTCGAGTTCTTGCCATAGATTTTGCAATAGATTTGCATCTTTTGTGACTGGTTGGTCTCTTACTTAGTGGTTCCAGTTTTCACTTTGATCTCATATGCTTAAACAGCATCACGAGCCTTTGAATATGTGAGATGTAGGAAGTCCCATATCTCCTTTGCTATGGTGAAAAACATGCATGTGTCGCTCACTATAGAATCCATTAAATCCCATAACCAAGACATTATCATGGAATCCTCCTCATCCCATGCTTTAAACGTGGGCCTTTGAAATAAGTGCGGACAAATTGAGACTATTTGAGATTTCTTCCCATTGAATCTATAGGAAGCTCGAATATTCTAAAAGTCTCCAATTTTCTAGGCAGTATTTGAGTCTTCAAAAGTTTTAAGATTGCTAGAGATGGTAATTACGGAGGACATGGTGACAAAAAAGGGATGTTCGGCAACTAAGGTTATTTGACAAAGAAAAAAAGAGGAAAGAGAAGGAATGACGGCTATTAAAGCTGAAAAAGATAGAAAAAACAGCCCTTGCAGCAATGAAGGCTTGTTGAGGACAAGTGAAAATGAAATGGGAAAATGCCGAATTTAGTACTAGAACTTTGACAAAAAACCCAATTAGGTACCTGAACTTTTAAAAATTCAATTTCCTACCTAATTGAACTTTTCGCGCACCAAATCAGTATCCAAACTAACTCTATCCATTTCCGTCATCTAACATATACCCATCAACCAATAGTTACTTGCCACATGTCCTCCCATTAAAAAAAAAAACAAAGAGAAAAAGAGAACCCATGAAGTATAAGCGGATCTAAAGTATGAAGATACTTAATCCCTTTAGCTATATCCACAGCAACAAAAAACCGCTCTTCCATTTCATTAATTTCGAACACTTACGACGCAACAACGCATCTTGAAGATTACCATTTTGCATCACTTCATACACAATAAGCATTCGACGTCGTTTCTTATTGAACGAAAACCCTAGCACGAGTAAGGACTAAGGAGAATTCAATATACCTGCTAAGAACAACTCGTTCTACAACTCCCTCTCTCCTTGTAGAGGTTCAAAGTCCATCAATTTGACAGCGGTCGGTTCGTTCAACGGCGGTAGGATTCTAGAGAAGACGGAGTCAAATCCAACATGCCAAAGACAGAGAGTTGGCGAACAATGAGGTTATGCGACGAAGTACAGCGTAGCAGTAGCAATGGGGCGGTTTGGAATCCGCCAGAGCCGTATGCTTGCATCTGACCTTGCGAGAGAGGATGATGGGGAAGAGGCAGGAGAAAGCCGCAACTAAGGTGGCAGGGAAAAGTCCAACAAGATGAACTCTACTACATTTGTTTACCATTTTTTGAGCTACTCACTTGTATCTTTGAAAGTTTCATCAATATATTTACCATGTTCGTGCAATTTCCACAAAAAAAATTGTGAAGATTCGGGTTTAGTTGGATGTTGGAATTCTTCTCCTTCCTCTTCCTTTCCGGCTCTCTCTCTGCTCCCCTACCCTCTTTATCAAAGTTTGGATACCAAATTCAGCATTTCCCCAAAAAAAAAAATTAATCCTAAGAAAGAACCCTAAGGCTCTGATACCATGCTAAAAAGGAACGAATACTAAAGAATATGACAAGAGATAATTGCAATCTTGTTAAAAATTAGAACACAAAAAACATCAAATATATATACATAATGTATCTATGGAAGGTGAACCAATTACATCATTAATTCTCCTCTAAAAAATAAAAATATATGTATTTTATAAAAAGTTACAGCTCATACATCTCAACAAAAAGCATTTATTAATTTACTCAAACAACAAATTTTGTAATATAAACAAATGTATAACGTATTTTTCTTTTTTTTTTTTAGGATATCTCCCCTTTATTGTGTGTTTATTATTTTCTATTCTATTTCAAATTGAATCTTAGTACAAGTAGTCTTGAAACAATTAAGTACTTAATTTATTCTAGTATTAATTAATTTGTCTAATGTTGGTAACTAAAATTTTATGAGCTAACTATTTATGATATCCCAATGCAAAATTATATAGAATAATTGATCAACCATACAAGATGCATGTTTTTGTATGAAAATATTAACTAATTATTTTGTGTCTTGTATTTCATTTTTTAACTTTATATGCATATATTTTATCCTATCAAATGATTTTTATTTACTACCAAAAAATTTTTAAAATATATACATATTTAAGTTTTTTGTTGAACCCAATTCAACCCTTTGACCCTCCCACATGTCCCGGTCAACCTCCCAAGCTGGGTCTGACACCAGTGAAATTGACCAATTACATCCTTCTACGTGATCAACTTACAAGGTCCATAAACGATAAAATCAAAATCATTCCCCACAAATGGCTTGGAGAAATTCAAGCTAAATACCACATGCAAATTATATAAAAATCCAAAAACTTATTCCCCCCCCCTTCTCTCCCTGGTTCACAATTTTAGGCCAACCTCTTATGCAACAAAACATTATTGGGAAAATAAATGATGCAACACTAGTCCAAACATAACCATGTACATAGAAAATCAAATAGCCTTACAAAATATTGGCAAGGGTGAAAGCCAAGATCAAGCATAAGAATGATAATAAATAGTAAATAAATCAATAAAAATATACTAAAAGAATTATTACTAAGGAATTCCATTTTTCCTTCCTTTTAGGTTAGGGGTTTTGGGGTTAAGGTGGGAAAACATTTTAACACTGTATTCAGATGGGAAATCTAAGTTACATTCTCATATTGCCATTTGCCTCTCCTAATTCCATGTGAGAACACTCATAGTTGTCAAAATCATGATTTTATCTATACGATTCTACGAGTTTACGATCTTATAAGGACTTTCCGAATTGACTCATGCGTAGAATTGTTTTCTTGTAGAAACTTACAATTTCAATCGAGTCTATAGGTAAACTTGATAGAATCTTACGTTTCTAACCGAGTTTACCGATTTTACCAATTTGAGTAATACAAGCTAAAATATAAAAAATACACTGTATTTTTACAAGCTTATCAACTACTAGGATGAAACATATTTCGTTTTGTATTTCAATTTTGTTCACACACACTCTCTCTTTCCCTCCCTGCCCCTAACTGTCCTGTTCTACATTTATGGAAGTCATTGAAGCTAAGTTATAACTGTAAAGTTTACAATAAAAATTGTTTATTTCATTTATATAATTAACAATTTAATATAAGTTGAAATATTTAATTTCCTTTTAATTCATAACTTCTATTCATTCTTTTTGCTTTTATAAATTTTATATTATAGATTAAGAGTTATTACAGAAAAAAGATCTTAATTGCTTCATTTATTTACATATATTATGCATATAAAATTTTTTTTGTCTTCTATAAGCATATCTATAGTTTTTCAAAACTATTTTGTATAGGTTGTAAAAACTTACATTTCTACGTTTCAATTCTACAGACTCTCTAAAGATTCTACATAGAATCTCAAGTCTGACAATCTTGAGAACACTAGTCAATGTCTCAACCCCACACGAAAGAGGGAATGCTAAATATGGCAATACGGCATCTATCCACAAGCTTAAGCTTAGAAATGAAGTAATTTGATTGTTTGTCCTATTTGGTCTATCAACAACACACAATAAAATCAAAAGGTTGACTTGGCATCAAGGACTAAGATATCACAAAAAGAAAGACAGAGAAGAAGGGAGGTACAAAGGTAAGACTGAAAATGTCAAAAAAAAAATGTTACCATTAGCACTCCATATTCTTGCCTGACCATCATATGAGCCTGTTGCAAGCAATGTGCCCTCTGACTGCAAAAGTTAGGATGAAGATTAGATTATGCAAATACATTCCTGGTAAGTGGGAGACGTCAATGACGTCAAAAATTAAGATATAGTAATCTGCTGCAATTCTAAATTATGGTAATAAGCCTGTTTTCCATGGTGAAAATACATGAACAGAAATCACAATTGATATGATCCTATTAGCTACACAGAAAAATCAATGAACTAGATGAATTCAACTAGAGATTAGAGCTTACCCGTAGGTATCACAACTCCTTCAATCTCCAGCCCTAACTCTTTTTGTGATAAAATTCTTCTCTCCTTTCATGCTCCAGGATGTCTCTTATTTATACTATTGTAACCAACTTCTAACTAATGCCAGCTCAGCACTAACCACAACACATACATACACATAACACACACACTAACTAAATCCAACTATTAACTACACTATTACAAATACTCAAGTATATTAACTACTTTCTAACCCTCCTACTATAAACCTGTAGTAAGGGTTTATGCACACGTGGTAACGTATCAATACCCCCATCATGAAAAATGTCCTTGTCCTCAAGGACAAAGTCTGGAAACTGTAATTGTATAGCTGCAGTATCCTCCCAAGTATCATTAGTAGGAGAAGTATCTGACCAGTGAATAAGCACTTAAGGAGCCTCCATACCATTTCGAATTTCATCTCTTACCCAACACTTTGAGAGGATAGGATCCTTCATCAACTACTTCCGAAGCCTTGAGAACAGGAAAAGAACCATGTGATTTCTTTAAAAGCGACGCATGAAAAACTGGATGAATCTTGCAATGGAGAGGCAACTGTAACTTATAGGCCACATTTCCCACGCAACTGACAATTTGAAAAGGTCCATAAAATCGAGGAGCCAATTTAGAATTAGATTCCACACCCACCTTTGTCTACAAAGGTGCTCTCAATCTTAAGAAAACCCAAGCACCAACAACAAACTCCACAGCCCGTCTTTTCCTATTTGCCACATTGCAATTTTGGAGCCGAGCCCGTTCCAAATTAGCCTGCAAACGATGTAAGATAGAATCCCTAGCAGCCATAGCCCCCCTCACATCGGAATTGGAAATTTCTTTATGAACATATAAAGGCAAAGAAGGTGGTGGACGCCCATAAACAATTTCAAAAGGTGTCATTCCCACAGCAGAATGAAAAGATGTATTATAGGAAAACTCCACCCAACTAAGCCAATTAGCCCATGCTTTAGGAACCTCTGATGCAAAACAACGCAAATAACATTCTAGACACCAATTTAAAACCTCGGTTTGACCATTCGTTTCCAGATGATAAGTCGTACTAAAATGCAATCGTGTTCCTTGCAAAGAAAAGAGCTCCTTTTAAAATCCACTAATAAACAAGGGATCTCTATCACTCACAATCGTCCTAAGAAACCCATGCAAGCGAACTACCTCTTTCATAAAAACATCTGCAACCACTTTAGCCAAATATGGATGTTTAAGCAATTAGGAAATGGGCATATTTGGAGAAACGATCCACCACTACAAACACTACATCAAATCCCTTTGATCGTGGTAATCCCAAAATGAAATCCATAGAAACATCTTCCCAAATTGCATTTAGGATAGGAAGAGGATTCAATAACCCTACAGGAGCTAAGTGTTGAACCTTATTTTGTTGACAGACAACACAAGAACTAACAAAATTAGCCACATCACTCTTCATTCCAATCCAATACAATACTGCAATCAATCGTCTATATGTCTTAACAAATCCAGCATGCCCACCAACAAAGGATGAGTGAAACTCATGCAAAAAAATTTAAACCCAAGAAGAATTTGAAGGAATGACCAACCTATTGTTATAGTACAAAGTATTTTGTACCAAACGAAATCCACGTCCAGCTTCCTTTCCCTTGCACGATAGCTGAATTTTGCTTGAAAGAATTGGATCCTTAAGCACATCCGCACGAATGGCATCCATGTCAGTCCAAATTGGTCCCGATATACCCAACAATTCCCCACTGTCTTCAAACTGAGGTGACAGAGCATCCGTTGCTCTGTTTTCCTCTCCTACCTTATAGATAATATCAAATTCATAGGTAACAACTTGGCCAACCAATGTTGTTGATTAGGGGCAGTAATGCGTTGATTGAGTAATAAATGCCGCAAACTCTTTTGATCAGTTTTCACAATAAATTTCCTCCCAAGAACATAGGGATGCCAATGAGTAATAGCTAAAACCAGAGCCATAAGTTCTTTTTCATAAGTGGACTTTGCTAAATTTCTATCAGATAATGCTTTGCTGAAATAAGCAATAGGCCGATGATTTTGCATTAAAACCGCACCAATACCCGTTTCAGAGCCATCACACTCGATCACAAAGGGCTGATCAAAATTCGGCATGGCCAAAACTAGGGCATTCACCAAAGCCTGTTGTAGAGCTTTAAAAGACTCCAAAACCAATTCATTCCACTCGAAAGCATCCTTCTTCAAAAGATTCGTTAATGGCTTAGCCAATTTTCCATAATTGCGGATGAATTTACGATAATAACCCATAAGCCACAAAAATCCACGCATTCCCTTCAAAGTTGAAGGAACCGGCCACTCAAGAACAGCTTTGACCTTAATAGGATCCATGGCTCCCCCCTCGACTGAAATAATATGCCCCAAGTACTTCAAAGTGGTTTGGCCGAAGACACACTTCTTTCAATTTGTTGTGAATTGATGGATCTGCAGCAATTCTAACACCTTACATAAATGATCCAAGTGCTTATCCATATTAGCACTGTAGACAAAGATATCATCAAAAAACACCAAAACAAAATTCCTTAAATATGGACTTAACAACTCATTCATAGTAGATCGAAAGGTGGCTGGAGCATTCGTTAGACCAAAAGGCATGACTAAAAACTCATAGAGCCCTTAGTGAGTCCTAAAAGCGGTTTTGGAAATATAAATCGAACAAACTCAAATTTGGTGATATCTCACTTTTAAATCAATCTTAGAAAAAATCGTGGCTCCAAACAACTCATCCAATAATTTCTCCACACCTAGAATCGGATACTTGTCTGGTACAGTCACATCATTCAATGCGCAGTAGTCAACACAAAGTCTTCATGAGCCTTTTTTTTCTTAACTAAAATAACCGGACTAGAAAATGGAGATGTACTATCACGAATTATTCCAGCATTTCTTTCACAAGCCTCTCAATCTCATTCTTTTGAATGTGAGTATAACGATTCACACATTGACTAGTCCTACCCCCGGTTTTAGAGGAATCCGATGATTGGTAATACGTGAGGGTGGTAGAACAATCTTGGGCTCAAAAACTACAACATACTTAGTCAATAAAGCTTCAATCTGAGAATCCACTAGACCCAACTCCACAACCTTGAAGTCCATATCGATCTGCCATAACACACTATATTCATCATCATCGCCTAAACACTACAACGATTTTAAAAAGTACCAAACTTCTGCAAAGTTGGATCACCACTCAGCCTAATCTCTCATCCATGATAAGGAATTTTCATAGTCATTGAGTTCCAATCCACTTTTATCTCACCAAGAGTTCTCAACCCTACCATCCCAAGTATAACATCAATGGATCCCAACCCTAACACATAACAAGATACAGTAAGTTGAATCTCATTCAATTGCAATAACAATCCCTCACAAAATCCTTGCGATTGAATAGTATGACCATCCCCCAATTCAACAGAAAAAGGTAAAGTAGGACTTACATTGATGTGCAACTGTCGAACCAACTTCTTAGAAATAAAATTGTGGTTAGCCCCACTATCCACAAGGACAGTGATATCTTATAGCAACAAAATTCCTCTAACTTCAAAGTTTTAGGTCCATTGAAACCATTCAAGGAGAGAAGAGACAAGCCCATATGATATGTATCTCTAAGAATATCCTCTAGTTGCCCTTTGAAAATCTTTTCAGTCCCACCCTTAATCCCCTGTTTAATATGCAAACCACTATCATCCTCTAAAATCACCACTCGCAATGACTTATTAGGACATTTATGATTGGGACTATAGGGTAGGTCACAATGAAAACAGATTCCCCGTTTCTTTTTATCCAAATATTCATTGTAAGTCATCTGTTTAGACATCTTCCCTCCACCTACTCTTGAACCACCAAAGTTAACAGCATTAGATGCAACAACTGTCGATAAAGCTGAATTTGTTCCTGTAAATTTCTTATCATTCCATGAATTACTACCTCCATTTTGCGAAACTCGCTAATGTGGAGAAAGAGCATATGAACTGTTTGGAATCAAATTCCAAACATAAGGATTAGATCGATTTCCAAACATCAAAGTGACTAATCACAAAGAAACATTATCTCCTCGTAAAAATCCCGTCTCAACTCTACGACTGTCATGAAGGCAAAATATTCCGTAATCATATTCTTTTTCGATGTTCAATGACAACTCCATAGCTTTTGGTAATGAAAAAGGTTTTAGTCTTTACTCGAAGCAAAACATCCTCCTTTAGACCACCAAAATAATAGCCCGGTAGTTGCAACTCTGTCATTTTGGGAGCTTGAGAAGTAATAGCTTCGAAATCCTCAATGTAAGAAGCAATAGTAGTATGTTGTCGCAAAGTAGATAAACTTTCATATGGATTTACAGCCGAATGACATCCATACCGTATCAACAATTCACGTTTCAACTCATTCCAATCCAGATTGGGAAACTACGTTTCAACATCTTCAACCAATACACAGTCCATCGTCTCATAAACATAGACACTAGAGGAACCTTCCGATCCGGCTTAGTTTGATAAATCTCAAAATATTATTCAGCTAGGGTTATCCAGTGGACCAGTTCTAATCCACCAAACTCAGGGATAGTTATATTCGCAACATTCTGTTTATAATCCTCATCATCGAACGATTCCAATCCAATTGCTACTTTTCCTTTCACGCTCACCTCCTGTTCGATATTATTACGAAAGACAGAAGTCTCAACCGAAGCACTCATTGAATGCATTCCGCATTGATCTCTCAACAACTCCTACAACATCGATTGAATTTTGGCTATCGAGCTATCAATTGTGCCAACTTTAACATTAGTCTCTTGAATCTGCTGTTGAAGCTCTGAAACACACCTTCACATCTCGTCTCCAATTTCCTTAATTTCCTTCTCCATGGAATCCAAACGATTTTCCATATGCATCATGGCTCACCCTCCTAGAGTTTCCCACAGATGGCACCAATTGATATGATCCTATTAGGTATACAAAAAATCAATGAACTAGATGATGAATTCAACTAGAGATTAGAGCTTACCCGTAGGTATCACAACTCCTTCAATCTCCAGCCCTAACTCTTTTTGTGATAAAATTCTTCTCTCCTTTCATGCTCCAGGATGTCTCTTATTTTTACTTTTTAACTAACTTCTAACTAATGCTAGCTCAACACTAACCACAACACACACATACACCTATCACACACACTAACTACATCCAACTATTAACTACACTATTACAAATACTCAAGTATATTAACTACTTTCTAACCCTCCTACTATAAAGCTGTAATAAGGGTTTATGCACACGTGGTAATGTCTCATCAATGCTCAATCAAACTAGAAAGCACCACACCTACTTAAAATTTGATCAATCAACAATTACGATGTTTAAACTTGTGAAAACCTCAATGAGAATGATGTGCTTAGTAAGTTACTTGATTCCAACAAAAACAAAGTTGAAGGTGAGCAAACATAATAACTTCCAAGGTAACCTTAACTATACATACATACATATATATATATGTATAAGATTTTTTGGTTTTTATCATATATTTTTCACTAAATTAAATAGAAATCTACAGGCAGAGCATAAGTCCCTATAGAAAAGCAAAATTAAAGAGCCTCGATAACACTACTCAAACAAAATTAAAGAGAAAAGAGTCTTGGAATACTAAAAGATGCACCAAAGCATAAAAGTCACTCTAGCCATCAAGGCACAAGAGAGGATACTTCTAAAATTGTTTGCATTTTGTAACTCTAGCTTTCCTACTCTCCTATCATTTCTTTCCTTCCAAACATAGTAGAAAGTGGCAGCAATGAGTTTTTCCCAAATTGGTGCCAGAAGAGTATAGTTTCCTCTGTCAAAACAGTAGGGACTTAGAAACATGGAGCTAAATGTGGGAGACTACTTAGAAGTTACAACCATAGCTCCTTTATGAGCTTACACTTAGAACAAAATATGTTTATGTGTTTCGTCTTTTGTATTTCACAAGAGGCATCTATTTTGATTTACAGCACCTAGTTCTCTTCCCTATCACACAAGTACCTTCATTAAAATCTCCAATAACAAACTGAAGTCTCTCTGCTATAATCTTCAAAATGCATCTGTAAATTGAATTACAACACACTATTGGTCTATATTTTCCACGATTTGATGCACTCTCTACTTTTCGAATGAAAGCATGTAAAGCATAATTTGAACTCTTCAATAGAAAACCAATAGCAAAGAAACCCTTTACGGCTGAACCAAAGTTACATCTCCAATAATATCATAAGTTTCTCTAAGGGAGAAAGCGTTACAACCATCAAGGCTTTTATCTATGGCTATACTGAGAATGTTCCTTCAATTTCTAGGGAAGAGACCAACTTGACGAGCTCACTCCTAACTCGTTTAAGGAACTAATCCTTGACACTAACAAGTTGGTTTTAGCAAAGAACGAGGAGGGAGTCTTATGTTCAAAAGATCAAGGTCTACTGTTGAACTTCCATTGTTTTTGCTCTGGTTCCATATGCTTTGATTAAGGAATAATATGCCATTCCTATGATGGCATTGCCGCAGAAATCTGGAAAAGAAAGTTGTCTTTTGGCACCCAAGGGACAAGCAAGATACCCAAGCTTTTTTATGTAGAATGATTCCTCTACCCCACTAAGGCAATAGAACTTTTTAGAAAAAAAAATTTTCTCCTCCCACCTTGCAGCATTAAGATTAGTTCTGTTTCATTCTTAGATGTGCAGCAAATCTTCTTTCACTTTAAGTACTCTATAAAAAATATTAGAGAAAATGTGACCTGTTTAGCTTCCTGAGTTCACTCTTGAGAAGCTTGAGTTTGGTAACAACTTCATATACAGAGTCCTTGGACCAAACCCTTTGCACTATGTTGTTGAACTCAAGATGGGGACACCAAAATAAAGATAAAAAACCACCAAGGTCCCACATCCAAAATGGAGAAACTAATAGAGAGCTATGGCCCAAGATTCCAAGGCTGGAATGATAACTTCAAAGGCAGGGTACTTGACAATCATGATTTGCAGGGTTTTATCCAACTTTTAAATAGTAAGACTAAGACTCCAATTCTTCCACGCGTATTGAATGTCACTAGCACTCAAATCATCCACTTCAGCCTCATAACAACAATCATTAGAGTGCCCCATGCCCTTGGAGTATTCATTACAATACCCTAAAATAAACCGAGTGTTGTGCAACCTCATTTCCTCAAATCGTGTCATGTAGAATCAAACACTCATTAATACCTTAACAATGCTTTAAGGTTAGGTTGCTTCTTTTTTTCCTTTTTTTCTTTTTATTTTTTTTTTTTTTTTAACTAAAGGGTTGTTGACAAATCTATCACTACTTTTAAACAAAGGTCATATTCGTAGTCTATAGCGCACTAGGTAAAGGAAATGACAATGGATTGCTGACTTGTCATTTTGAGTACTTGCACATCCCAATCTTTAGATGTTCTCGCCAAACTAAATTCACTCCCAAGGATGCAATTCCAGAGTGTTAGGTGTATATGCACTCATGCCTTATTGGCATTCTGCCCTTAATTTGAATTCCACAATACAAGCAATAAATTTTCATTCTCCAAACACAACCTTTTGACTTCTTTGCTTTAAGCGGGTTGTGCAACCCTCTAATATTTCAACAAGCTAACAGAAAAATAAATAAAATAATAAAGTACAACTATATACACAAGACAAAATTACTCAAACAGGATCCCAGAAGGTGCTGGACCGAACTCCAGCTTCACTTTATGTTCTTGGATTTCTTCTTTTTCACCAACCTGTAAAGGGATCTCCTTCATTAAGGAGAATAGGGTCAGGCTTAAGGAGAAGAAATGAAGAAACTGCCCATTGGGCCTCTAAGACACGTATTCTGGGAAAAGGAAGAGACAGAAATGTGATTTTCAAAGATATCCCCAACTGCTACTAAATCACCAAAAGAAAGTTTTATGGCTACGACTTGGACTCTTGGACTCTGCCTTGGGGACAAGGAATCTTCCTTGAGTCAAAGAGAAACTTCAACTTCACAAAGTCAGAACCCGCTCAAAATAAGTGACTCGTAGCTCGATGCCAAGTTGAACTTTCGTCTCTAGTTGGTAATATGCTAAGTATTCATTGAATACTAGCCATCCATCTCTTCACCTATCCTGAAAGTGGATGATAGAGCCAGTGAAAGGGTTGCTACTAGACCGTATGCTCGTTTGTCTTCCCCGCTTCCGGGGCACAGCATTGGCATTTTGATTTCCTCTCTATCTTTACTTGGCGCTCCTATGCATCTGGATTGTCTTGCAATCCAAGTGTGGATATCATAGGACCAACCGAGTAGAAGAATTAGGATACTAACGACCACTCCTACTGCATACACCTAGGATGACCCATTCCAACCAAAAACTGACGACTTCACTTCCAAATTTCCACATTATGATCACTATACTCCTTTCTTTGTCCCTTTCCTTAATCACTATACACTTTCTTTGCCCTTTGGACTAGCTTGTTTCCTCCCTCCTCCAAAACCTCCCTTTTCTCCTTGTTTAACTCCAAGTCAGAGCAGTTTTCCACATTGTGATCATAGATGTTGCATCTATATGGCAATGGTTGGTCCTGGGCCTTGGGGGTGACACTTTGATGATCCACATGTACTTAGCAAAGACCCATCAGCACACTCCATCTTGATCTCTTTTGGAAAACCAAAGTTTACCTCCATCCTTACTGATGCTATCACGTCAGCACACTCCATCTTGTCAGCGACTTGGATCATGGCTTGTACCATTAAATCACTGAGGGAATCACTTTCTACAAGGATGGGAGCATCAAGTGACAAGCCATCTTAGAAAGTAAAAGACTGATCCTTGTCAAAAACGTAGTGACCCAATCTACCTTCCTTAGGAAAAGCCGCACAAACTTTTCCAGATGTCCTACGAGAGGTTTTGACCTCGAATAGTCATTTTCTTAGCATCGAAGGCTTCTTCAAGAAAACCAGTTTCAAAGAGTCTGGCTTTAGGATCAAGTCTTCCAGTCTCCCCAATCTTCCCTTTAGAGCTACACAGAGAAGAAGATGTTCTACACTTGAAGGAAGAAACCAGGAAGATAGGCTTGAAAAAAGAGGGAGCTCAGCAGGGTCGAGCGAACAGAACCAGCTTTAGAATGTTTAGTGTGTGTTTCAAGTTGTAAGCCTAAAAAAAGTGGTCTACTAGGGTGGGAGCTCTAGAGAGAACAGAAAGAATTTTCTATCTTTAGAACCCACTATAATTGTGTCAAGATTATATAGATAAGCTATTAACAAGAACTATGATGATACCAATTTAACATTTTCTTATCATTTAAATCTGTTTCTTGCATCATTAAACTAGAACACTTGCAATATACACACAGTTCAATGTCTCCAAATTATATGAAATTTGAAATCCCTAACATACATATTTCTCTTTTTTTTCCCCTTTTTGTTTCAAGCCTTGAGTTGTTACATAACTTACATTCCAATCAAGTGTTGTCACATCCTTGCTCTTTTCATTTGTTTTTCCTTTTACATGCCTCAGCACCAGCACATTCAAGGGTCCATTTTGAGGGCCAGATTTAGTATTCCCATCAGCTATGGTCCAGATGCGTGCAGTTGAGTCTCCAGATCTAGGACATACACAAAACAGTAAGTTAAACAAGAGGATTTTTGTTCTTTAATATTTTGGGTAAGTGGATGGGTGGATAAGTGGGCAGGTTGGGGCTTAATTGAAAGCAGGACAACTCTATGTGACAGAACTACAAGTTGCCATAAACACCAGCATCCAACATAAGACAATTATTTCAAAACATTTACAGTTTCCCAGAACTAAGAAACCAATATCAACAATATACATATATTAAAGACCAGACTTTAAGTAAGCTTGCGAAAAGACCACATCACAACGCAAGCACAATTGGAAATATGATTCTAACCATTAGATTCACCATAGAGGACCACTGACACTACACATGTGAATACGAATATATATCTAATTGACGCATAAAAGGAAGAGCCAGTGCAAGTGAACATAAGTCACCTATCTTCCACAAAGCAGGATGCTGTCCCTGGGTGTACCCGAGGGACATCACTTGTTACTCTTATAAACATGAAAACTAGCAATGAGTCGACCTTCTATCACATGATATAAAGGAGAAAATACTATGGCATTTTCACAGTTATGTTAAAAGTAAATAACGGGAAAGAACTTTGAATCAAGATACATTTTTTACCATGTGAAAATTATACACCAGGAGATTACGATTAGAAAGAAAAAGGATCGACACATCAAAATGGTGTCTCCACAGAAGATAGAATAGATGGCCAGCATATTTTTTTTTTTTTGGGAGTGGGGGGAGGAACGCACCCAGAAGCAAGAAGTGAACCCGTAGGACTCCATGCACAGGCACACACCTGTAAAGATATATGAAAAATAAGCATCCAAAAGGATACACAGAAAAACCACAAAGGAAAAGGCGTTAAAGAAGAACAGATGGATAAGCATAGGTCCAAACCTCAGAAGAGTGGCCTTCCAATATTGTCACATCTGCACTAGGAATCTCACATGTCTGAGATGCTCCACTTGTCGATATTTCCATCGGTTCCGGTCCTATTAGGGCATCAAAAATAACAGGCGCACAAATTTTTAGAACCTTTCAGATTAGAAGCAAAGAAAATAATAATAAATGCACAAAATATTCATGTGAACACAGTCCAGGGAAATAAGAATTCAGATACTTTCACCAATATAGTGAATGAAATCTTAGAAGATTCTCATGTTTCCATTGAAATTAATCCTTTTTTTATCAGATATAACAGAAACAAATTTGAAGTCAAAGAAAAAAGTCAAATACATTTTCTCCACACAACAGGATTATCACTAATCAAAGATCCCCTGTACCTAGGTAGACGATATTACTAGTGACAAAAGATTTGCCAATACAATTTTTGGAGGCAAAATCATTAATTTTCATTTATGCACGTTTGGAATACAAGGATAGACCCCAATATACACAATTCCAAGTTCTACTCCTTCCGTGTATTTGGAAGGCATCTTAGAAACCGGATTCACAATTTCTTGGAAGGGCTTCAAAGGAGAATACAATCCTATCTTCTTAAAGACAGATTTGCAACTTTATTCTACCCTCATTAATGGTATTTACTTCAATCATCTTTTTAACCCACCACATATACTATGAGTACTTTTGACAAACCCACTATATATGCATTCCACTCCATTCCATTTCAAGAATATTACTAAACATAAGAATAGATTTGGATATTTGTAAACATTGGAATGAATTTGTCATGCCGCCACATTCATTTCCATTACATTTCAGACCATTCCTACATACCATATGTAATACTATAGGAAATGAGAATGTACGATTAAACTACCAGCTTACAAGTAGTACAAAGAATCTGTAGATGCACAAGACAAAACAAAATAGTGCGTGGACATATACTCATAAATATACACACGACGACGACGACGACAACAACAACAAAAAAAAAAAAAAAAAAGGAAAGGGCTAAATTTTTCCTAAGGAGCTTTGGTCTTGATTTCCAGTTTTGCTTTCGTTCCTTTCTCTCCATCAAGGGATAGGTCCCCTTCAAAAATATTAACTAAATTTCGAGTCTGGTGAGTAACTCCACGTACCCAATGTAATCATTCTCCACTTATACTCCGCAGGACCAAAGAAGCAGCAGAAAAACAAGCAGCCATGAGTCCCCTCTTCAATCTTGCATGCGTAGAAAACATTTTGAGCGATAACATTCTAACTTAGTTGCTTGTCTGATGATTCCTCATATGGATTGTTAGTTGGAGTTTGATTATAGCAGTTAGTAGAAGTCAATTTTTTTTTAAATTAGCTGTTTGTTTAGAAATTGGTTACTTTGTTATAAGTTACTTCATGGTATTTCTATAAATAGAGTCTAGACTGTAGAAAAAAGGATTAGCCAAGATAGATACATCAGAATGTAAAAGTGTGAAGAGTAGGTTGTGCTCTTGTAAACTTCCAATTTGAAAGTTGTGGTGTTTTCTTTAGAAAATCAATAAAAAAATCAGTGTTTGCATTGTTCTTGGAACGTGAGTTTATCGGTGTCCAAGGCATAGTGCTTTTGGAGACCCGTCAACCAAAGAATTAACAAATGGTATGGAAAACATTCTTGCGCCAGATGAGATTCCGCAATAAAACTAAGGGATTCAAAAGAAGTAATGATCTTTAGGCCTCCATAATTGACAGAATTTAGCATTATTTCAATTTCCATAACAAAAATATAGTATAGGCATCTCTTTTGACCATTCCCACCCATTGTCAGAAATATTAAAGCATAGGCATCGCTTTGGCCACCCTAACTGATAGATCACTGTTTCTCCTAACCGCTAAACTAAAGAGCCCTTTGGATGTCACTGCAAAGGGTCATACCAAACAGATATTCTCATTTCCAAATTTCCATATCAGTAATTTTTTTGCTGATTTATTAAATAAGTTAAAAAACAAAAACCCTTAGTCTCTTAAATGTGAAATCTTCTTCCAGCGCCAAGAAAAGTCCAAAGGTACCAGCAACTTTTCCCTTTCAGAAGCTCAGCCTAGGCCAAAGAGTGCTTTCCAAAGCATAGAATCCAGATACCCAAATATTTTATAGCAAGGGACCCCAATAAAAAACCAAATATCCTAAGGATATAATGTTGCTCCAAGCATGCAACACCAATTAGAAACACTTGACTCTTCTTGAACTTAGCTCTAAGCCTCAAGATGCTTTTGAATTCTAAGATCACTTTGAACTAACCACACATCATCTAGGAATTTCAACAGGATTTTCATGGCCCATGTGTGTAGGGTGCCACTATGTTTCATATCATAAACTAACTCCAAAGCGCCACTCATCAAGTTTCTTCCGTTTCTTTACATATCGCCTCTGGTCCTTCTATTTTCTATTCCAGGTTGCCATTCGAAATCCCCCAATAGCATCCATGGTCCACCATATCTGCAACTCAGCCTATTTAGGTCTCCCATAAGACATGCCTCAAAGAGGCTTAATTATGCCCATAAACAAAGGTAAGTCTAAGAGATATGGACACAATCACAGCTGATGTATTGGTCCAAAACATTTAAAATTTAGACATCAAAGACATTTGGATTCCACCCAAAGCCTACCATCACGTTGGGTATCAAGCCTCCAAGAATGGAGCATATGTGTCCAAATGTCTAAAACTGCTCTAGGCTTCACCTTTGTTTTCAGAATTTCTACAAGGGATAAACTATTATGCAGAGAAATGTTTTCAACTTCTTGCTTTGAGAGGGTTGATTAACCCTAATTCCAGCATTCTATCATAATATTTACAAATATAGGGAGAAATACACAATGGGTTCATTTTGGGCTGGACTTAGGTCCAGACTCTCTTTGGTCCTCTTTTTCCTCAATTTCTTCTTCTTGACTAGCTTCTAAGAAGAAACCTCATGATCCCCTTACTCTAACTTGATAAAAGACCTTCAAGTTGGGTTTCTTGAACAAAGGAGTCAACAGAGCAGGAAATTGTTTCATCCTCATTCCCAAAGAAATCACCCACTACACCCGAATCTTCTACAGCCCTCGAGTGTCCCTCTCATCTCCATGTTCACTACTTGTGAATGGAGTGCAGGAATGCAAGGGCAAGCAGACTCTTGGTGGGTGGAGTAGCATCTTATGGTCAGCCAGATGTAGACTCGAGGAGCTTCTCCAAGATAGGAAGATCCATCGCTATTCTTATCTAAGACAACAAGCTCCATTTTAGCTTTCCCTTTCACATTAGCGGGCAACAGCCTCTCAAAGCATTCTCTAAAGTCTTCCCTTCATATATGACAACTCCTCTGAGTGCTTTATCCATGGGTAGGTGAGATTGTGGTGGGGGGGTCCACTTGAACTCTTTCAAGCAGGATTCTTCACAATGTCCAAGACACCACATTTAAGGCAATGTCAGGAAATCAATCAGCATTCAATACTAACAATAATGCTTGTGGCATCAGCATACACCATGTCCAACTGCATGAGGAATCTTTCCTTAACCATAATCTACATCAAGCTCTAACATACTTGATTATTTTATTGCTTGTTGTCGTAATATTTGCTTGCAATGGTTTTCCAATGCACTAAACCCTCTTTATGCAAGAACTCCATGGGTATGCCCCAAAGCATTATGCACAAAACATTTTATAAGGTAAACCCTCTTTACCTAATCTCCATCTTTCGAGTAAAAGATATCCATAGAAAGCACTCTTAAAAGAGATGCTTCTTCTGAGAGCTTGAAAAAATATAAACTTCATCCACCAGTAAGAACTTACAACCGCACCTCTATCACATAAACTTCTAGCAAATTTATTAATGGATAGAGAAGTAATCTCTTCCCTCAAAAGTAACTAACATGAGTATTATGCTATATCTTCTCACCAATAGTAGAAACAGATTTAGGTGGAGTAAATCTAATCCTATTTCCTACTTATGTTGAGGATAAAGTCAAGTGACACATGCAATGATGCAGAGAGAGAATGGTTTCCTATTCCAACCACCTACAACCAGGGGATAACTTGGCACACACCTGAATATACAAAAGAGGTACCAATTAGTTTGCCTTTTTCTTTTTCATAGAAGAGGAATGAAGATACTAGCTGCTTGCACACTCTAACATTTTCTTCAATGGAAAAGATTTTATATGACAGCCACCATTAGAATCTGTAGTTTGGACCTAGAGTTAACTGTTCAGGCAATTATAATATATAAAGAAAAAACTCCATGAACCATCAGATTATCCAATGCAATAACATCCGGCAACTCAAGTATGACAATTGACACCATTCATAGCGCCAAGGGTATGGCCTAGTGGTTAAAGCCTAAGACACATCATGAGAATATTGCATGAGGTGTTGGGAATATTGCATGAGGTGTTGGGTTTGAAACCAACTATGGACAATTTTCTAGGGTACCTACATAGCGCAAACTATTCTTACCTTGTGCATGGGTCTTGTAAGGTGGTTTATGTGCCCAAAGGTAGTCAATCCTAATACGGCCATGCCCCTTTGTCATCAAAATAGGTTAAAAAAAAATGACACCATACATTTATAAGCCTATTCACTCCAAATTTTGCAAGCCTTCCCACAAAGAAGATTCCCCTTCAAAAACTTCATCAGTCAAATGAGATTCTCCATTTAGATTACACTAGTCGCTTGACAGCTTGCTTCCACTCAGAGGTTTAACAATTCAAAGACTCTCTTCCCACTGGTCAGAAGAACTTATAAGCAAAACAATTACACATAAAAGCAGATTGCAGTGCAAGGCAGCAGTTCCCAGCTTAGAAAACCAAAGTCAAGCCAGTTATACAGCATAACCATAAGTTGGTACAAGCAAGTACACTCTCAATATGGATAATAATAAATGATATGCAAATTAGATAACAAAACATTAGAGAAAAAAATAGGTCCTACTGCAGAAGGCCCATTCTCCTCGTGCTTAATGGTTTTTATCTCTTCCTGATGAGTAATCATATCCTTTTCGATGTTATCCTTGCCTTTTTCAACAATATCCTTGCCTTTTTCATTGTTATCTTTGCCTCTTTCAATGGTGTCTTTGCCTTTTTCAATGGTGTCTTTGCCTTTGTCAATGGTGTCTTTGCCTTTTTCAATGTTATCTTTACCTTTTTCAATGGCTTCTTTGCTTTTCTCAGCATTATCTTCGCGATGCTTCTGTTGCTCCTTATCTTTTTCTCTCCTTTCCCGGCCCCTTTCCATTTCCTTTTCCTTTTCATGACGATCCTTCTCTCGAACCCGTCCACGTTCACGTTCAGCCTCATGTTCCTTCTCAACATCTCTGTCTCTATCCTTCTCTTTTTGCAAATTTTTCTTCTTTTCTCTAATGATTTTTCGCAATTCATACACATCCTTTGTTATAAGATCTAATGGTTCCAGAAACGAGAAGTCTTCATCCACATCCGTTTCACTCTGAAAAGTTTATAATTAAATCCAATTAATACAATTGTGCATGTATATAATCAGCGAAAAGGGTAAAGAACTTCAAATATAGCAAGCATTCTAACATTACTCAAATTAGCTTCCATCTCCAAATATTGAAGTCCCTTCTGCACTAGGGTAATCAGAGCACCAGGAGGAACCATGTTGCCATCAATCGTACATTTGTTAATGCCTGCCTCATATCCTAAAGCAAAAGCCGAGTGCGTGAAACCTGCAGAAGTATGCATAGAAAAAACACATTAGACATGTCATATTTACATACTTGGCCATTTTTCTTATGTTGTCCCTATAAGAATGTAGAATGAAGCACAAGAATTTCTTTAAAAAGAAGGAAGAAAGCACAACAAGGGTGGAAATACTTGTATTCTTATAGTACATTAACAAAGTATTTACATTAGATAAACCATAACCAAGAAACCCAATGTAACAAAAATACAGCTCATGACAAATGCAGAATACTATAGAGCACAAGAAATGCAGTCTCTCCGTCTAATTACTTGTAATGTGCTATGCACTTGCTGATGGACCTATGTACATATTGCAGCTTTTTTAAACTGTCAGCAGTCGTTTGTTCATGGATACCTTATAATTACCAATAACTGCATACTTGTTAATTTGCTTCCAAAATCTCATGGACACAAAAGCATCCCTCCACCTGGGTTGACAGCTATAATTACCTTTACAAAGAAACCTCATTTCTTACATGCAAACTAATGAAGAGGTTTCTTTATATCTACCACCAAGCAGTCCTATCACAGAGGTAAGGGCACTAAAAGAAAATATCAGCAGACTTCTAGGACCATGTGTCAACCTCCTCTAAGTAACTCTTTCAAAGGGGCACCCCACACTCTGCCTACTGCTCTCTCTCCCTAAAAGAGCTAAAACTAAATGTAGAGAGAAGTTTTCTCCACTCTCTCACAAACAACCAATCAAAACACTCAAAGCATATTCACTTGCAAACAATTTCCTAAAAAACCCTAAAGTAACCAATTTCCTCGCTAAAATTCAAAACGCCCACGCCAAATGCGTATTACCCATCCCAGATCTACACGTACAGCAAGTTAAGCAGCCAGGAATCACCTCTATCAACCAATTTACAATCACACCACTACAACAACATACACTTGGCGACATAATAATAACCTAATTCAACAGAATGCTGCTACGGCTACCTACGCAAGTACGGCCAACATAGCAAAATTAACCCTAGATTTCATTCAAACGATATACACCAAAAAAAAAGAAAAACGAAAGAGCAGAGAAGAAATGAAATAAAAGAGTAATAATACCTGACTCCTGAAGGTAACGAAAAACGAGATAGTTAAGCTGGACGGAAGTTATAGAGGTCATGGTTAAGTGGTTCAATGGAAAGTGTCAGAGAAGCATTCGTAGCTGCAGAGAGAGAGAGAGAGAGAGCTGGGGAGGGTATATGATTCGATATGCGGAAGAGGAAAGCCCAGAACGGGGCAAACAGGCGCGATGTTGGTTTGGTATGGCTTAGCAGAGGGCGAAAAGAGTTAATGTTTACGTAAGATCATAACCTCCTAAATGGAAGATGCCGCAGGAGAGTCCTAAGGACAGGGAGGCTAGCTTTTGTGTATATATATATTAGGCAGAACGAAGGCGAGTTTAGAATAGAGTCCTGAGGAGGGGCATGGGCCTAGCGCCTGGGCGGAGGCACGAACCGAGCTGACTATTGGATCATTTTACCCCACTTTGCCTCTCGCACTTCTTTACAAAAAATATACATGTTAAGTTAATTTTGGCACATAACTTCCCTGGCCCAATCCAACTCATTTGAAGGTTGGGCTGATTCGCTAAGCCCAAACTAAGACTTATTCAACTCATTACAAATCCTTGAAGGTAGAGAGTAATCCTCTAACTTGACAAGTTGACCATCCAAACTAGGCATTAGTAAAACTAGTTTAGGTTAATCGACACATGCCCTCATATCCTCCACTATTCTTGCCCCTAATGTAATTGGAACATGCCTTTATGGCTTGATGTTCATGTTCTCAGTAATTGTTCTTAACGTCCTACTGGTCTAACTTCTATAGTGCCAATAATTGCAGGGAGTCATCCTCCTACAAATAACTCTTCCACAAGCTTATAGAGACAAGTATGTCAAATTGGTAATTCCCCTACACAATTTCCTTACACTTCCCATCTTGGCCAAACACTAAATTGAGCATCGGAGTGACCACATAGACAAGCTCTGATGTCCTTTCATCATAGCTTCTTTTGCAGTTCTACGTTACAAGTCCACAATTAAAGTCAATTACTTAGAAACCACCTTGTCAATTTAAATTAACAAAATTTGGCACGATCTATGGGAAATGACTCCTAAAGTTGTTTCCTCTTGTCATTTTTCTTCCCATACTATCCCACTTTCATCCTCCCAACAAGTCCCAGCAACTGTTGAATGCCTATTGGTTTGAATGCGCTAATGCCTTTCCCGATTCCAACATCTTATAGGAATAATAATACCTGAATAATCTGGAGAGTATTTTGCACCAAATTGTGAGCAAAACATAGGTATGATAAATCGTAACCAACAAATGGAACATCCCCTCGAAGACTTTGAATTGGGAAGTAATACACCATCACATTAAGAAAGTAGCGACAAAAGTCAACTACCACATTCCTAAGCAACAACCTCCCAACACCTAATGAAATGCAGCCTCGTAGTGTCTATTCTCAAGCCCAAGCTTAATCTCGAATACATACTGCCCCTACAACCTCTAAAATACATGTTAAATTAAAGATCAAGAATCTCCACGTAGTACCAGTAGCTTCACAAACACATATAGATAACTGAACGCAATCGATCTTCCCATGTACAAGGAGAAATGATTGAGGATTTTATGCTTAAAGAAATGAAAATGAATATAAGAGGGTGTCAAAAATCAACTAGAGCAAACAAAGTGCTTAGACTCCAAAAACATACTTGGTGGCAATTAAGACCCCTTTGGCGTAATCCATCATCAAGGAACCTTTTCATAGGGGCATGAAGTTGCCCAATCTTAAGATGTATGATGAGATGACTAACCTTGATGAGAATTTGAGTCATTATGAAGACCTGATGTTGGTGTTTTGCATCAACGATGTAATTTTTCTATAAGAATTTCCCTATAACACTAGAAAAATAGCACATAGTTGGTATCATCAACTATCCATTTGGCTTTATCACCAACTCTCGAGAAATTGGCGACCGGCAAAACTCTTAGAAGTATCAACTAATGTAGGAGGAGGGGTATCAACTAACGTGCCCCCCCCCCCCCTTTTTATAGGAAATGTTTTGGTTAGTCGTCTACCATGGAAAGATACTTCATCTATTTGGTTAAATAAAGGAAAGAAGAATCTTAGTAGGATGATGTCATCCATTTTAATTAGGTGATAACAAAAGTTAATGGTCTCTATTAAGTATCATTGTCCAAGCAACTATCTTAAGGGTTCGCCAAAATGAAAGTCTTTTTCAATTGCTTCCCAAAAATAAACCAAAACATTGGAAGAATTTCAAGAATAGGCTGGAAAGTATATATGGCGACAGGATTGCATTCTTGCATAGGATGAGATTGAGAAACTAAATAACAACCAATGAAACGATAATAATCAAAAGAAAGACAAGAGACCTATCAAGGATCGACTATTCATCAAGAGGACCGAAGTGGAAGTACCTCTCGAAATAGATAGGATCGGGGTCGAAAAAGTTTTTATGACTCGAGCTTTGTCCTACTCAATCATCCAAGGGATGAAATTTTCCTCAAAATATAAGAATTAGACATGTTACCTAAACCTAGCAGGATGGAAGGTAATCTCAGCGTCCTAATAGAAGTACATATTGTGATTACCACAAGAACATGGGACACAATACAAATGACTACATATAGTTGAAATTTGTAATACAATAAGCTGTAAAGCATGGGTTCTTGAAGCAATATGTGGTCGACTCGTCCAACAAATTAAAAAAACCAATGCGGTGAATGAGAGCTAATCAGAATAAAAAAAAGGCAACGACAAATGGAGCAGATGATAATCCACACGAGATTGCCAGTACCATTATAAGAGTAACCCATTTGACCACCTTTTCAAATTACTCCATAATTGACTAAGGCAAAGAGATACTAAAAGACAAAAGTTAGACCTATCCCTTGCATTCATTGATGAAGACCTTGAAGATGTTAAAGTCCCCCATTAGGATGCCCTTGCCACCCAAATGAGAGTGGTAAGATACGATGTGATGAGAGTCTTAATCGACACAAAGAGCAATACAAATATAATATTTGCCATTGATTCATCCGATTACTGGATGATCATATTCAAAAAAGATTGAAACCTTACAAACATTAAATTTTTAGCTTCAATAGTCAACCTGTCAAGGTTAAAGGAAATGTTACTCTACCCATGCAGCAAGGGCAAGACATACACCAAGGCCAATATGACATCGAGTTTTTAGTGGTAAACTGTTGGTCATCATATAGCATGATATTAGCTACATAGTCATTCTACATTTGAAATGAATCCTTCCTCAACTCACCTGAAAGATAAGTTCTCCACAACCACCAGTGCATGTATCTACAAAGGGGACCAAGATGAAATGTATTAGATTGACTCCTCACCCAACCAACTAGTTGAGGATAAAAGGGTACCAATAAAGCCCACCAAAGAAATTCAATGCAATGATATCATTGAACAAATTACTTGGATAGGTACTTTATTGCCTACCAAACTAAAGAAAGAGCCTTTTAAAATTCTCAAGGATAACATTGATGTATTCGTTTGGACTCGAAAAGATATGCTAAGCATTGAACCATAGTTGATTGCCTACAAGCTAAGCATTGATCTAAAGACTACGTCGATGTAGTAGAAAAAATGACATTTTGTTGTTGTTTAGCAAACTACCATAGAAAAGAGGTCCAAAAATTATTAAAAGCATGATTATTAGAGAAGATAAATGCACCACTTAACCCGCCAAATATTGTACTGTTTAAAAAAAACTAATGGGAAACGGCATACGTGCATCGACTATATAGACTTCAACAAGTTTGCTTAGGGATTGTTTTCAATTTCCATGAATTGACCAGTTCATTGATTCGACATCAAGTCATTCATTGTTAAGTTTCAAGAATGCTTCTTTCTAGTAATAGCCAAATAAAAACGAAGCCTAAAGAACAAGTCCACATGTCATTTGTCACCGACTTTGGAATATATTTTAAAGTTATGTTTTTCATCCTTAAGAATAGAGGGGCAACATACCAAACGTTTGTAACAAAGGTTTTTAAGGAATAAATCGATTGGAATATGGAAGTACACATGGATGATATGATAGTTAAGAGTAAAGAACCCAATAACCATCTCAATGACTTGCAATAAACATTCAGTTGACTTAGATAATACAACTTGAAGCTAAATCCATAGAAGTTTGTTTTTTGGATCCTCCTTTGTAAATTTTCTAAGGTATATGGTCGCATAGTGGGATTTGAGGCTAACTAGAAAAGAGTAGTCCTTAACATGGAATCACCTAAGTCTGTAAAGTATGCTCCAAGTGAATGCTCTCATTGCACGACATGCTGATCATACAAACCCCTCATCAACATGATTTAATACTACAAAGATAGTTAGGCAATACCTTTTGTCATCAAGCTCTTTCTCTTTGAAATAAACTCAAGAGAATACATTGAGGACCCTTCTCTAAAAAAAAAAAAAAATGTAATGATCTTACCTACATTCATGGGACTTATGCCCCATTTCAAATCACCATTGTGCAACTAATATCATGTCAGTCGTGGTTTCTTTGTCATCAATGGCTAACCTCATTAAAGGGAGCAATTATGGCAATTTAACCCAATGGGTGAAGAAGCTTAGTGAGTCTAATTCAACGATGATATGTTTATCCTTCCAGTTCTTGACAAAAAGACTTGAGAGCACTGAATAAAGTAACGTCCTTCTTCTAAGATAGGCTAACCTAGTAATCATCATTCTCCTTCATATTGAAAAAAAGTCTCACAAATCAAGGGTTCTATCTATGACATAAGCTCTCACTTAATGCCTCAAAAGCATGAAGTAATTTCCATGAATTTAGCATTAAATGCCTAAGGCTCCGATAAAAATAATTTAGATGCTTTAGTTTAAAGTTACAGAGAAGAAAAAACAACCCAAACTCCAGACACTCCATACACAAACAAAATATTTGCTTGTGTAACAAGGTACATGATCATTTTTCCCAACACTATGATAGAATAATCATCTGGTGTTCTTTCAAAGTAACACCCAATCATTGCTAGCTTTTGTTCTCTAACCTTACTTTTCGTGGTGATTAGAATTAGATCCAATGCATCTAGAAAAGGTACATTGAACACATCTTCTAAATTCTTAGTCTCTATGTTGCCAACTGTGTATAAATCCCTTGATATGCTCTCAATTGTGTTATATAAAGTCTTCAGTATTTTTCAAACCAAAGAAATAGTCACCTATGGAAATTCCATATGGGTCCACTCTTTCTACAGTTTTCTCTTGCTCAGCTTAATCTAATGTTGCCATCTATATTTGAGGTGGTAACCCTCTTGGGTGCAGCATACTTGGAAGGATTAGAGTGGGTATGCGATGAACCATTGCTCCTCTTACCTAATATCTTGTTGAAAATTGCAAGGATGGAGTTAAAAGAAAACAATGGAAATTTTGCTAACCACATTTAAAAAGAACTAACATAGATGTGAATAGAACATCACCTTCCAAGCTATTTGAGTGAGGATTTTTTGGAATCGACACAACAATTATTAAGATATGAAATCGATAACTATTAACAATCATTGATTAATCAGTATAAAAAGATCTAAAGGATAGAAACCATTGGTGCC
The DNA here is from genome assembly GCA_024138025.1 of Combretum micranthum. Taxonomy (NCBI): domain Eukaryota; kingdom Viridiplantae; phylum Streptophyta; class Magnoliopsida; order Myrtales; family Combretaceae; genus Combretum; species Combretum micranthum. The sequence continues at coordinate 772,838 of JAMXBD010000477.1, read as the reverse complement.
ATACATTGCAACATTAACAGGTTATGAACGTAAAATTGAGGTACCCAACAGATCCCTAATACATGGCTAGGCACCTTCTTTCATGCTTGAGTTTAAAATAATAAGAATTCCCCATCACACTTTGGACATAATTAGTTGTGGATTGCTCGATCCCACAAATGCACCACTTGAGTCATTATTGAGTGTTAATATGATCAATCAAGCTAGTCACGTTCCTAAGCATGTAAGACCAAAGTTGTCAAAATCACAAGTTAAATATATATTTTCATGAGTTTATGATTTTCTGTGTTTTTTATTAATTAAAATATATCAAAATTGATTAAGTTCAAAATTTAGGTTGAATTATGAATTTACATATATAATTCTACATGTTTATACTTTTATACAATTTTGCACGATTCTACCAATTCTATGCATTATAATAAATAGTAAAATCACTATTTTAACAACCATGCATAGGACATACAATTTTTGCCACATATACTGCTTAAGTAATATATGCAAGACTTTACTAAATTTGGTGGGTTTCTATCAATATTGCAATTATGAAATCCTTTCTTAATCTAAGACATTTCGATATAATGTGGTATATTTTTCTACATTTAGGTTAATTTAGAAACCTGTAAATATACTTGCTTAACCATAAATTTTCATAAAACTATTTTATATATAAACAGTGTTTGTTATGGGCCTCTTATGTGAGCATGACTCACTCCAAAAAAATTAGGCTTAAAGGCCCATTCAAAAGTAAAATGAATAGCTATTCAGTTAACTAGAGTCATCTAGCTGTGAAGGAAAGTTCAATAGGTTTTTCAGGAAAAAAATTAAGAGAATCGATAGTCCATGCCAAGCTAACCAAATCCTCATAATTCTCCTCCTTAAAACCCAATGAATCATAGTGCAAGTTTACGTACGAATCATCAATAGTGACTAAAATGATCAAAAAGTGAGCGACAAAGCTTTGTACACAATAAACAAGCACACTTGATAGGATGTGTTTTTGTATTAATTTAGGGGGTTATTTGATTTTTTGTACTTACATTTATAAATAATCCCAATAATCGGTACTTAATTCCTTTATATGTGGATTTCAGGTAACATGGGACTTTATTGGATAGTACATCAACAAGGGATGAAGAAAACTCACCACAACTTCAACATTTCTAAGAAGAATTGCATAGTAAAGGCACATCATGGCCGTGCACAAAGCCGTGACAGAAGAATGTAGCATTAGGGATTAGGTCTGGAAACATCACGGTTGTGAAATAGAAGAAGAATGAAGAATAGCAAAGAACATAGCCCTAGGCATAGATGTGATAGGAGCAATGAACCAAGTATGTTTGATTAATGATGAAATCATGACCACAAGAAGGAAGAATAATAAGAAGTTGCATAAATCATGGTCTTCATCACAGTTGTAAGTCATCTTGAGGAAAGCGGTAGCATTTTGGATCCTTGTCGTGATGCTTCTCGATTAACTTGTTGTGCCTATCACAGGCTGTGGCATGCCTATGATCCTCAAAGGATCGTTTTCCCATAGAGCATGTTGCGATTTGAATCATGACCATGACAAAGAAATTGGAATTTACATCGAGACAATCATGAGATGTGTCACGATCATGATTAATCATTTATAGAGGTAAAATTAAAGATCATGACCCAAGTCACGACTGTGATTTTGGTAATTTTTTGTCTTCTTTCTACGTCAGAATGCTGTGTAAGTGTCCTTTGAAAAAGGATAGAGGTGAACAAAGACAAAAAGAAAGCACCATATTTTATCACATCTATCCAAAACATATAAATACAAACACATTAAACATTAGTGGAGATAGAATCATTACCATATGATTATTTTAGTTACACATTTAAACCTATTTCCTCTCTACCTTATCAATCTAGAAATGTATTCCTTAGAAGTTTTTGAGAGAGAAGCAAGAGAAGACTTACTTTGCATTCGTGTAGTGATAATTTCAAACAAATTGTATCATTGAAAAGTGGTTTATACATGTTTCCCTTCCGTTTTCTTTCCAATGTTGTATGGTTTCTTTGTTACATCATGTGTGAGTAGTTATATCTTAGACTTTACAAACACCATGGCTTGATATGTAATTGTACAATCAATCAATGAATCATTGTTAGTCTTCTTAATTTCAATAGTTGTTATTATAGAATCATGAATTTGTATTGTGCGTGATATGACTTCAAATTAGATTTCATCAAGATTGATTGAGTAATCATCCCATTAAATAGATAAAGGTTATTGGAAAAAATTGCCCAAGTATAGAATTCCTGAACTTATTGCAATCTTCAATTGCTATTAACCTAGGAAGAGATTCTTGCGGATAAATTTAGGATTAGACATTAATGATATTGAGAAAAGGCATTAACTTATTCAATGAATTCTAAAGTTAAGGGGCTAGTGATACTAATCACATGCTTTTAATTTACATGTTAAGTTACCAGTGAAGCAAGGTCTAAGTATTTTGTATCTCACATTTAATCCATGTAATGTGTGTAGTGATTGTTAGTTGTAATTAGTAGAAGGTTAGTAGTGTAATTAATAACTTAGTAGTAATACTCACAAAATTTTATAGGCTAGATAATAAGAAAATGCTTATTACTAGTACTTACCCATAGGTGCACTTGCCTAGTGTTGATTGCATTTAAGAAGAGAACTACATGTAATTACATTAATAACTCGGTCATTGTAGAACATACCAACACTCATGTATGTCACACACTTCTATTCTAATGCATCAAACGTAAGTTAAATATAGCTAAAAAACATTGTTTATCTCCTTTTTTGTTACATCGGCAACACAATCGTTAGACTGCTATGCCAACTTACTACCCCCTCCTCCATAATATTTCCATTCCATACCTTCTCCACATGGCTAAATCAGCGAGGGGTAAGGGATAGTTGGAAAGTAGCAACAAAGTCGATGCACGAATAGCCACCGCCATGACAAAACAACAACGATTAATGTTCTTAGCGTTACTAAATGTTGTACCCATTGACCTAAGACATATACCATACTTGGAGAACTTGTGCTAGTTTTTGGCGTACCGAAACCTGGAGTGTGAGAATACCAATGCTCAACTCCATCAGAGAATAATTGACCTCAAAAAAGCAATAAATGTACACCCTAACGAATAAGATGGCAGTTCATTGACCCTACCATTACTAGGATCTCCTAAAAGGTCAACTAAGTGGACCAATAGGCGATCCTCGACTCCACCTCAAACTCAAGTTTCCTCCAGTGGTCATTTAGTGACCTCTTAATGTATCTTATGCATTGCTGAAGGGCCATTGGTTCTCCAAATTGGATTAGGGCACCCTCCAACATCTCCAAAAGACCCTAAGCTTCTCAACACTAAGGAAGAAATACTCACGACCAGGACTGTCAGGATAATGATAGACGTCGATTGCTCCACGCATGCCTTAGCTCTGTAAGAGTTCATGAGGGTGACACACATCGAAATCCACCAGCTAATGATATAAAACCCCGGTCATTTTGGCAAAGGTTAGCTAAATGATGCAAAAATTCACCACTCTAAAAGACAACTTGCAAAGCCTATCGATGCTAAAGGCATTAGTAGCTAAGTCACCTTTCACCTCAAGCATATGGTCTGCAAGCTCCCCATGGGACCAAGGTCCTACATTTGGAGACCTACGATGGGATTACTGACCTTGAAGACCCTTTAGCCCTATTCTAGTCCACTATGATGCTACACAGCCTTTTTTAGATGACATATGGTGCAAAACCTTTCTAATAACCATTTGAGGTAGTTCAACAAGCTCTTCGAAGGAGCCATTGTGTCATTCACTCATTTTAGTGAGCTGTTCATAACTCACTCCATGTCTAGTAAACCGCTAGAAAAGAACACTTTGTATCTATATACCCAACAGAGACTGAGTGAACCTTTGCAAAACTATCTCGCTCGCTTCAACAAAGCATGCCCCAAGATCCCAAACCTCAACTAAAGAGTGGCTTTGGAGGTGATAAAATAGAGAGTGCTTGTCAAAAGCCTATTGTTGAACTTCATCTCTAAATGCTAACTCACCATAGTCGAACAGGTGAGAGAAATGGCATAAAAATACATCCGACAAGAAGACACTAAGAATACCAAGAAGAACACTAAGGTTAGGTCCAAGCTTACCTTAGATGACTACGATTGTCATAGTTAGAAGGGACAACCTAGGGACTGATGCAATGCTAACCAAAACTCGAACAACTAAGTCAAAGATTGAAGTTGTGCGCACTAAATAGAGGAAGCACTGCTTGTTGTACAATGAATTTACACCTTTGACGAAGCCACACCACAACATATTTTTTAAGGTTTGGGGCTAGGGGACCATCCCCCCACTGCCACCTACGAGGCTAAACATGAGGCGAAAGGACCTAAAAGAGTATTGCAAATACTACCAAGAACATGGATACGATATGCGTGATTGTTGGTAATTGAAGAACGCCACCAAGGATACCGTTCAGTGTGGATGCCTCAAGTGTTTCATTGACTACAATGGTCTATATTTGGACACACATGCTTAGAAGAGGCAAACCAAAGGTATTTATGGGGGAGGGAAGCCAGCTAAAGAACAATAAGATCAACAACAAGTCAGGAGATACAGGAAATGCTCCGGAGAGATCAATACCATCATGGGTAGACTAACCTCATATGCTCAACCAGGCGCCTCCTTGGCCTCGACGGTAAAAGGGGGAGAAGAGGTCATGAGTTTTAAACCAAAAAGAAGGAAGATAGACAACCCCGTATCATTCTCTAACATAGACCTCGAAGGTATGCAAAGTCTACACCAGGCTTGTAAAATCCCTAGATTTTTTGGTAATTTTATAGGCAAAACCCTATAGTTGACATCAAAACCAGAACCCTCTAGTCAAACCGAGTCAACTATGAAACCCTAAGAACTTTAGACTCGATCGAACAAGTTTCTAACCCTAAAAAATTAGATGAGTTAGAAAAATAATATTAACCCAAAATATAAGTTGATTATAAATATATACCCTAAAACAGTAAGTTTTTCCAAAACGTTAATCATTTCGAACCTTAACGGCATCAGTTTCTATCTTTGATCAATAGCACACAAAACGACACAAAATTTTTTGGCAAACAATTTATACTAAAATAATATTGAGATATCCATATAATATCAGATAAAATTTTATCGGTTCATTAAAACATCAGTTATAATACTTATATATGTATTTTTCTTTCTACCGGTAAACGATTTGTCTTTTCTACTATGCATTACTATTCACATCATTGACTTTTTTCTTACACTCTTACATCTTACATAACTTATTCTTGCATCTATCTAATCTACCATACTTTACATCTACCGAAACAACCCAACCCTTAAGGGTGTGGTTATTTCGCTACCCACATTGCCTCCAAGCAATATGCGCAAGACTTCCAATAACTAAGTGAATTTCTAATTGCATTTTAGTTACGAAATCATGATTAACCTCTTTAGTAAAACCATAATGAGTTGAAAGACGATTTATAAATGCTTTAAAAACCATTATATCTGTATGTATAAAAGGGCTATTTAAGAAAAGACAAAATTTCAAAGTCTAAAACATTTAAGATAATGATAAAAGGGGAGCTAAGCTCAACTCGAATATAAGTTTGGCATTCGGCCCAAAAGTGATAGTAAAGTAAAGTGTTTATAACTATCCATCCAATTAAAGTCATATATTCATAAAAAGAAAGGGTTTCCAAAGTCCCATCTAACTCTCAACTCATTGAGGTCACTCCTCATATTCATCAGTCCCAAAACCCATAGAACCATAGTGGAGATCCACCGATGGACTCTCGCTATCACCTAAAATATTGAAAAGTGAGCGGCGAAGTCTAGTATGATAGTAATCAAACACATTCAAGCATGTCATACATGCCTAAGCTAATGCAACTGTCACACCCCTAGGGTACCCTAGTAGAAGTAGACAAGTCATACTTGAATACTATCATTAGATTACCTTCGGAGAGTGATATGTTTTCCAAAATAACAGGATCTTTTAGTTTCTTCGATAAGAAATGATAAATACATATAAGAAATAAATTAGTAAATAACTGCTATCTTAATCATAAAGTATTATAGATTATTACAAACCATGTAGTCTTCTTGTAATTCTCTACATACATAACTGATAAGATAACACTAGCTGATCTACTCTAGGAAGATATAAACCATTAGTCCCAAGTAGAACCACAGGCTTCCAATTCCTAAGCTCTTACCGGAGCCATGTTTCTAGAAGTAACTAACCAGGGTCGAAGCGTAAACCTGAAAAGACTATTGAAGTATGAGTGAAATCATGGCTCAGTGAATAACCAGACATATTACACATCAAACAAGTTATTAACAAATCATATGTAATGCAACCACTCAAACATATGCTCAGATACAAGCTTGGATGATCTAGAATCCAAACAGGAAAAAGATTTGCGCCCTTTTTTTAGGGTTAAAGAACATTTACTTTATATGACCCACCTGCCCAGGAGAGACTAAGTTTATAGGAAAATCAACGATTTCTCGTCTTAGGGTTATCACTTTAAATTTAATAATAGTTTTAACTGACCATTTCCTATATCCATCCTTAGAAACTCCCTAAGTATTAATCATTTCAAAGTGATACTATGGGCAGCGTTCTTCGTTGCCACTTAGTTCCCGTAGAACCAACGGAACAAATAAAACCTTGGAAGAACTAACACTTTAGAAAAACCAAGCATTAATAGAGAATCGAAATATTAATATGTAGTAGGCTGTCACCCGTTTGTATATGCAATAATGCAGTATGCGCAATGCATGACCAGGTTATTTTAATAAATCAATAGTTCTTAATCAATTTCATGGTGATCATACATTACACACAATCATACATTACACACAATCATCATCATACTACTTCACAACATCATACCATTGTACTATCATTTTTGTAATGGTAGATTAGCAATCATAAAATCAGATCACAACACATTTCCATCAAAATATTCATATTATTATTATTTTTGCATTACATATTCAGCTAATTACAAACAGAAACAGTATAATATGACTGAATTACTCATCTACTCATGGTGACTTAATCGTAGTAATCTGCTGGAAGATCCTTTATGGTATCAAAGTCACCTATTGAGATGAATTAAATATTCATCAATATAATATAGATTATATAACTAAACTCCTATATGTGCCTAGTGTCCTAAATTGATATTTTTCAAGTTTTTGTAGTGAGTAACAGTATTTTTTTATGTTATTCTATACCTGACTTGTTATAGTAAATCATATTCGTTTATTATTGCTTAGTGTTGTCGTGTTTCTCCTATTCTGTTTCACATAATTATTTTTTCATTTTTAGAAGTCACATTATTCGTAAATATATTTTATTTCAATTTCCATTTTTACCTATTTTATCTACATAAAACAAATACTTGATTACTATAGTTGTTAATAACACTTAATATTTCCTTATAATTCTAGGGTTTTAGAAGTTATCAATTATTAAATACTGTTATTCTAAATATTTGTATTTATTTTTCTACTTAGTAAATTTTGTTTTGACATATATATATATATATTTTTTTTCTATTCATGTAATATAGACTTCTCGTAGGAAAAATAATATGGGTGTACGCCGGCTTCAACGCCACTGGCGTTGAAACCCAGGTGCTGGCATTCTTATGTTTTACATTTTATTTCGTATCGGGTGCACTGGCTTGTAAGCTGCCAGCCTTCTCATGTACGCCGAACATTACGCTGTCGGTATATAATCCTAGATAGCCGACGTTCGTTCATGTTACAAGAAAATAAGTTTTACGTAGCTTCTGTTCCAGTATAAGCCGTCTCTACACCGTCGGCCTACCCTTATAAGCCGCCGGCGTTCAACGTTTACACTACCGGCTTATGGACAGTGCTGGCACTGTTTATCATCTTCTCCGATGAAACAGTTCATATTTCTTAAATTTTCTACGTCATAAACATTCTTAAACCATTCCTAAGTGTTTCTATAGCATATATATATATATATATATAACATACATCAACTCCTAACACATCTACAAGTATGTAATCTTAAATTTTCGAATCTAGAAAAGGTGCAACTAGGGTTTTCGAATTTTACCTTGCTTAAGCTTGTTCGTGGAATTTGAAGCTTGTTCTTGAGTTGGTAATGATCCTATGATCATCAAAAGTTAGTTTCAATCCTTGTTTTTACTAAATAACAAGTTGAATTACATCAACTTACCTCGTTTTTAGATTATGCGTTTTTCGTATTATATTTTTCTTTGGTTTGGATTGGATTGTTTTAGACGAGTTAATTTCTATTCTTTGGTCGATTTGTTTGTTATTTAGGTGCTTGTTTAATCTGGAAACTTTGGGAGTGTTTGGTGTTTGTTCGTTTCTACATTATGGGTTATAAACACACACACACATATATATATAGAGGAGAAAGGAGGACAATTTTCCTTCGACAATTTCATCCGATTTCTCCCCACTTGCACACTGTTTTATCACTTATTTTTCTGTCATTAATGAGGAAGACTAGTTAGTAATATTTGACTGGTGTTTGAGTTGATTTTATCGACTTTTGGGTGCATTATCTAGACAAGTTTAAGCAAATTTCGGTTCTCTTCTTCTAAGGAAATCCAAGTCATTCATTTATGCAATTTGTAGCCGAAAATGCAACAAATTTTTATATAATATTATTAGTTTGTTAATTATCTTTGTTTTAGGATAGCTTAATAAGTTATACGGTACAAATTAGCTAATACTTGAGAGATTTTGTACAAAAATATTTTTATAGGATTCTACAAAATACTTAGATTATCAAATAATACAACTTTAAGTTTTAAAATTTATGTGATTAATTATTTTTAGAATTTTATCTCTCGCGATTAGGGTTTCCTAAACTTATTAGGTCAATTTTTGTTTAAGCTCAATAGCTTAAGAAAACCCTAATTAGCATAATGGTGTGATTCAATTATTTATTTGAAGTCTAGATCTTTAGTTATACATCTGTTTATGTTTTTATTGTGTATTTATAATCCTAACAGTTTATCTTTAGGTTATCGTTTCCTATCTATAAGCGTAGTTGGTTAAATACTCGATATCGCTTTTGATATATAAGCTAAATTATCTATATATCTTTAGTTTTTTATACCTATTATGAAATCTAATTAGTATTGTTTAATACTATCTAGGAATCTTAAATTTAGGGTTTAAATCCATGTATAGGCTCATCACTACTCATTGTTCTAGCCTCAAATCATTGTTGAGTTCAAAAGTAGTCATTTAATCTCTATATTTATATTTTTCTATTTAATCTATTTGTATGACAAGTTTCGAAGTTTGAAAATTTAGGTTTCCTTTAATCATGTCTTGAATTATCAGTTCAAGATACAAATCTTGTTTTTTGTATCAATTAGAGTTAAAGAAGTTCTTTATTTGGCTTTTAGATCTTAACCTAGTCAAATTCAAGTCATAGATCTATTCTTAGGTTTTTATTGGATTCTAAGTTTACTAACTAGTTCATACATTCTATTTTAGAGTCGTATACTAATGTAGAAAATTTTCGGGGTTTACAGCAACAGTCACAAATTAAGTTTGATTAAATTAAAGTTAACAACCAAATATTCCCAGCGTCCTAAAAATACAACACGTATAAGAGTACTCAAGAATCTCACCAAACAAAAGGGGGTAAGGTTCCCTCAGTTCCAATGCCTACACTTTCTTTTTCCTTTTTTTTTATTTGCTTTGGACTAATTGGACGTCCTATGTTAATGGCCCACTTTGCTTTGCACATTACGCGAAAGGAAAAAGGCCCAAAAACAAAAAAGGGTACACTACACTAGATCATGCATTGAAGAGACGAGTTCAATAAATCCCAAGAAATTACTTGAAAGAAAATAAAGAAATAGTCTCATATGAATCGATTTCACACAAATAACCATCAATGAGCACAGTCCATTGTGATGGTTTATTCAAGAGCCCATATCTCCGCATAACTCCATTGCAACTTCACACAAACTTTAAATTGACCATTTGGTTTTGAAATATCCTGTATCGACTACCCATTTATCCTTGCTAAGCACTTCATGAGGGTCCAAACACCAACAACTACTACATTAACTTAAAGTTACGATCAGGCTCGCAACCCAGCTCGGGGTACTATTCCTAGAGTAAGCAGACAAGAAGCAACCAACAATCCATTTAGTCGAGTTTAAGTTCTTAGTCTGATTATTAATACTATCCGAGCAAGCAACATGCAATCATTATGTACCTATTGGTCGAGCTTATTATCTAATTCTAAGCCAGAAGCCCAATAACTGTTCATAATAGGAAATGAAATCAGTTCATGATTAACTATTTCTAACTCCTTTATTTGTTTAGTAAACATAGGTTGTATTAACTTAGCCATTCCACCATAAGATCATGTTTAGAAGATTAATTAAGCCTAGAGAGAATATTGGATCAAGTTTTGTTAAATTTTGAAGAAGGATTAAAGAAAAAGGGGAAGCACGGCCAATGTAAGGGGAGGTACATCACCCTGTGCTTCAAAGCATGACCTAAAAGGAGGCCATGTTTCTTCTTTGTTTAGGTGCTCAAAAGGAAGCACAATCGGTACACGGGGAAATGCATTACCCCATGTTTCACAAATGGTAGTCGTACTTTGGGCGTTTCCTTGTATCTGTGGAGATGAGTAAGGAGCATGAGGTGGAACATGTCAGATGTATGCTACTGTGTTTCATTATGGTCCAACATGTTTCGATACCAGAAAGAAACACGGGGGAAACACGGCTGAGTATATGCCCTCCTATTTCTTCACGCTTCAACATTCCTTGAAAATAAAGAGTAGCACGAGGGAAACACAACATTGTGCATCTCCTCGTGTTCTTCTGCGTTTCATAGCCTTTTTAGATACAGGGAGAAGCACGGCGGGAAACAAGACATCACGTTTCCGTCTTGCTTTTCTGGGTTTCACATTTTCCTTTGCTTTTGAGAGTTAAAGAGATGCACGGTGAGGAGCATGTAGTCGTGTTCCTGTTGTGCTCTTCTGGGTTTTGGTTATTTTGTGATCGAACTTATTATTTCCGTCTAAACTTGCTTTTGGGTCAAACTTTAGTGATCTTAAAGGATCAGATGATCGTGTCTATACCTATATTCAATTATATTAATCTCTAACATGCTAAAACATGATTAATCCAAGTTCAAAGCCTAAATCATCTGTTTGATAACAACTACTAAGTTATCATGCTTCCTCTAAAATCTCCAAAATTTATAAGTGCAATCCTTCATTTAACTTATTCTAACAGCAATACTATCACTTCCTACTTATTCCATCATCTTATCTACATAGCGATATTCACTTCTTCTTAAAGTTAGTCTTTAGTAAGATTTCAACTTGAAACATGTTTATTCTTCCCTTTAACATTTCCAGACTTGTTTTATTTGCTCCTAATCACACATTCATAATTCTAAGAGTTGATACTTAAGTCTTACCTTGTTTTTGCAGCTACTAGGTGGTTTTCTAAGCTCAAATCACCTCCAAACTCGATTTCCTTACTTTCTTCACTTCTTACCAATGTCCTTATGTCAAAATCTACATCTAAAATACCATAAATCTTGTATTTTGACCCTTGAAATCTTCACTCTTACCTTGTTACAAATTTGCCTGAGTTTCTTGTGCTTCTCTTTCTCTTAGCTCACTTTCATTGTTCACATTTCTTATCATGAATAGGTAATCTCAACTAATCAGTGTTAACCATTCCTCAATCTCACTTAGTTAACATTTAAATGAAGGCTAAGGTCTTAGGTTTCTTACCTTAGTGATATGCCAAAAGGCCAAGAACCTTTGATACCAAAAGATGATGTGCCTAAAACCCTAGACGCAGTGATCTCAATTGAAGGCTTAACCAAATATGATAATTTTTTTTTTTTTTATCTTTTTGGATTTTGGAATTGGATGCAAGGAAGTAAAATGATATGAACGGCTTGACAATGGATATTGCACATCTCAATCAACCCTGCTATGCAAACCCTAATCGATACGACTTACGAAATAGGGATCATGGTTTGTTCGCCACAATCCAAAGGATTGATAAAAACAGGATGTTCGCCATGATCACAAGATCGATAAGAATGCAGCTGAATTTGTCCTCATAAATGAAAGTCAAATACAAAGGAAAATTTTATCAATATCCTAAAAACTATCCATAAAGTTGCATATGTTGGGTTTATATAGGCTTTAATTAGCCTTAAAACTAAGCTACTATTCAATTGGCTTTAAAACTAAGCTATTAAACAATTAAAATAAAGAAATTACATAAAATACCCCAAAAACAAACCTTAAGGAAAACTATTAAAAATATTAAAATAAAGGCGGAATAAAAGAAAGCTGTTAGTAAGTCACCAGCTTTGAAAGAAAGGCCATCGGCCTTAGCTAGAACGCCGCTGGCCTTGGTGCCGGCGTAGCTTCTACCCTGCCAATGTATGATGTTTTTAATGCTAATGGCTACCAGCTTTGAATGGATTTGTTCATCCATTCCATTTATTATGTTTTTCCTTTGATTCAACAAGCCTCATTCTTCTATCTTAGTTCGAGTAATTGATTCAAGATCCAAGCTAATTTGATTCCCATCGTCTTCCCAGGCTTATTGAAGATTTGTCCTCAAATCTTGATGGAAGTAAGATCCACCCGGGTCAAATACAAGCCTACAAAACTTAAACAGAGTGAAATAAAAGTGCTCATCAAGGATCGGCTCACAAACTGTCTCCAATGCTTGATCTATGAAGCCTCTTTTGACCAATGATTCCCACAAAAGCATCGCATCGAGTCTTAGCACCTTCAACCACATGGTGCCATAACAGTTGCCCACAATTAAAAGCTTTCTAGAAAAGTCAAACCACTCGTCATGAATCCAATCAATGTAATTCTTAGAAACTCTATGACAAGTGTCTAGCAAATATAACTCCTGTAGCTTCAATAGCTTTCGTTTCCCACACTTGCCTCCTTTGAAGTAAACAACATCAAACTCCTCATTGTCATCTATAGACCCTTCATTAGATAATTCAAGAATCATAGAACCCAACAGTATGGTTTTAGAGTCATTGAGACAACAATGAACACATCCATTTAGTGAGTCAACATCATGCCTATCTTTAACAACCAACTCACAAATAGACCATGTATAGAATATAATATTCATTTCTATGCCACCATTCCAAATTCTAATATTTAACCAATACATATAATTATCAGTTGGGCTCCAAATGGATGTACACAAGTCGTTCATATGATTTAAAAGAGGCAACATCACTACAATAACCTTTACCATTGGGTAACCCCATCGACACTTCAAAATATAATGGGTGAGCTACAATAAAATCAATATGAAAATACCTGCATCACTCAATAGCCATTGATGTGAGTGGTTCCAATTTAGGTATATGACTATCAAAAGATGATTTGGGACCAATATCATGTTGCACATCCCTTAAAACATCCACCTCTTCTAAAGAAACATCCTCCATGCCTTCTTTATCAACAACATACTCCTCATCTTCTTAAACAATGATAGGAACTCCATCAACAAGTTTGATTGGATACTCATTTGGACATTGATATTCTAGGTGTCCTCGACCCAAACATCTATGGCATTCCAATTTCCAATCTTCACAGTCAACCATCTCAATAGATTGAGATACTACCTGGGGATTAATCAGTGGTGGTGGTGCATGGGAATTATTCACCGGTAGTTGTCCTGCTGTCATCTACTCCAATTGTGTGGCAAGATTAGCTATTATAGTATGTGCTTCCTGTAATTGATCTTCTACGAATCTTTCATCAACTCTAAACTTCTTTTATTCTTATCAATTTGAGTGATTGTGGCGAATGACAACATCGAATCTTATTGTGAGTCGTATCAGTGAGTTCATACTAGGACTATTCCTTTGCTGGTGAGTCATACCTAGTTGGGGTTTAAACAGTTATCTTTTATCATTTGTTGTTTGTTTTCGATTGTGAGTTAGAATTGAGTAAGTCTGGTTTATGTGATTGATTGGTTGAATATGAAAGCAATTGATTATCTAGTAGTTTCTACCTTAGGTTCATCATAATTTTGGTATCACATTACTATGTGGGACATATTGCATCGTAATATGTCCAAACCGATGGGTGATGGCTATTATGGAAGTTGAGAGTGATGATGACAAGGAGGAGGAAGAGGAAGTAGGTGAATCTAGAGATTTGTCAGCAGTTCTAGATGAACATTATGGGGATGCAAATGCTGAGGTGTATGGTGACAGATGGGATGATCATTATTTGTCTATGAATGTGTTGAGGTGAGTGATGACTGCTATTCCTTCTACTGAGGAAGAACAGAGGGAGAATCTGTTTCATATCTCTTGCAAGGTCAAGGGTAATCTCTGTGCTCTTATTATAGATGGGGGAAGTTACACCAATGTGGTGGCTGCGTCTCTTGTTGAAAAGCTGACGTTGGTTACAACTCAACATCTTAAACCCAATAAATTGCATTAGTTGAATGAGCAAGGGAATTTGCAAGTGACTCAAAAGGCTGTAATTCCATTTAGCATTAGAGAGAAGTATCATGATGAGATCGTCTGTGAGGGTTGGAGACGAATGGAAAACCGCTTTTAAGACTTGACATGGCTTATGTGAGTTGATAGTTATGCCTTTTGACCTGACTAACGTGCCCGACACATTCATGCATCCGATGAATCATGTTCTAAAAGACTTCTTAGGTAGATTCGTTGTTGTTTATTTCGATGATATTCTGATATATAGTTGTGATTTGAATAGCCATGTAGATCATCTGCGAGCGGTCTTTTCAGTGTTACGAGATCAGAAATTATATGGGAACCTTAAGAAATGTTCTTTCTGTCAGCTAGAGGTGAATTTTCTAGGTTTTGTAGTTTTTGGTGGTGTGCAGGTTGATGAGGAGAAGATTAAAGCTATCGTGGAATGGCCTACACCACAATCAGCAGCTGATGTGCGGAGTTTTCATGGGTTAGCTTCTCTATAGGATGTTTATTAGAAACTTCAGTGGTATTGTGAGCCCATTGATTGAACTAACTAAAAAGAATGTGGCTTTTGTGTGGGGAGAGCGATCTCAGAGGGGTTTTGAGGAGATAAAGAGTCGATTGACAAATGCTCCAGTGTTGGCTTTACCTGACTTTGATAAGACCTTTGAATTGGAGTATGGTGCATCTGGGGTCGGGATAAGAGCAGTATTGATGCAAGATAGACGTCTTGTCGACTATTTCAGCGAGAAATTAAGTGGTGCACTGCTTAATTATTCTATGTATGATAAGGAATTTTATTTCTTAGTGCACGCTTTGATGACTTAGTAGCATTACCTTCTTCCCAAGGAGTTCATTATTTACATAGACCATGAGTCCTTGGAGCATTTTAGAGAAAAGCAACGGCTATTGAAGTGATAAACAAAGCGAACGGAGTTCTTAGAAAGCTTTGCTTATGTGATTAAGTATAAGAAAGGTAACACCAATGTTGTTGCAGACGCTTTATCTCGAAGGTATGCACTTATTACATCTCTACAATCAATATTGAAATAGTCATGAATTTCCTAATTTACATTTTATAAATGTATTATTGAAATTACATATGATTTTGAAATTCAATATATGTGAATTATGTTGATGCATGAATAATGAATTGAGTTGTTGTTTTAAAATAATTAAATATTTTAGAATGATTAAATATTAAGTTCATGATTTTTTTAAGTGTATTAGAATGTATGAAATATGATTAGAATAAGTTAGATTATGCATGTAATTAGATCAATGTATAGCAGAAAATTTTGTCACAAATAAAGCCAAAGACCACATTTAATTAACCAAAAAGTAAGCTTCATTAATTAGCAAAATCCAAGCCAATTAAAAGACTTAATTAGGGCAGCCACTAAAGTCAACCAAAGGGATAAATATCAACTTTTGAAGTGCAAAATTCGTTCAAAAATTTTAGACAACCATTACACATGCCAAAAAGTTTCAAAACCTCATTTCTACTTCCTTAAAAGCTCTCTCATGTTCATGCACAACTAAACTCTTCATTTTCTACAACTTAAACCCACAAAGGCTCACAACAAGATCATTAAACCAAGGCTCCAAGTCCATATGGTAAGTGTATTCTTCTTGCCTTGTTTGTATTTAAGTTGAGTTTTTGTTAGAATAGGGTTTATGTGCTAATTGGTGATAGAATGATTTTGTGCATTGATGGTAATTTGAATGGAATTATATTGCTAGAAGAGTTGTAGTATATGTTTTATATGAATTTTGACATGTGGGTATGATTGTGTTGGGATGGCTTAAGGGTTGAGTAGTGTTAGGGCATGTTGAATTGAAGTGTAATTGGTATTTGATGATTAGAAGTAAAGTTTGTGTTGTTTGAATGGTGTTTAGAACATATAACAAGTTTTGGGAAACTTAGCATGAGTTTAAAGAAGATTGAAAGTGTAAAAGTTTACAAAATGTTGTAAAGAAAAAACAGGAGAAGTACAACATTTTCGACTAGGTCTGTTTTTGAGTGTACGCCGGCATTTGGTACTTCAACGCCGCCAGTGTAGAGGCGGCGTTGAAGGTGATAAGAACCTATTTTCTTAAAGCCATTTAAAATGCTACCAGCTTTCGTAAGGAAAATTGACCAGCGTTGATTTTTCAAATCGTATGTCGGCTATTAGGGTTCCAATGCCACCGACTTAGAGGTGGTGTGGAATACAAACATAATCAAAATCTTTAACACCAGACTTAAAGCCGCCGGCGTAGTATCCCACGCTGTCGGCATACATAGATACACTGCCAGTGTTGGGGGTATCCACGGGCGTGGATCAACCCCGTGGAACTCTCGGAAATTTTTAAAAATTTGGAGTTGTAGTCTATACCGGCTTAAGGCTGCCAGCATAGACTAAAGGCTGCCGGTGTATCCTTGAATGCTGCAAATATTGACAAGTATTGAGTTTTAGTGCATTGTGCACCAATTCAACGCCTCCGACGTTGAAGGCTGGCGCGTCTCCTGCAGTTTTCATTTTCAAAAACTTTCTCTAATATTTCCTAAAGCTTGATATATGATCAATTGGATATTTGTTGTATATTGTATGATATAACATGATGTTTAAATGCTCTGTTATGAATTTGTAATAATTTATTTGAATTTCTTTGATTAGTTATATTTGAAACTAGTTAATTAGTGCTTAAACTAAGTGAGAAATTCGATATTATCTTGTACAGTGATGGATCCTCATTCGACCAACCCCTTTAGTTCGTGCTATTACAGATACGCGGTAACTTGCTTGTTTCTTTGCTAGGATAAGCATCATTCAAAGTTACTCTAAATTAAGAAATTTAATAATAGTTTTTTGAGTGTATTTTGTACCGTTGAATCTGGTTCGAAGAGCGGTAACCCTGCTTAGATTGGGGGCATGGTAGTTTTAAGCGCTTAGACCACCCTCGTCATTTTGATATGACTTTCATAAGTAGTTTAGCGGGTAATCGATAGGGAATTTGGTATCGGTATAACATTTTCTTATTCTTGAAAGGATGTAATATAATTTAATTCAATGTTTATGGGAACACTTGAATTAAGTGATATTATTGATCCAGTTAAATAAAGTCGAGAAACGGCTAGAAACCCTAAACAAGATTACTTAATTGTTATGGATAAATTAATCTAGGATGGCATCAGTATCCGAGCTACTTATATCAACCCCCTGAGCGTCGTGATGCGTTACGTAGGATCCTTAGTATTACAGGCTACGCCGGAAGGTGGGGCTGCTTAGTCTGTATGAACAGTAGGGACCACTCAGGAGGCGGACGTGATACTAGATCCTTGATGTCCGGAGTGTGAATACTCCCATGATGTATGACCAACTAAAGATTGAATAATAAATTATTGGTTGTTACATTTTGCATTTAGCTTAAGCATGTGTGAATCACTTTGCATTTGTATTCGTTACTTGCGTACTAGGTCTTTGGCTCATACTTTTAACCATTTCAGGTGATGAATCCGACGAGTTTTACATGAGTATGGGGTATGGAACCGATTTCGAGGATTTTCTTGATGATTTGGAGAACTAGAGATGACCTTGATTTGATGGGATCCTAATTTTGTAATAGACTAGTTATGATAGCTCTTGTGATAGTATTTAATGTTCTAGTTGGATTATATATGTAATTTTGTTAAGACTTGTAAGAAGCCTTTGGTTATGATATATATATATATATGTACTTAGCTATGTATGACTTGAGTTTATTTTTTTTGTGATATATGTTAGTGGTGCAGTATGTTTTGCTAAAATTCTTGAAAAACTATGGTTGCTATCATATTAACTATGTGGAATTAGACAAAAATTCCTCAAACACTTCTTTTAGACAACCTTCCCTATAATCTTATAGGTTATACGTGGTTGGGGAACTGTTATCGCTTATCTTAATTATAGGGTGATAGCAGATCCTTACAAAAATTACTTGGGTTTGAGCTGGTGAAGTATTAGTATTTTGCTAATGATTATTTTAAGTTAATTGTTGAGCAATGTTCTAGGGTGAAGTAGTAGATGATTTTTATGTTGTGGACGGATTTCTCCATAAGGTAGGCAAACTTTGTATTCGTACTGGTTCTGTTAGGGAGTTGTTAGTGAGAAAGGTCCATGGTGGAGGATTATTAAGGCACTTTGGTGAGAAGAGGACTTTGGAGTTGTTAAAGGAGCATTTTTACTGGCCAAATATGATTAAAGATGTTCACAAGGTGCTAGAAAGGTGTGCAGTGTATAAGAAGGCTAAGGGAAGGAAGGAGTCTTATGGTGAATACATGTCATTACCTATACCAGCACAGCCATGGATTGATCTGAGTATGGAATTTGTTTTGGGAATTCCTAATACAAAAGGGGAAAGGATTCTGTCATGGTAGTTGTGGACAGATTTAGTAAGATGGCACACTTTGTGCCTTGTCACAAAACAGATGATGCTCTTTAGATTGCTAATCTTTTTGAGCAGGAAATTATTCGTTTGCATGGCGTACCTCATAGTATTGTTTTAGATAGAGATACTAAGTTCCTCAGCTTCTTTTGGAGGACACTTTGGAAGCGGCTTGGTACAAAGCTTATGTACAACACTTCTTGTCATCTACAGACAAACGCCAGATAGAGGTTGTTAATCGCACGCTTGGAACTTTACTCAAGGCAACGGTTGGCAAGAATCTTACTGATTGGGACTTGTGTCTCCCTATTGTTGAATTTGCTTACAATAGGTCGACTCATAGTTCAACTGGTAAGTCTCCCTTTGAAGTTGTGTATGGCTTCAATCCATCTCTACGTATGTATTTGATAGCTAAACAGTAACAAAGGAAGAAAGCTTGAGTAGAGTAGAGCGATCTCACAAATTCAGAAGATTCATCAGAAGGCATATGAGCATCTTAAGAAGACTCAAGAGCAACAGGTGATTCAAGGAAACAAGCATTGAAAGGCTAGATCATTCAATCTAGGGATCTAGCATGGATTCATCTCGACAAAGATAGGTTTCCAAACAAGAGATCTCAGAAGTTATCTCCCAGAGCAAATAGACCATTCAAGATACTAGAGAAGATGAGTAACAATGCCTACAGATTAGAGCTACCAGGAGACTATGATGTTTTTGCTACATTCAATGTCTTGAATCTTTCTCTATATGTTCCAGACGATCTTCGTGAAGACCCATCAGATTTGAGGGAAAATCTTTCATAAGCTTGAGGAGATGATGGGAATCAAGTCAATCATGTTACAGGACCGATCACTAGAGGCTAAGCTCAAGGATTACAAATCTTACTATGTGAGTTCTGTCAAACAATTTGGAGTCGAAAGAAGTTAATTTGGTTGATGTTCCATCCATATATTATGACTTCAATGAACTACACATGTTTGTGCTTTAGAAGGACGAGTAGATGAAGACTGACGTAGTAATGCAAGTAAGCCGCTTCCAAGGCTAGCGGCTTTGAGCTTTAGGCTGACGGCATCGGTTACATAGGCCAACGACCTGGCGGCTTTGAGTTTCACAAACACTTAGGCTGACTTCTTTCATATTTAGGCCAACAACTCATGTATTTGGCCAACTTATCTTTATATTTTTCATTAGTTTTGTCTTTGTTTGAGGGTTTTACTATAAATATCCTTTCATGTAATAGACTCTTTAGTTTTGATATTTGATGAATGAAAGTGAGGTTTTCCTTTAAAATTCTTTTACTCTTATCAATATGAGGGATTGTGGCAAGTGATGGTATCGAATCTTACTGTGAGTTAATCAGTAAGTTCATACTATGGCTAATCCTTTGCTATTGAGTCATATCTAGTAGGGGTTTAGAAAGTTATCCTTTATTATTCTTTGTTTGTTTTCGATTGTGAGTAGGAATTGAGTAAGTCTGGTTTGTGTGATTGATTGGTTGAATTTGAAAGCAATTGATTGTCTAGTAGTTTCTACCCTAGGCTTATCACTTAGGGTAGTGGTAGGCTTCCGAAAGAGGTATGACAAAAAAATATAAGATTATTTTTATGGGCTAGGGTCTAGGGTTTCTAGGTCTCTATCTGGAGTGTCACATGGCACAATCTCAGCCGTTCGTTTACATTAGACTTTTCTTTAGCAAATTTTTTTGACTTAATTCCATTAGTTAACCATCTTTAAATTCTATTTTACCCCATCCTACTAATTAATTTTACTGATTCTCTCGATTTAAATTCCTAATTATTTTTTGACTATTTTACTTGAATTTTAATCAATTATAGGTGGTGTTTGGATCATTTCATCTATTTTTCATAATATTTTCTTTTCTTTCTTTTCTTTTCTTCTCTCTCTCTCTCTCTCTCTCCCCCCCCCATTCTCTAAACCGGTACCTCCCCCCCCCCCCCTCTCCTATTTCCCTTTGTTTTATTTTTCTGTTTCAATTATTTTTCTATCTCTAATTCCTTCACTTTTTCACCTATAAATACCCCTTCCCTCTTGATTTTTCCCATACCTTACAAACCTTCTTTCTCTCAAAATCTTCTCTCCCTCTCCTCCTTTCATTTCATGTCGGCCCCTTTCCCCTTTGCGCCTCTCTCAAATTTTCTTTCATCTTTATTTAGGTAAACAAACTAAATATCCTCCATATATTATGTTATGTGATATATGTATGTATATGTCTTTAAATAATTTCCATAAAAATCCCCATCATGCATAATGCTAAGGAAATGAAATGCAAGACAATATATTGAGTTCATGTCACACACTATTATGTTATGATCATTTTATTCTTGTTTACTAATCTAACTTTCTATATGTAAATATGTATATGTAAGTATTTTAGAGCCTATTGCTCACTAACATAACTTTATTTATTTCATGCACTTTATTTATTTCATATTTTTATTTTCAAAAGACTTGTCCATTGTAGTTTTGAACTGGTTTAAAGATCAAGTCCGAATGAGACTGGAATATTTCAAGTGTCGTGGAGCCTTGACAAAAATTTAAGACTCTTATGTTATTTCTTTTCATCTTTCTTGAGTTTATTTATTATACATTGTGACTGGATTATTTTGAAGTCCCGGGGAGCCTTGATTATGAGCTAAGACTCCTATGTTTATTTTATCTATTTTTATGTTCTTGTTATTATGTCTACTAAGTTTTCACTTTAAGAATATTATTACAAAGTCTTAAGTTAAGTGTTGTGTTCATATGCATAAATGCTCATAGTAATGTTGTCATAATGTTAAGATGCATCCTTAAACTTTAAATGTTGACAATTCTTGTTATGTGAATATTTTCTAAAATTTATTTTCAATGAAACATTTGTGCAAAAGAAAATTCAAAACAAAATCAATCTCTTAATTTTTCAAAAATGTCATGAACCAAGTGTTATATTTTGAAAGTTTAACTTAAAGTTCTTTCTTAAAAACACACGAAGAACCAATATTTTGACAAATATGTTTTCAATGAAACAATAAACAAGGTTTACAAGAAATAAAAATAAAGTATGACACTTTAATTTAAGTTCAAATCATCTTTTTGTAAGTATCAGGAAATAAGAAGTTCATTATAAATTTTCAAAGTCTAATTTCTATCAAATTCAAGTTTTTTTCAAAATGTCATAAAGGCTATTCAATGAAAAATCTTCTTTAGGCAACATCACTAGAATCATGCATGTATTATGAACAAATATTATGGGTAAACAATTTTGAAGTAATATGTATTGGATATAGAAAGTTTAAATAAGGTAAAAATTATAAAAGGTAGTAGAAATGAAATATGGGACAAGTTGGACGTAGTCTATACAATAGGTTTTCAAGACCTAAATGACTTCAATATTTGAAATAACTTTAGAAATGAAGGGAGCATTCGAAATATGTAGAAAATGACTACTCATATGTGAAATTTGGAGCTAAAATGTGCAAGTTATAATATTTTTAAATTTTAACTGTTGTAATCGGGAAAATACAGCAAATAGAATTAGAAATTTGAGTAAGACCTTTATGAAATACTCATTCTAGGTATATTTTTTATTTAGGTGACAGGGATATTGACACTCCGTTTCTCAAATACTATTTCAACTAAGAACGATCTTGTAGACACTCCATTTTTACCCATTTAAAGCTTTAATTTATAGTAAAAATTAATATTATGTTAAACCTGCAAATTATTACAAATACTATAAAAAAAAAACGAGAGAAAAAATATAGAAAAAAGAGAGAGAAGAAAAGGAAAGGAAATAAATAAATAATAAATAAAAAAGTGAAGAAAAAGGAAAAAAAAGAGAGAAAAAATAAGAAAAAAAGTAATAAATAATAATAATTTTGTAAAATATATTTTTTGGGTTGATATAATACTAATTTTTACTATAAATTTATTTTTGAATTAATTAAATTAAGTTTATTTAATTAAACTTAAATTTTTTGGCAACCTTAAATACTTTTTAAGTGCAAAAGAAATTGAGGCATGAGCCAAATGGCCTGTTGGTAAGCAAACGCACATACACATCAGACCCGAGTTCGAATCGCGTGAAAGGCAGGAGAATTTTTTTTTCCGCATAGCCTGTGGAGTACAAGCACCTGCAAGTGGCTAATCACGATGTGTGTGCAATGCACACACGTCGTCTTCCTCATTAAACCCAGCTTCTTTTTTTCGCATGAAATGGCCATTTTTTTATCAATTTGGCTTCGTTTTTTTGCAAAATCAATGTAAGCATCTTAAAGTAGACTTAGAATACTACAAGACTGGATCAACTTCTGATTTCGAAAATTGAGTTTTCACACTTAAATTTCGAATTGAAAATCGACAAACACACTCGTTCTTCACAATTTTCAAGTTCAAAAATTCAATTCATTTGAATAAATTGAACTTCCAAGATCACGAATTTGATTTAATTAATCACAATCAACACAATTCCAATGTCAATTACACGTCGAAATTGCAAAAACATGTTCAATCAAGCTCGGGAAATTTCGAAGTCGTGTTCACGTATTCTTCAAATTTGATGTTTTTCCTACCAAATTTGACCTGTGATTAGTATAAATAAGGGTCGAATTCCTCATTCTCAACATCAACAAGCATAAAAAATCCCCACAAACACTCGAAGAAGTTTAAATCTAAGATTATGAATTTTATGTATTGTTTATCTTCATAATGTGTTTATGTTGTATTATAATCATGATCTTAACTTAACTCTTTATATGTTATTATGTATCTATATATATTTCTTAGAGCTTAAATGCTCACTATTCTAACCTTTTTATTCATGCTTTTATTTTATTGCTCTTTTATTATTTCATGCTTAATAAATAAAACCAGTCATCGTAGTCTTAGACTTGTCATCATCAAGTCAAAACATTTTGGGACTTGTTCATTATAAGTCCTGGGGAGCCTTAACATGAATCTAAGACTCACATGTTTTTCTTATTATTTTCTTGCTTTTTTTATGGGACTTGTCTATTTCTAGGTCACGAGCAGACTTGAATAAAAATATAAGACTTCCACAATTTTTCTTCTTCTTTTTTTTCCTTAAGCGTCCTTATGTTTTTCTTTTCTTTAAGAAACTTGCCCATGTCTAAGTTTCGGGAAGTTTTGATACAAGCTAAGACTTTGAAAATTCTGTTCTTATGTATGTATGCTTATTTAATTTTTTATGTCCTTTATTTACTATGTGTATTATTTTTTTTACATAATTAAAAGTTCATATTCATGCATGGTCATAATGTTGTTGTTTTAATAAAATTTTCAAAGAATAAAGGAGTTGTTTTCTTTCACCTAAAAATAAAAACTAAACTCTTAAGAAATATGATTTTAAAACTTATAAGAGATTTTCATCAAAACGTATCATAATGATTCAACTACTTTGATTCCAAAAGCTGTTCAAGTAAATTTTTGTAAATTTTTATGTTGATAATTCTTTATTAAACAAATATTTCTTAAAAGCTTATTTATAGGATTTACACCAACACTTTGAAAAATACTAAGAGCCAAACAATTTTTCTAAATCAAGTTTTAAGAGCAACTCATTAGTTAAAGATCTACTTAGGAAATAAAATTGGCAGATAACTTAAAGAATTGGATTTTGAGAAATAAATTTATTTTTAAGAAGTTAAGAAAATATAAAAAAAAAAATAGATAGGCACTCCTTTGTAACAAACTTAAGATTTTTAACCTTCTTTCCAACAACTTAAAAAGAGAATTTTGCAAACTTCATTTTCCAAACTCTTAAAACATATTGTTTTATGAAAAATCATTATTGAGACAACACCACTAGAATCATACATATAATATGAGTATATATCTATATCAAAGGATTTTTAACTATATAAATATCTATGTGTTTACTATGGAATTTTTGATGCTCTAGAACATGGGAAAATTACAATTTAAAGGCTAGGATTTTCGTGTCAATTCTGTAACTACCCGTTTTGAAAACCAAACGGCTTCTAATGTCAAAAATACCCTTAAAAATAGATAAATCTTTTCGAGTAAGTAGAAAACGACATCTAATATGTGAAATTCCAAGTTAAAATAAGCAAGTTATGGTCATTTTGAGTTGGAACTCCCACTTACCTAAATTTTGATGAAAATAATAGAATAAAATTAAAAAGTTTAAGTAGAGATTTTGTGAAATACTCATTTCGAGTATTTTTTTCGTTTAGGTGATGAAGCTTTGGAGGACCTGTATTCGGAGGACTTTTATGAGTGAAGGATTTTTGGCGAGGATGGCTGAGTGAGTTTATCTCCTACTTTTACGTATTTGTTTGTGCTTGTAGCTATAGATACTAGAAGTAAGAAAAGAAAAAAATGGAATATGCACGATAACGTTGGTTGAAAGTATACTAAACATATTGAAACGTGAATTGTTGTTAATTAAATTTATGTTCTATTATCTCAATGGAATGTCTGCAAATTCTATGATCGCCTTTAAAATACCTTAATCACATGTCAATAATTATATTAATTGATTCATACATATCATGAAGTGAGTCACATTTCATTATCTACTATGCCCTCGATGGGATAAGAGTATAGTAGTAGGGTTTCACAAGGACTCGCAAGTCTTCAATGATGGCCGAATATGAGCCCGAAGGAACTATTTCAGGATGGAGCGACTAGGAGCCCGAAAGAACTACATAAGTGGATTATGAAGCAAAGTTTTAAAGAGCCTGAAACACCTAACCTTGATGGAAGGCGTAAATCATTCAAACATATGATTTTTAGCTGATTATATGTATTGCTTGCTCATGTATTTAATGCATTTCATATACCTGTTTAATAACTTGTTCAATTATCTTGACACAAGTACGCTAATTCGGGAATATTCTCGCTAAGCTAGTTGGGCTTACACCCTAATAGATTTTTTATTGACACAGGACTAATATCTCTTATACCTAGGTCTCCATTTGTCTAGGTAAGATTTTGCTTTTGGGAAGCTTTTGGGGGAAATCCTTTTGAAGATCTTAGAAAAGATTTCCTTTAAAATCTTTTGGCTCTAGTTATTGTTATATGTAAGACCAAAAGTATATTTTGAGTATTGGAGATTTATCGGGAGAATGCCCCTGAGATGGTGTAAAGACCTTATTTTTGTGGTTATGAAATAAATGTTTATTTAGATTCTTACATGCTATATTTACTTTCTCATACTACACATCCCACATGTGTCTCCTATTGCTGTGATGGACGCCTCACATATGGTATCGAAGCTTTTGCATGACTTTAGAAAGTCATTCTTAAGCTTTAATATCGTATATGGTGGGCTGCTACGTTTAGGATATCCTTTGGGGGCGTGACACCAAGTTTTGGATTCAATCAAGCAACGCCCATTCATTGGGATTATGGTTTCAAAGACTTTGATGAATGAAATTTATTTGAGGTGTTTCTAACCCTTATTCTATTAATGTTGTTGCTTGATCGTATTATTAAGATGCCATACTTAATATGTTTGTGAATATGCATTGATGGATTGGATGAAATGATTGTTTGACTTGCTTTGAGGTTGATATTTGATTTTTTGGGTATTTATCTATTGTTGTTCATGGTCTATTTGGTTAATTTTGGGCCCATTTTGATTAGATAGATTAAGATTAGAGATACTTAGGGGAGGTTTGATAATCCGTATTAACACATCTTGGGTTTTTAAAATAATTTTGTCATAGTGATATGCGAGTTTTGACGAAACTCATGAACTCATGTGCTTAATGTGGTTACAATTATAAATTTAAGTCACTTGGCCGTGCTCGATTTGTAGTTATGATTAGAGTAGTAATTTTTTATGAGCAAATTACTATTTTGATTGATAATTATAGATAAATCACCTTGGTGGGATGATTTATGCTATATTTGGAATTTTTCTACTCCAGTAGGTAGGCGAGTTCTAGTGAGTTTGATTAAATCCTAAGTAATCAATTTTAATATCAACTTAAGGCATCGATTCAATTCAAATGAAAATATAAGTGCAATATTCCTAATTATTTTTAGCATCTCCTAAACTTGGGACCCTCTATAAGCCTCTAGATTTTATGTTATGTTTTATGCTTAACTTAGAACCGGAAGTTAACCAAAAACCGTAAAGTCAACAAACCTATAACAAGTCCTAGTGAATTTTGATCCGACAATTCCACGCTCTTAATCCTTGAACAATAAAATTAAGTTAATCATAGATTATAGTCCGTAATAAATAGTGAAGCTTAAAATATCGGATTCGTCAAAATTTAGTTCGTTTCGGACCCGAATGGGATTAAATTTTGAAAATCGTGCCCTAGTGCATCGAATGGTAAAAATATTCCGATAACATCGTTAAACTCGTAATAATATAAGGATTCTAAAAATATTAGTGTTAGAATTTTTCAGCATCTAAAAATATCATATATAGCTTATTTACACGTATTTTCTTTATTACCGGTATTAATTTGTCTTATCTACTATTCTACAATATTAATTACTATTAATCTATTTTACTTTCTTACTACATATTCTTACACTATACCATACCTATTTTTTACAATTTATCTTTCCCATAAAACTTTATTCACATCATACCTTACACATATTTACTTTTCATTAACAAAAGTACAAAACAAATCTCTCTCTCTCTCTCTCTCTCTCTCTCTCTTTCTTCCTACACTAAAACCAGAGCCACACACACACATACATATATAATTTTTTTCTTTTTCATTTTATTTAATTAAAACTATTTTCCCTCAACAATTCTCTATAAATACCCCATCTCCCTCCATTTCTTTCATACACTTCTTCACCATAACAAAACTATCCTAAAATCACTTCTCAAATGTTCTCTCTACAAATTCTTCCCAATTCTTCTATCTTTTCATATTCTTACTATCTCCTTACAACATCAACATCTCTTTTTCTACCATCAATTTCTCTACATTAGGTAAACATTCCTACAATTATTCTTATGTTAAGAAAGCAACATATGTTCATATTTTGTTTTTTTTTTTTGTTCTTGTTCATGTAAAAATTTTATTATTGTATTGTTGTTATGTTATGTTTTATTATTCATGTTTCTAATCTAACTCCTATATATTAGTAAATATATTTACGTATATATATGTATATTTCTTAGAGCATATAAGCTTACTAACATAACTTTTATTTATGCTCATGCAATTTATTTCTTTCTTTCTTGCAATTTACTTATTTATTTCATGTTATTATATCAAGATCAATATTTCTAGTCTTAGACTTGTCCTCATCAAGTCAAAATAATTTTTTTTATTTTTCTTTTTAGACTTCCCCATGTCTAAGTCCAAGAAGCCTTGATACAAGCTGAGACTTCCAATACTTGATATTTATTATGTGCTTATTTCATTTCCATATCTTCCATCTTTCATATTAATTATTTTTATCATGTTACTTAGTTATAAATTCATGTTCATGCATGATAATGTTGTTGTTGTCTTAAGTTATAAATTCATGTTCATGCATGATAATGTTGTTGTTGTCTTAATAAAAAAAAAGTTCTTTCTTAAAAAAAAAAAAAGCTAAACTTACTATGAAAATGAAATTTTATCACTTAGGAAATGCACTATTAAAATTTAGAATTTTATTTCAATAAAATGTTTTTCAAAAAATATTAGACAAGTTCATCATAGTTTTTAGTGTTGTTGTTATGCAAAGACCTTTTCAAAATTTAACTAAGTATTTATTTACTCTCTTTTCAAAATATCAAAATAAATTATCATTTAAAATCTTAAGGTTGATAATTCTTTGTTATATAAATTTTTCTTAAAAACTTATTTATAAGATCCACACGCATATTTTAATAAATACAAAGATCAAGACAAGCTTTGCAAATCAAGTTAAAACCAACTCACCAAATAAAAGTCTACTTAAACAATAAAATTGGTAGATAACTTGAAAGGACTAAAATTGAACTTCAATTATCTTTTGGAAGCTAAGGAAAAATATTATAATTAGAAATCGCCCACTTAATAACTCAAAAGATTTTAGTTTTCTTTCCAACAATATAAAATAAATTTGTCAAGTTTCACTTTTTCAAACTACTAAGATAAGTTGTGTTATGAAAAATCTTTGTTAAGACAACATCATTAGAATCATGTATAAATATGAGTTTAGATATGTATTAAAAGAAATTTTTAACTATATAAATATCTATATGATTGCTATGAATTTTTGGTTGATACAAAGTTTGGAAAATTATGTTATAAGGGTTGGATTTTCGTATCATTTCTGTATCACAAATTTTTGCAACCGAAATGACCTTTTATAATATAAGTAACCTTTGAAATAGATAGAGCTCTTCGAGTAGATAGAAAACGACATATTATATATGAAATTCTGAGTTAAAATGAGCAAGTTATTGCCATTTTAAGTTGTAATTTCACTCCATACGAATTTTGATGAATTTAGTGAAAAAGAATTAGTAAATTTAAGTAGAACTTTCATAAAATACTAATTTTGGTATTTTTCTTATTTAGGTGACATGGAATTGAGTTCCCGTACCCCAAATACTATTACGACTAGAAGTTTGTTCGCACAATGATTGAGTGAGTTTATTTCCTACATTCTTGTACTTATGTTTTTGTGTGTAAAATAGTGGCATTAGAATTAGGAAAAGATAAAATGGGAAAATGCATGTGCTTTACATATATGGTTGTATTTATTTCAAGTATATTGAGGCGAAA
The DNA here is from genome assembly GCA_024138025.1 of Combretum micranthum. NCBI lineage: Eukaryota > Viridiplantae > Streptophyta > Magnoliopsida > Myrtales > Combretaceae > Combretum > Combretum micranthum. Next base: position 743,147 of record JAMXBD010000477.1, on the reverse strand, counting down.
AATGTTTATAATCAATGTTTTATTGAATATAGAAATGATATGTCTGCAAATTCTATGATCACTCTTAAAATATCTAATATTATGCCGTGAGTACTTAATTAAATTGATTCATGCAATACATGTAGTAGGTCACATTGCATTCATTACTATACACATGGTGGGACAAGGGCATAGTATTGAGGTTCGTAGAGCCTGAAACTCTATATAACGACAAATGGTCCCCCAAATAAATTTAATGGTGAGTAGACACCGAATGAACTACATTTTTGCGGCTAGTAGTAGCTTGCATAAAACTACAAAAACTTATTTGCGAATAGCGGTTATATGGCCTGGAACACCTAACCCTGAATAGAGGGTGTAAATCTATTCAACATACGATTCCTAGAAAATCATATGTATTATATGCTCACGTATTTGTTACATTCCATATGCTTATCTAAATAACTTGTTTTATTATTGGTTGTTCGAGTACTTTACTGTGAAAATAATTCTCATTAAGCAAGTAAGCTTACCCCCTCTTAGATACCTTTTGCAGCACCCATACTTATGGTTAAAGCCCTAAAGTTATTTCTCTTACGTACTACCCTCTTGGATTCAGGAGCTTTTGGTGAAGTCAAGGACTAGAATTAGACTTAGACTTCTAAGAAAAACTCCTATGTAATTATTTTAATTAGACTATGATAAACTTAATATATTTTGATAGGGGAATGCCCCTTGTAAGACTCTCTATATTTAAGATGCTTTTGTTATAATTTCCATTCTTAATTACTATTCTGAATATCTTCTTGAACAATTTTTTTTAAAGTTTGATTCTCTAATGATCGTGAAGGTACGCCTTATACCCGGTATCGAAGCTTTTGGGATGCTAAGGTTGTCATACTTAAGCTTTAATATTGAGTGTGGTGGACTATCGTGTTTAGGGTACCCTTTGGCGCATGACATTATTTGTGCTGCCCGGACATTCGGTTTAAAGTGTTCAATTAGTTGATTAGTTTAGTTTTAGATGAAATCAAATTTGCGATAACTTAGCTTAGGAAAAAATTCAAATATCTAGTACTTAGCCATTAACTGTGGATTTGTCTCACTAGTAAATTTTTTTATTGTTGCATATGCGCCTGGTTTACTGGCCACTTATAAAAATTGTAGACAATCACTAAGAAACTAAATTTTAGGGCATAGCAGATTTTGACTTTGAAAGGTCCTTCTAAGACCAGTCCGGCTTTACTTCCCTTTTATGTGGAGGATCCATCTATGTGGAGAGTCCATATAGTCTTAAGTTGATCTTTTAGATCATGCAGACCTATGTATTTAGCCACAAAATCTATTAGCACTTGGGCCTTGATGGCATTGCAGAGTTGATGATGATTAGGTGTGCCCAGAAGTACGGGTATAGGCATCAGCTAGATATTACCACCATCAAGGCAAATTTCTCTAACTTCATGTATCTTTCCTCTGCTCCTTAGAGAACATTGCTTATGTAGTATGCAGGTCAATGCTACCGACCTTTTGCTCGAGCTAAGACCAATAAGAAAGCTCGATCGCTTACGATGAGGTAGATGTACAGATCTTCTCTTGGGATTGGGATTGGGATTGGGGTTGATGACACCAGTAGTTGTCATGCCCCGAGATAACCTAGTAGTAGTAAACAAGAATACACTTGAATACTATTACTAGTTTACCTTCTGAGAATGACATATTTTCAATAAACATGATCTTTTAGTTGCTTGGATAGAATGAACAAATATATATAAGACATAAATTAGTAAATAACTGTCATACCAAGTTTGTGAATAATAAAAATATTACAGACCATAACATTTCTATAAACTCTTGTAAATATAGCTAAAGTTTCTAATGCAAGATACTTGCAAGTAAAATAGAAATATAATCTTAACCTATATTATTCCTTAAGTTTCCAGCTTCTAAATTCTTACCGGGACCATACTCCTGGTAGTAATGAGCCAAGGTCGCAGTATGAACCTGAAAGGACTGTTAGAGCATGAGCTTAAACCACAAGCTCAATGAATAACCATAACTTATTACATAACACATAAGTTATTTAACAATCATATGAAATGTATCAATCAAACATATGTACAAATACAAGCCTGGATAACCCAGAATCCAAACAGGATGAAGATTTACACTCCTCTCATTGGGGTTGAAGGATCACAATCTATAGCTGGCCTACTCACCCAGGAGAGACTAAGCTTTCAGGAAACAACAATGCTTAGTTAATTATCTCTTTGAATTTATCGTGTCTTAACATTCTTTCCCTGTTTAGCCTTAGAAACTCCACTAAGTGTTTATCATTTCCAAGCAATATCATAAGCGGCGTCCTTCATTTACCATTTAGTTCCTATGGTATCAACAGAACAAAGATAATCTTGCGAATAACTAATAGCTTTCTTGCCTAGATAAACCAAGCCTTACTAAAGATTCGAAATACTAACACGCAATAGGCTACCAATTAATCAAATGCTATTTTATGCAAAATATGCAATGCATGTACAACTTCCATTATGGTACCAGTAGTTTTTAATTAAATTGAAGGCGATCAAGTAATACACAGACATTGAATCATGTTACACAAACAATATAGTCATACATAATTCTATTGTCATTATTATTAGAGTAACTTGGCAATCAATACAATAAACTGTTCCCATAAACCATACAGTACACTTAAGTTGTTATCTTTTATTTAAAGTTCGCTAAATTACAAGCATATGCAATGTAATAAGATTGAGTTACTCACCTACTCATGTTGGTCAATCGTAGTAGTCGTCAGGAAAATCCTCACGAGTACCCAAGGCACCTATTGAGATGATTAATATATTCATCAATGACATATAAACTATATGATTAAACTCCTATGAATGTCTAAGTGTCCTATCTTGTTACTGGATTTTCGTTTTATTACTATATTACTTCTTTGGAGATCTTAAGATAATCGAGTATTAGTCCATATTTATTTTCAAGTTGTTTGGTTTGACTTTGTTTGATACTTATATCTAACAAGAGGTATTCGGGAATTTGATAATTTAGTTAGTTCACTTTCATAGTTATTATTGTTTAGAACTATTAGTTTTCTTTCGATTTATTTGATATAATTTTCTCGTAAAGTAAAAATATCCCTATATTCATAAATTTAGACTATTTAAATTTCCATTGTTATCCATTTATTTGTAATTATCCATTTAAATAATTAATTGGTAATTACTAAACTTATAATTTTTCTTGTAAAACTAATTAAATACATCCATAACGATAGTAAATTTAATAATATAAAGATTTGCTAAATTTAAAAATTATTTTTGAAATATCAATAATGTTTTCTTTTTGGCCAATAATAATAATAATAATTACGATGACAACAGTAATATTAGTAATAATAATAATTATGGAAATGATAGCAATAATAAACAAGTTTAATGATATTAATAATAATGTTTTTCATAATAATAATACTTGTAATCTTCATCATATAATTTAAATTAATAATAATTTACAAATCCTTAAAGTTAAAAATTAGTAGTAATATTACTAAAATGGCTTTAACTTAGCTTTTCAGTTTTAATCATAAATATTAAATATAATAATTAAAAAAATAATTTCAGAAATATTATTAATTCAAATATTTTTAATGGTATTAGTAATATTAATAAACATAGTTGTAAAGCTTAATGGACTTAAGTTAAATTAATGATAGTGATTTATATCACTAACAATCCTTTCTTGACAAAGTTAATATTACTAATTCATAATATTTATGTCAATAATCTCATTATATATATAACTTAAATACTTTTTTTTTTTAATATAGAAAATATTTTTTTAATTTTAAACTCAATTTTCAATAGTTTTAATATTACATTACTAACATATAATAATACTCTTAATAATACATAAAACAATTAAATAAAAATAATAATAGTACTGAAAATGTTTATAATATTAATTATTATATAATTTATTTTAATTAATTCGGTTTTTTAATTTTTTTTAATTGAAAGCCGAGAGGTACATGGGGTGGAACACGCCCGTATTCCTCCCGTGCTTATCAGGAGAAGTACTGTTCATCATCTTCCCTGATGAGCTTGGTTGATTTCGACCAAATTTCGACGTTTCAAGGCCCATGAATCGATTCCTATGAGTTCTTACAATGTTTTACTACATCTATATCAACTTAAAACATTAAAACAACAACATGATTCATGGTTTTCGGATCAACATGGTGTAACTAGGGTTTTCGAAAATTACCTTACTCGAGCCAATCCGATGAAATTCGAAGCTTATTTTTGTGTTGGTTATGATCCTATGATCATCAAAAGTCAGTATCAATCCTTGGTTTTTAAAAAAACAACTCGAAATACATCAACTTACCTCGTTCTTAGTTTAAGCGTTTTTTTCGTGCTATTTTTTCTTTGATTCGAACTGGGATGATTAGAGCAGTTTGATTTATGTTTTAGGTCGTTTTGGCTACTACTTAGGAGTTGTTTTGATCTGAAAATTTCGAGAGTGATTGGTGTTTGTTTGCATATCCATTATGAAGCTTAAACATATATATATAGAGGAGAAAAAGAAGAAGACGGTTGGAGCATTTCCTTCGACAATGTGCATCCGATTTCTCCACAATGTTTCATTGTTTTATCAGTTGTTTTATTGTCATTAATGTGGGAAATGAGTTGGCAATATTAGATTTGTGGTTGAGTTGATTTTGTTGATTATTTGGATGATTTTTAAAGCAAAATCCGGTTCTCATTTATCAAGAACATCCAAGCCCTACGTTTATACAATTTGAAACCCATCCTTCTAGCATATATATAATACTAATATTTAGATAATAATTATCCATATTTCGGGTAGTTTATTACATTAATCAGGTACAATTTAGTAAATATTTGAGAGTTTTTGTAAAAAAAATTTTTATAGAATTCTACAAAATGCTTAGATTATCAAACGATACAAATTTAAGTTTTAAATTTACGCGATTAATTTTTTTTTAGAATTTATCTCCCGCGATTAAGTTTCCTAAACTTATTAGGTCAATTTTTGTTTTAGGCTCCATAGCTTAAGCAAAACCCTCATTAGAACAATGGTGTGTGATTGAAATATTTATTTGGAGTCTAGATCTTTAGTTATACAATTTGTTTATGTTTTATTGTGTATTTATAATCTTCTGTTTATCTTTAGGTTATCGTTTCCTATCTATAAGCGTAGTTGGTTAACTACTCAATATCGCATTTAATATAGATAGCTAATTATTATTATCTTAGGTTTTTGATACCTACTATAATATCTTATTTAGTAGTGTTTAATATATCTATAGAATCTCAAATGTAAGGTTTAAATCCATGTATAGGCTCATTACACTCATTGTTCTAATCTCAAGTCATTGTTGAGTTCAATAGTAGTCATTTAATCTATATTTATATTTTTCTATTTAATCTTTGTATGACAAGTTTCAGGGTTTTGAAAATTTGGGTTTCTTTAATCATATCTTGATTATCAGTTCAAGTACGAAATCTCGTTTTTTGGTATCAATTAAGTCAAAGAAGTTCTTTATTCGGATTTTTAGATGCTAATCAGCCAAATTCAAGTTATTGATCATTCTTAGGTTTTTATTGGATTCTAGGTTTACTAACTAGTTCATACTTTCTATTTTAGAGTCGTGTATTAGCGAGAAATTTTTGGGGTTTACAGTAGTTCTACGTAGGAAATGTTTGAGGTCATTAAATGCCTCTGGCTTTTTTTAGTCCATTCAAACTTGTTGGGCTTTTTGAGAATTTTGACGAATTCAGAACACTTGTTATCACTCTTAAGGAGAAACCTACTTAGGGGGTTACTTTGCCTACGAGCCATTGCAGATCTTTGATAGAAGAAGGGGGATTCATATCTAAAATGGCCTTGATCTTATCAAGGTTAGCCTTGATTCATCTCTAGGACACGGCATAGCCCAAGAACTTTCCTAAAGTGGTTTAAAAGATACTTTTCTGTAGGTTAAACTTCATGTTGTAAAAGCAAAGGAATTTAAAAGTCTCATAGAGATCGTAGAGGTGATTCTTCACCTCCTTGCTTTCTATAATAATGTCATTGACATAAGCTTCCATATTCTTGTCGATCTAAGATTTGAATACTTTAATAACCAGCTATTAAACAGTAGCTCTGATGTTCTTTAGCCCAAATGACATTCCTGTGTGGCAGACTAGTAGTAGGTTCCAAAGAAGCTAACAAATGAGGTATGAACTCATCACTTGCATTCATCTTGATTCAGTTGTAGCCTGAAAAGGCATCCATAAACAACATGGCCTAAGGTGTTATCAACAAGCTGGTTGATCCTCGTAGGGGAAAAATAATCTTTTGGCATGCTTTGTTCAAGTTTGTGTTTACACACATCTTACCATTTATCATTGGTTTTCTTGGCTAACACCAATTAGCAACCATGTTAGGTATTTCTACTCCCTGATGAATCTAGCTTGTAGGGCTTTGGGACCTATTCCTTAATGGTGACTTGTCTTTCTAGAGTGAAGGGCTTAATCTTCTATCAGACTGGCCTCTAGGTTTTGTTTACATTCAATTGATGGGTGATTACATTCGAGTTGATGTCAAACATGTCAGAAGGTGACCATGCGAAGACATCTTTATTTATCTGCATGAATCCAATTAAGTTCTCTTTTCAAGTTATTCCCACTTTAGTAATGTGCTCGAGATAATCATCCAAAGCAATCCCCTTAGTGAGCTCAACAGGCTCACCACGATGTTCAAGATGGTCTTCAAGTTCGGAATCCCACCACATACATGATCTCCTTTCAATGCTTTACGATATAGCTTTCTAGATTGTTCTTGATCTCCTATGTACACCCATATCCTTGTCAGGGTGAGGAATTTAGCCTTGAGGTGGGGTTGGTAGACGACCATGCCAAATATTGACTGGTAGCTCTTCATAATATAGCATTGTAAGAGACAGCAATCGACTATGGAGAAGTTAAACTGATGTGTGGTGAACATTTCCCATCAAGCTCGAAGGGTAAAGTTAATGATACCCTAGGGTCGAATAGGTTATTTGTCAAACCCACGTAACTGTGTTGTAACCTTAACTTAGGCCTTAATTCATATTTCATTTGCTCATAAGCTTGGTTGAAAAAGTATACCAACACTTCTGCTAGTGTCAATCAACACTCTTTTAACCTTCCAACCCTCTATGCGGGCTAAGGCAACCAGAGTATCTTGGTGAGGGTTTGACTTCCCTCAAAATCTTCATTGATAAAGGAAATGGTACTGTCGACCTTTGCTCTCTTTGGTTCCAGGCTCATTACTTGCCTCGAATTGCTTGAGCTCGGGCTCAGACTAAGCCTTACCTAGCTTGAGGTCAGTGGCCCTCCTATTATGGTGTCAATTTCACCATAGCATTCTCAAGTGGATTGATTTCGAGTATGGTTCTCCTAGTTATTCTATTTTCATGGGTTCTCTACTTCTGGATAAGTAGCTCAGGTCCTGCAGTTTCATAGTTGATGTACTTTGTCATATAGTATCTTTAATGGCACTTTTGAGCTACCATTAATTCTATGTATCATGCTCGCAGTTGCATTCATACTTGTAATATTCCTTTAGTTCCTTCCACTTTAAGCTAAGTCTCATGGGAGGAGGCGCTAACAGAAGGCCCTAATTCCTCACTTCCAAGCGCACATCGTATATAAGTAGTTTCAAAGGGGTGAACTCGTCATATATTGGGAAGAGCTTTCTCTTATCACTATTTCTGTGACCAGAATTCACATTACTTTGGTTGTTAAAGTTGTGACGATCTTTTGTGCGCCCCTTGTCTCAACACTGATTTTGTTCAGCTCAAGTGGGCTCAAGCTTATCTTCGGTTTCCTCTCTAGCATTCTTAGAGTCCTCTTGTTGAATTTATTTCTATGGTTTCTCTTTTATTTCTTCCAACGTAGTGAGTAGACACCATGAAATGGAGTCAAAAAAGGGGTTGTCTACAAAGATTCATTATTTGATGGCTTCAAGTGCTATATCTTGGTTTAGGTTTGGGACCTCCAAACATGTTTTGTTAAATTTTACTGGATATTCCCTTAGGGGTTTATCCTACCTTTTTCGTATATTGTAGAGATACTAGGCATTTTTCTCTGGTAGTTTGTTTGCTAAGTTGGTCGAATTAGCTGATGGTATTAGGTGCAAGCTTATTGAACTAAACTCCGGTTGCACCTTAGACGATGGCAGGGAAGGTTTACCAAATGGCATTTGAAAAGTTATGGATTGCCATAGTGGACTAGAATTGGGTGACTCATTGGTCTTGTTATAGGACTCCATGATAGGAATCGACTTCCAACAAGTCCTATTGCAAGAGCTCGAGCTAGGGGGTTACAAAATTTAGTTTTGAGAATTCTATCAAATAAATTCTCTGAAGATGAATACAACTTTCTAAATGGCTATGGGGTGTATTGCACAAAGGAACATGGATCAAATTGTAAGAAGTTAGAAGGAGAACATCAAGAAATTGAAGGAGACAGGACAATTACGATAGTGACCTAGGCTATTGTTAGTGAAGGAGGAAATATAGGAGATCACAAGCAATATCATGCCCATGACTGGGAGTGTTATCTTCAATAATGCTCGTAATTTAGCTTATATCAACGTTGGAATTTTGCTCAGAGGAGATCATAGCCTATGATAGAGGTTAAGGGAGTTCATGTTTCGATTAACCAGTTCGAGGCCCTATTTTTTGAACCTAACTGTAATGCTTGGTTTTTAATATCCCAATCATAAGCCGATCTATTATAAACTGTTAACAACCTTAATGGTTAACCTTTTTTCGAAATTTTTTTCGGTTTTTGGTTTCAATCATTTAATGTAATGGTTTCAACAAATCAAATTAATAGTTTAAACACTTATTTTTTAGCCTTTATCATAGAGTTTTTCTTTAAATTATTATATATTAAAAGAGCTAAAAAATGAAAATTAAATTAAGGAAAACGGGAAAAACAAGCCTTTAGATATGTCATAATCAATAAAATAAACCAAGTCAATTACCATATTAACTCCTATCAAACATAAGACAGAACATAATACTTTAAACAAAATCCAAGGAACATTAACATATGTAAACTATATGTATATGTAGATTATATGCATATATAGATTTTTAAAGAATAATTATAAGTACATGTAAATTATATAATATATATTTATCAATATTGAAACGGTTAACCGTCGGTTTTTTGTGGTTATAGACTGAAAAATGAAAAAAATAAAAACAGTAATCCTAAACCGAAACCAATGGACCGGTTAACCATATTTTTTGGATTGGTTTTCTAGTTTCGGTTTGGTTTTTTTGTTTCATCGGTTTCTTTGCGCACCCTTAGATACACCTATGATGGTGCCCATTATCTCAATACGACTGCTCTAAACACATTATCAACATTAGAGATTTTTGCTTAGAGGATATCATGACCTATTATACGGTCGTAATGGGGCCGTGACAAGGGATGACGCCCGTGATGTAGGGCATGATCAGTGTTTTGTATTTTGCACGATTTTTTTTTTATTTAAGTTATGTTACTTAACATTTTGTCATTAATGAGGGCTATATAAATGCCCTGTTTTCAGATGTAAACCCTAATTTAGACATAAAGTTTTCAACTCCCTTTGTATTTGTCTTTCATTTGAGAGCTAAAATACCTAGTTCTTATCAATCTACTTTAGATTGTGGCGAACAACCACTCAATCAAACCTTGTGCATAATATCAAGTGAGAGAAAGTATAGTTCGAGTTAGTATCAAAGCGTAATATCTGATAATAATGTCGTTCACATCTTATTTTCACTGCAAATCAAGTTCCAGGGCTTAACACATCGTAATATGAGCTAGGAGTGTATCATCTTTTGGTATTAGAGCTTCGGGTTATGACAAGGGTAAGTATTGTCTAGAAAACCCTAAGTATCTTGTGCTTCTTGTTGAAGTTGTAGAACTAGTGCTTGTAGTAGTGGATTGAGTTGTAGAATTTAGTATTGTTATTGTGCTACCATTGTATTGAAGTATTTTGTGGAGTTGGTGCTTATTTATGGTGTATTTTATATGCTTGGAAGAACGTGCACCAAGTGTTTGATGAAATGTCTTAACCAATTTTGACTTTAGTATCGACTCAGTTGAGTAGTAATTGTTGTTGTATCGTGTTATTTGTTGTGCTGGTGAAGTATTGTGGCATTGTGGGGTTGTTGTGACATTGAGATTATATTTGAAGTAAAGGTGATATTCTTGCACACCAAGTGTTTGATAAAATTCCTGTGATAAGTTGCATTGGTGTTTACGTCAGTTATGTCCAGCGAAAGCATGTACAGTAGACACTTAGGTAATTAAGGGCGAAATACTAGGGAAGCTATTTCCATGACCATTGATCAACTCCTTGTTCAGTTGACTACTTTGATGGAGCAAATGTTAGGGCATTTAGGAGGATGACCCTGAGCTGAAGATGGGGGTAATAATTTTGTTGCCTGGGAAGTTCCACCCTAACGGGGAAATGAAAGGGTAAAGATGAAGATCCTACCCTTCAATGGAGATGATCACTTGATGACTATCTAGATTGGGAAGAACACGTGGAGCAAGTTTTTAAATGTTGTGAATATGATAAACTCACGAAAGTTCCATTTGCAACATTAAAATTCTCTAAGTGTGCCATATTGTGGTGATTTATTTTATTGACTAGTAGAAGAAGGAGTGGAAAAGCTAAAATTACCACATGGCGAATGACGAAACAAGTGTTGCATAAGAGATTTTCTCCAGACTATTATCAACAAGAGTTATATTTGAGGTCGCAATCATTGCAACAAGATGGGATGAGTGTGGAAGATTATGTCAACGAATTTTAAATGTTGACTATCTAGTGCAATGTGGAAAAGCCTCAAGAGCAGATTAAAGCTCGCTTCATAACAGAGATGAAGTTTAAGATTGCCAGTGTTATGGAACTCTAGAGTTTTCACACCTTAAAAGAAGCTATTAATTTGGCCTGCGAGGTCGAAAGGCAACAAAAAAGAATTCCTTATCGATCTTCATTACTTCCTAATCGAGGATCTAGTTCCAATAAGTTATTCCTTGATCAAAGAATTATAAGAGAAGGTAGTGGAAATAACAGGAAGATGGATATATGAGATGACAATTGAGGTAATGCGGTTGCTAATACTAGTGGTGCCTATACTAAAGCACATATTGCCAGTAAGAGGAGTAGCCAGGTGAAATGCTTTAATTCTTTAGGGTATAGACATATTGCTGCTTAGTGTCCAAACCGAAGAGTTATGGTTGTTATTTCTGAACATGTGGAGTTAGAAGTTGTGAGTGAAGATGAGAAAGATGAGGAGAATAACTTAATAGAAGAGTTTAATGAGGAGGAAGATGGAATTGGGGAGCGGTAGGTCCTGCTACTAACATGTCTTTAGTAGTGAGACGTGCCTTGAATGTAACTCAAACCACTGATGATGAACAGAGAGTAAACATATTTCTTATCAAGTGTAAAGTGAAGGATGCAGTTTGTGCAGTTATATTGATGGAGGAAGTAGTACAAATGTCGCGGCTATTTCTATGGTCAAGAGGCTCAAGCTTCCTACTATCCCACATCTACATCCTTATAAGCTACATTGGCTTTGTGATAAGGGGTCAGTTCAGGTGACTTGATAGGTTAAGGTGCCGATCTCTATTCCCGAAAGATATAAAGATGAGATACTATGTGATGTCCTACCCATGAGTGCTACTCATATTCTCTTGGGTCGTCCTTAGCTTTTTGATCAATGAGTTCTTCATGATGGCTACAAAAATACCTATGCCTTTATGAAGAATGGTAAGCAGATACTTTTAAAGCCGATGAGTCCAGCTGAAGTCAGAATCACATATATGGAGATCAACCTACCTAAGAAGCAAGCCTTGGTGATGACTTAAGGTGAGTTGAGATAAGCTATTGATTCAGGGGAACTAGTGCTCTTATTATAGCTCAGACAAATATTAGAGGTAGATAGCCAAACAACTCTACCTAAGGTGATTTAGTGTCTTTTGAAACACTTTGCTGAGTTTTTCCTTAGGAGTTTTCCACTAGGAATGCCTCCTATTTAAGGTACTGAGCATGCTATAGATCTTTTTCTAGGGTCAACATTGCCATATAGGCCTGCTTAATGCATGAATCTGGAAGAGGCAAAAGAGCTCAAGCGACAGTAGATGAACTAGCACAGAAGGGTTTTTGTGAGGGAAAGTATGAGTCTATGTTTGGTATTAGCCTTATTAGTATCGAAGAAGGATGGTTAGTGGTGGATGCATATTGACAATCGCGCCATTAACCAAATCCCTATCAAATGCCGTTATCCAATACCTAGATTGGATGAAATGCTTAATAAGCTCTATGGTGCAAAGATATTCTCTAAGATAGATCTGAAGAGTGGTTATCACTAGATCCAAATGAGGCTAGAAGATGAGTGGAAAACGACCTTCAAAACTAAGCATGGTCTCTATGAATGGCTTGTGATGCCATTTGGGCTTACTACTGCTCCAAGTACTTTTATGTGGTTAATGAATCATGTCTTGAGGGAGTTCTTTGGTAAGTTTGTTGTTGTCTAATTTGATGACATTCTCATATATAGTGTTAACTTAGAAGAGCATGTTAGACACTTGACTGATGTGTTTGAAGTGTTTAGGGAGAAGAAATTGTATGGAAATTTAGCTAAATGTGTGCTTTGTCAAGAGGAAGTTATATTTTTGGGGTTTTTGGTTTCTAGAGGTGGACTTAGAGTAGATGAGGCGAAGATTAAGGCAATTACTGAATGGCTTACTCTCTAGGGTATATCTGATGTGAGAAGTTTCCATGGACTTGCTTCATTCTATAGGCAGTTCATTCAAAACTTCAGCTCTATTATTACACCCTATACTGAGGTTACTAAGAAGGGAGAAGCATTTATGTGGAATGAAAAGGCTTAGTAGAGTTTTGAGGAGATTAAGTAGAAGCTGACTACAACTCCAGTACTAGTATTGCCTAACTTTGAGAAGGTCTTTGAGTTGGAGTGTAATGCTTCAAGAGTAGGAATAGGCGCTGTGTTGATGCAGAAGAGACATCTTATTTGCTTATTTCAATGAGAAGTTGAGAGGAACAACATTAAATTACTCTGTTTATAATATAGAGATTCATTCCTTGATTCGAGCTCTTACAACTTGGTAACGTTATTTCATGCCTTGAGAGTTCATTATTTATACAGATCATGAATCCTTGAAACACATGAAGAGTCAGAATAAATTGTCTCAACGGCATGCTAGATGGATGGAGTTTGTAGAGCGGTTCAACAACATGATCAAATAAAAGAAGGGAAGCTCGAATGTAGTAGCTGATGTACTGTCTCATAGGTATTCATTGATTACCTCTTTACACTCTAGATTGTTGGGATTTGAAGTTATTGTTGAGTTGTTCATAAAGTCTTTCATTGAACAAATCATGTTGAACTATTATAGATTTTATAGAAATCACAAGGAAATAATACTTACCGTGTTTATTGTGTTATTTCAGGTCATTGAGGACTTTATAATACAAATACAAGTAAATTAGAGGAGTTTGATGCAATTTTAGAGACAAAATCAATGTAGGCCTGCCATTATGTAAAGTACACTGTCAGCTTACATTGAATTTCAAGCAACACCGGCCTTTGAAGAAAACAACATAGCCAGCATTCAAGATAGATTCTAATGGCCTTCAATTTTTCAACGTACGTTGGCAAATTTTAATCTATGCTGCCGATTTTAAGCCTGTATTATATGTCCACAGTTTTTAAAACTTAAAGGTCAGCATTTAGGAGATTTACACAGGCAAATAGATACCGACGCAGACCTACACCACTTCCAATGCTGCTTCAACACAGGCTATGATCTTCTCTCGGAAAATAATTTGTTTCATCGAAGGCCAGCTCCGGGAGGAATTATCTCCCGTCAGTGTTGGAGCCAGCGTCTTCAACAGCTATAGAAAATTAATCTTACAATGAACGTTGACTAATTTAAAATATACACCACTAGCATATATTGCAAAAATCTACTAGCTTATGTCCCCTTGCGACTTTTCATATTTAAACATTTCTTGTTGCATCATATGAGGGATAGTGTACCTAAGCATGAAAATTAGCTCTTCTTCTTTACTCCTAGATCTAAATTAGGGCTTAGAGAAGAAAACTTTGTTTTTGTTTTAATTGAGGATTCCACACCAAGATCAAGTGGAAGACATCATTTGGATTTCAATTCAAGAACAGGATTTCATTGACAAGGTGATTTTGTTCTTTTTCTTATACTCATTTGGATGGTGTTGAAAGCTTGTTTCTTTTGTGCTTAATTTGATTTTGAGTTGTTGATCTGAATCATTTGATTAATGTTTATCTGTGTTTTGAATCATTGTTCCGTATTCAATTTGTAATGCTAATTCACCAATCATGTGTTTTGAGTTATCTTGGAATTCATGTTAGGTTATGATTGTAATTGGAAAATTCCTTTCTAACCAATTTTGTGATTAGCTAATTTGGATTAGAATCTCATAGGAATACGGATTTGAATTCGATTAGGTTAGATAAATTATACAAATTAGTCAATTGATCACTTTCTTAGGAATAGTGAACATTGATAGGTTAATTTAAGATAATTACTTACCTTGGAAAAAAGAAGTTGTTATCTGGTGCTTGATTGATTGAAAAACTAAACCCAAAAACAATTTGGATTTGCAATTGCATTTCTGGTTGATAGCGTACATTTGATTGATTATTCAGATCTATTGGCTCTTAACTTAAATGAATTACAGGTGTTGGAAATCCCTATTTCTTTGTAGTTTAGTTCTGTATAAGAAAATCCAAAAACAGAAACAAATTTGATTTGCCTACCTACAATTAGAACTAATACAGTTGATATCTAGTCCTCACTCCCCATGGACACGACTCGATACTCACCAAAATATTATTACTACATGTGCACCAATATACTGGCCAATTAACATTTGCTTATTTAAAGGAATTTGTAAATAGACTAAAAGTGTTTTAAAAACACTTTGAAAAAGTATGATCAGTTGTATACTAGTGATGATGATTGTGCACCAATAGTAGCTAAATGTGTTGATGGGAGATCTGTAGATGGGTATTTTATGCACGAGGGCTATTTTTTCAAGCAAGGTAAGTTATGTATACCTAAATATTCTTTGAGAGAGTTATTAGTAAGGGAAGCACATGCTGGAAGATTTTCAGGCCATTTCGGAGAGAAAAAGACTCTTGAAATTTTGAAGGAGCATTTTTATTGGCCTAAAATGAGGAGTGATGTGAATTCAGTCATAGAATATTGTGCTACTTACAAACGGTCTAAGAGTAGGAAAGAGCCGTTTGGGATGTATATGCCATTGCTAATACCTACCTATATGGCTTAGGTAGATGTGTCAATAGATTTTGTGTTGGGATTGCCAGAGACAATGAGAGGAAAAGATTTTGTCATGCTGGTGGTGGTTGAAAGATTCGATAAAATGGTGCATTTTGTGCCTTGTCATCGCACTGATGACATTGTTTTTATTGTTAACCTTTTCTTGCAAGAAATTGTGTGACTTCACGCCATTCCTCATGTTGTTGTTTCCAACCGTGATGTCAAATTCCTTCGTTACTTCTAGAAAACACTATGGAGAAGGCTTGGAACCAGACTACTTTTCAGCACTACTTCACATCCATAGACAGATGGTCAAACTAGAGTAGTCAGTAGAACCCTAGGTGCTTTGCTTCGAGTTACTATTGGTAAGAACCTGAGAGAATGAGACTTATGCCTTCGTATTGTGGAATTTTCTTATAATAAGATTGTACATAGTTCTACTGGCAAGACACCATTTGAGGTTGTGCATAGATACAATCCTACCATTCCACTTGATATGATATCTATATTGGCATCTAAAGGTGAAAGTCTGAGTAGAGTTAAACGATCCAGGGAGATCTAGAAGCAGTTTTAGCAAGTCACAAATCATTTACAAAAATAGGTAACAAGCAGAAAGAACGAGGTGATTGGGGTAGAAAAGTCAAGATCTTTTAACCAAGAGATCTAGTGTGGATTCACCTTAGAAAGGAGCTGTTTCCCAACAAGCACAATCAGAAATTATCTCCATGAGCAGATGTCCATTCAGAGTTCTGGAATGCATCAATGATATGCTTACAAAACTTGAACTGCTAGGTGATTATGGAGTTTCTACTACTTTAATGTTGCAGATCTCACCTTATGTGCCAAATGGAGAATATGCAAACTCTATTTGAGGTCAAATCTTCAACAATTAGGGGGAAATGATAGGAATCAACTTCCAACAAAACCTATTACAAGAGCCCAAGCTAAGGGGTTACAAAATTTAGCTTTGAGAATGGATATGGGGTGTATTGCACAAAGGAACATGGATCAATTTGTAAGCAGTTAGAAAGAGAACATGAAGAAATTAAAGGAGACGGGACAATTACGGCCATGACCCAGGTTGTTATTAGTGAATGAGGAAACAAAGGAGATCATGAGCAACATCACGCTCGTAACCAAGGGTGTTATCTTCAATAATACCCATAATCTAACCTGTATCAACATTGAAATTTTGCTAAAAGGAGATCATAACCTATGATACAGCCATGATGGTGCCTATTATCTCAATATGGCCATTTCGAGCATATTATTAACATTGGAGATTTTTTATCAAAGAAGATCACGGCCTATAATACGGTCGTGATGGGGGGTATGATAAGAGATAAGACCCGTGATGCAAGGAGTGATCGGTGTTCTATATTTTGCATGAATTTTTGTTTATTTAAGTTATGTTATTTACCATTTTGCCATTAATGAGGGCTATATAAATATCCTCTTTTCAGATGTAAACCCTAATATAGACATAATGTTTTCAACTTTCTTTGTATTTGTCTTTCATTTGGGAGCCAAAGTACCTAGTTGTTATCAATCAACTTCAGATTGTGGCAAACAACCACTCAATAGATCTTGTGCATAATATCAAGTGAGAGAAAATGTAGTTCGGGCTAATATCGGTGCTTAATATCTGATAATAACGCCATTCATATCCTATTTTCATTGCAAATCAAGTTATAAGGCCTACTACATCATAATACGAGCTGGGAGTGTATCACTTTAGGCTTGGAAGTCGAGCTCCAGGGGCAGTACTTTTGATTGGATTTTGGCAAAAAAAAGGTGTTTTACCTAGTATCGTTTTGCAGTGGGTCCATTTATAAAACTTTCTTTGATGGTGGAGAGCCTCCTCATCATGTTTTTGATTTCTTCAATAACATTTCTTTTTCGAATTGGAATGGACTGTTGTGATAGGAAGTGCTAGTATATTGTCCTCGTGAGGTCGGGTCGAGCCAAAAGCTGCACAATCTACTTTCGAATACCCCTCATTGCTTATGTGATGGTTTGTGGAGGTTTAGGTGGAGTGTTGAAACATTTTATGCCCTTGTGGGGTGCTAGAAACAATCTTCACTAGGCTCTAAGAGGCAATAAGTCTCCGATAGACATTTAGAGTTAGTCTCAAGTTGTGGGATCGGGCCATGGTTGAGGTCCTAGCTTGTGGTGGAGTCATGGTATGCCAATGGTGTCTCCTAGATGATGTTTTATCATGCCTTGACCAAGAGCAAGTTGGAGAATCACTCCATTGTGCACTAAAAGCTTGTTCTTCCGGATGTAAGTTTTTTAGTCCTTTTAACTTTGTGATTCTAGCTTGTAAGAGGGCATTTGAGCGCTCATTTTTTATATTTTTGTGTGCAAGTTGCCTACACAGGTTTTCAAGATCCAGAATAAGTCATAAGTCCACGAGATTAGCATTACTGGTAGCAGATGGTTCTTGGCATGGTAGCTTAGGAGCTTCGTCGTCTGTTGGGGCAATTACCAGTTGAGTAGGAGCTGAATAAAGCTGATTCTTACTCCACTGAGGTCTCGACATAATCAATATCAAAGGTTACTATTTGCAGCATGGATTATGGGTTTTTATCTAGTCAATAGCCTGGTGTTTATGGGAAAGCAAAATAAAGAAAATAATTTGAGGAAAATTAAGTGTTTCCTATAGATGGTGCCAAGTGTTGCATGAGCAAATTTTCATTGGTAAGATTTACCTCTACAAACACAAAGAACCGATTAGTGGAACCTGAGTGGTTGTCTTGTACAACCACTTTGATACTTAAGTTAGTCCATGGGTCACTCAAAGAATCTCTTAAAGGAACGTTCATTAGATAAAAACCATTCACTCCCCCTCCTCTTATGAAGGGAAAGGCTATTTATAGTTCAAGGCAATACTGAAATGGGGTCCACCGAATTTTTTTTGTTAAGATGAATATCTATTTGATAGCTGACTTGGCACTCGAGTTGATGGATTCATCTG
Organism: Combretum micranthum; assembly: GCA_024138025.1. Classification (NCBI taxonomy): domain Eukaryota; kingdom Viridiplantae; phylum Streptophyta; class Magnoliopsida; order Myrtales; family Combretaceae; genus Combretum; species Combretum micranthum. The sequence continues at coordinate 724,760 of JAMXBD010000477.1, read as the reverse complement.
GTGCTTGAGGTGAGAGAGCTATTGCTGCATGGAATGTGGCTGAGCTGGTGATGTCCCCTCGTCCCCGTATTGGGATAAGAATGAATAAGAGGTCTTATGGAGATAGCTCGAGAGCGAGCTTGATGGTCTCCCTTGAGGTTGAGGTGAGCGCAAGCTTAGGGCCCTTTGTTAAAGCGGGATACAAGATGTCCCTTGTCATGAGTCCCTCTTGGGTCGGTAAAGTTGATGATCTTTTGAGCCTTTCGTAGGCTCTTCCATCAGTGTGAAGGTAATAATGGGCGAAGTAGGTTGTGGCTTATATTTCGCTATCAACAGCTTGTGTTCAATGTTACTCATAAATACCTTAACATTTTGTGGAAAAATTAAACTATACTCAACCAGTGAACACAACTTATTTTCAAAGTTGTGCAAAGCATTTTGACCTTTATGGACATTTTTTCCAGTCTACCCAATTGGTGAACATAGCTTGTGTTCAAGGTTGTGCAGCTATCTCAAAACATTATGGACACTTTTTTCAGCTTGCACAACCATCGAGCAAAGCTTGTGTTCAAGCTTGTGTACACCATTTGAACAATCGGGTAAATTTTTCTCCCCTACACGACTTTTGAATAAAATGTGTGATCGAATGGTCACGTATGCCCATTTTCCCCCTCATGATAAATACTGAACTTCCAAAACCCCTCATACCTACCTGCTTGTGCGTGCTGTAAACACAATCTTTTTCCTTCCTCTCTACACTTACAACCATAACACTTCACTACACATTTCCATATCACTTTAGATCACGATCTCATTGCAAGGTATTTATTTATTTCTTTCTTTACTTTATATACCTTGATTCTCATTCTTTCCCATCTCTATCTTGCATGGGTGCAATGTTCAAGAATAATGGGTACTTATGATTTTGTGCATGATTTACTTGGTGATACATGTCTTAGACTCATTTGAGTTTTGACACTCATGAGCATTCATGCATTACGCATGCCACACGCATTAGGCATTTAGGGTTCATGCTTAATTTTTTAACTATCAAGAAACTTGGGGTTTTTGTGTTTTTCATACAATTCCTTCCTTGTATAAAAAAGACAAACATGTAGTAAAGGGATTTCATGTGTGAATCATCTTAATTGTGATAGGGCTAAAAATGACGAAAAATTGGGGCTTTTTCATTTTGAATTCGTGGGGTGAAGAGTTTATACAGATCGAACCTGGTTTGTTTTTGAAATTCTTGTATGAACATGTACATAAGCTTCTGCATGAGTAATTTGATGCGTTCGTGCTCATTTCAATTTCGTCACTTCATATCTCTACATAACCATCTTACACAGCTTTTGTGGGATAGTCGTGTATGCCCAAATTACTTGTCCCTTCCTTTTAACAATGTGATAAGTCATTTTTATTCCATATTTTTCATAGGATTTTGAGCTCATTTGCTAAGATTTTTTTTTTATAAAATCCTGTAAAAATTATGTTTTTGATAAATAATATTGTTTTAAAGCTCTTAGAATTAAATAAGAAGTAATCAAGTGTTTTAATTCAGATTTGGAGTAAAAACAACAATTAAAGTCAGAGATTGCAGAAGTTGAGCCCTGTAAAAGTCATAGACGAGGCCAAATAGAGAATGAAGATAGCAAAAATTAGTCTATCGAGCCTTAACTGTGAGCCCTCGACATGACCCTTGTCTTCAGTCGAAGCAATCAAGCATCATTTTGGAAGAAATTACATTATCGAGCCTCAAAGTTGAGCCTCAAATCTCGACCCTCGACAAAGGATTGCCTTAAGCCTCAGCGATACAACCCTCGACTCTCTCATTTTTACCCTCAATAGAGCAATGGACAAAAACGCACAGTTTACTTTGGAAATTTCTTGAAGTCGAGCCTGATCTTGCTTTATACAACCCTCGACCAACAGATCACACGCAACCCCCAACGAGTGTTTTCACAATTCTTATGTGCGTATGGAAAGTTATCAAATTCTCTTAGAAAGAATCTGCAAAATCTGCTACGTGTCAGTAAAGTAGGCCATGCTTTCTATGCCTGGTAGTCTATAAATAAACGTGCAAGCATATGTTGTAAAATATGTACCAACAATGTAAATCAGTATTAACGTAGAGTAGATTTTTGAAGGATTCTTGGGTAAAAGATTTTCCATTTCTTTTTACTTGAGAATTTCTTCTATGTTCTAGGTAAAATCAATTTAACCTGATGTTTGTAATTTTTATGAATTTATGAGCTATTAATTGATTAATCTTTCAAATTTGTTTTATTTCTTCTAATATGTGCTTATTTTGATAAATCCATGGCGAAATAAACTCCTATAGTTTAGGGATTACGAATCCAATTCCTAATTCAGTTTTATTTCAAATACGCTCACAAGTAAATTTGATTGGGTGTTTGTAGTTAGTAACATGAACTTAAACATGTGGTTTTTAAAGGAGTGGTGCACTCTTTTAGATCCATGATTGATTTCAATTGAACGGATCTATAGTTGCTGATGGAGTCGATCCGAACTACCTCTTGCCGAGGAATGGATGAAGACTTTCTGTCACCTGTTTTAAAAATTTATTGAGTTGTTTTTTTGAAACAATGGATTCCTATTCTTTATGTTGGTATAATTGAAACTTCATATTACTGGTTTTAGCTAGATCTAGAACTACTGACTTCAAGAGAAGCTTGAGTTTAAATTAGAGAATCCGATGGTATAAACACACAATTCAAACAGCTTTTAAGAAGTTTATTGTTTTTTTCTTTAGAAATCTTTTTGATAAGGAACCGGTGAAGTAACCCTAAGCTACTTTTTCATAGAAGTTTTAGGATTATTTCTTATTTTAACCATTAAACATTTGTGAATATTCCTAACTTAGCATAGTTCATTTTTCTTTATGTTTTTCTAAACCTTTTTTTGGCTATACAATTAATGAGATTGAGAGTATACTAGCTTCCAACCATTCCCTTAGGACCGACTTAAATCATTATCTATGCTACATTTGTAGGTTAGTCCAATACTTAGATACAAATCTTAGGTCTTGATTTGATATGGTTCTGGATGGTACATCATGAAAACATACTATTTCCCTTGCCTAAAGCTTTGCCAACTTATCCATGGAAAACGTCATATTGATCGGTATGAAGTGAGCCAACTTAGTTAATTGGTCAATCATGACCCAGACAGCATCGCTTTTGGTTAGTACTTTTGGTAATCTTCAAACAAAATCCATGGAAATTTCGATCCCATTTCTATTTAAGTATCAATAAAGGTTTTATCAATCCTATCGGCTTTTGGTGCTCTATATTCTCTTGTTGGTAGATTGGGCACTTGATTGCAGAATTGACTATATCTTTGTTTTATTCCATCCCACCAATGACGATCCTTGAAGTTCTTGATACATTTTGGTTCTTCCTGGATGTACCGTATATCCTGAGTTATGAGTTTTGCTCATAATTTCCCTTCTTATTTCCTTATCCTTAGGTACACAAGGTCGTACTTTCATTCTCACGACATCATAATCGTCGATCATGAAATTAGTAAACTTTTCTTATTGTATTTTCCTCTTTATCCTTTGTATCTCATCATTGAGTTTCTTTAATTCTTTCTATCAAGGTTGGTTTCAATATTAGATTAATTATCTCCACTTCTACATTTTATCTCATAATTTCAATACTCAGCTTCTCAAATCCTTTCATCAATTCCTTCTGATTTGTGAGCAAGACAGCAATTTCTCTATGACCCTTATGGCTTAATGCATTTGCAACGATGTTTTAAATCTCCCAAGACAACGATCTTGAGACCATAGTCCTTGATTAACTCTAGTTATCTCCTTTTCCTCATTTTTAATTCCTTTGTCTTTAAATAGACTAAGATGTTGTCAATAAAGACAATTACACACTTATCTAATAAAGGCTCATATACCTGATTCGTGCTGGACAATCCAAAAGTCATTACTAGAAACTCATAGTTTCCATAACGAGTTCGAAAAGCAGTTTTCTGAATCATCCTTGATTTAATCCTTAATTGGTGGTATCTTGACCTTAAATCAATACGTTTGCTTCTTGCAATTGGTCATAGAGATCATCAATCCTTGGGATTGGGTACTTATTCTTGATTGCGACTTTGTTCAGCTCTCGATAATCAATGCATAAACTTATGGATCCATCCTTTTTCTTTATAACCCAAACTGGTTCATTCCATGGTAACACACTTGGTTATGTAAAACCTTGATCCAAAAGTTCTTGTAGTTGTTTCTCCAACTCTTTTAACTCCATTGGGCCATTTGATATAGTATCTTAGAAATTAGTTTCGTATTGGCCATTAGTTCAACCTCGAAATCGACCTCTTTCCTTGGAGATGGTCCAGGCAGTTCATCTAGAAAATATCCAAGAACTTATTGACAACATTGATATCTTCCAAGATAGGTTTCTTTTTATCTTCTTGCATGTGATCCAGGTAGTTATCCATTTCCTTTGGAACTTCCTCCAGCAACTTGAACGAATATAACTCTTCTTTCTTGTAATCATGGATTCTCTAATGAATGTTATCTTCCTTGCCTCTTGGTCCACGAATTCTCACTCTTTATGTGACAATTCTATCATGGCTTTAGAGATGACCAACTCATACCAAAGATTACTTCATATTTGCTTAGCTCCATCACTTATGAAGTCACAAATGGATGGATATTCTTGTATCTTTATTGGATGTTCTTAAATACTTCTTGGGTTCTAGAAACACTTTTCCATGGGGGTTTTGATCTTAAAAAAAAAAAAACGAAAGTTGTTGTTGTTACTGGTATACATACTTCTTATCTAGACTAGGTGTAACGAAAGAATGTGTTGCTCCATACTCAATAGAGCAAAAGCATTCTGTCTTCTTAATTGCACACTTCCTACGTACTTGACAGGGGGCTTATTACTTTTATTTGCATATCCAATATTTATAAAACTTTAATCTCTTGCATTGCTAAAACAAAAGAATAAACAACGAGAAGGTTCTAGGCTTACTGGTTCCTAAGTCACAGTTGTAGTCTTCACTGCAGTTCAAGGTAGCCAAGTCTCCTTCCATCGTCCTTCCAGGTTGTAAACTCTGATTCTTGAAGCAGTGGATCCTGACTTGCTTCCACTTCTACTTTCATTTCCATTCTCGGTCCTTATAGGAACAGCTCCTCCAGAAGATCTTATCAAAACATTCCTCCATTGTCATACTCCGGAGGGTACCCTAAACGTGGCAGTCTGCCGCACATAATATTAAAGCTAATGAATGACAACCTTAGTCATGCAGGAGCTTCGATAACATATGCAAGGCGTGCTTCCAAGATGGTAAGAGACTCACAGGGGCATTATGTTTAAGCAGATAATAAAAGCATGCAAGAACTTATATAGATAAACATGTAATATTCATTGGAATAATAGTCTCGTACAACTTTTTAGGGGCATTCCCCCGTTCTAATATTCTCGTTTAACTAAGCCATCATCAAAATATACATAGATATAATATAAGTCTACTATAGAGATTTTTCTTAGAAGTCTATGTCCAAAACTAGATACATATAAACTTCTCTCAAAAAATCCTAATAGCTTGGGCTCATACCTGACAAACGGGACTCCTTGGTGCTAACCACAAGTGATCATACTGTAACAAAAAGCTATAGGGGTATAAGCAAAACTAGCTTAGTGAGATAACTCCCATCTACATAACATTTCCATAAAACACACAAGTATTTAGGCAATCATACGAAAATGTATCAATCACATGAGCAACAAAATACACACGATTAATCGGAAACCATGTGCAGCATGGATTTTACGCCCTCCATGTCGGGGTTGGTGGTTACATACCCATACGACCATCAATATTTGCAGACTTACCGGCTCCTACTTACCCATGTAGACTTTTTGGCTCCTACTAGCCATCACTACAACTCCTCGTTTCCCCACATGAAGAATAGTAGTGAACATAAATGTGACTCACAAATATGATATGCATGAATTATTTTCAATATAGGTTTATTCAATTAATGTTGAGTTCAAGTTAAAGGTCATCAAAACAATATTCATCATATCATTAAAAGAAAACATAAATTATTCATCAATTCTTCTTTCGATATTCTTAACTTTTATTCAATCAATCATGAATCCAAATCACACAACATTTGTTCATTTGATCTTTTCCTTATTTTCTAGTGCTACTACTTACAAGTACAAAACAAGAAAATGTAACTATTAAGGAATTAACTCACTCCATGACGATCGTTCCTAGTCGAAGTAATCTTCCGGGAATGCGATATCGGTTCCTTCTTCACCTAAACAAGATGAAATACCAAAAATAAGTCTTTCATAGAGTTTATATTTTTGAAGATTCTAAATTTATCTTGAATTCGCGGTAAAATCGGATTGAAGGAATTTCCAACTTAAAATGGCCAAAACTTGCTCATTTTAACTCGGAATTTGCATATTATATACCGCTTTCTACCTATTCGAAAAGATCTATCTATTTCTAAAACTATTTTTATCAAACTAATTCGTTTGAGCTTTGAAATAGTGGTGATCAAATTCACCACGAATTTCACAAAACTTGTATTCTTTCTTTTTTACAAAAGCTCATAGCAAAGAGATAAATATTATAATAGTTTGTAAAACCTTTGAATTGTATTTACATAAATTTATTGACTCATATCAAATGTATAAATTTAATGAAGTTGTCTCAATCATGAATTTTTGGTAAAAGTAAAGTCTTCTAAAGATTTTGAAAAATGAAACTTTTGAAAATTTCCTTTTATCTTGCTAGAAAATATCTCAAGTTATTTTAAATGAGTATTTTTCTTTTCTTTAATTTCATTTCCTTTGTCTTTTTAAATTACTAAAGAATGATTTTCATTTTCTAAGCTTAGTTTCTAATATTTTTTGAAAGTAGTAATAATTCTATATTTATAGAAATAAATTTCTTATTTCTTAAGATCATTCTACTTTTATGAAAGGAAATTTCTTGGTATTTGTCAAATTAGTATTGATGAAAAGTGAAGTTTAGTAAAACTTTTATTTAATCAAGAATTTCTTTCCATCTTATGACTTTGTAAAGTGTATGTATGTATTGTTTAAAAATCTCCATGTTCTTAAAATTTATAATGAATTCCTCTAGATTTCTAGAAAAAGTTTGTTAAGATAAATTCCTAAGTTTTTATGAAAAATTACTTCCTTCATAACAACTTTTATTTTTAGAAAAGAACTTCTATTTTAAGAAAACTTTTTCCTCTTTTATTTGTCAAGACAAAATCAATATGTTCATACATGATCATGAATATGAAACATAACACTATGAAAACATAAGAAAGATATAATAATTAAATAAATAAGCTAGTAAAGAAATATGTCAAGTATTGGAACTTTAGCTTCATCAAGATATCCCGGAACTAAGAATAGACTAGTCTCAAAAGAAAAAGAAAATTGTTTTGACTTGAGGAGGACAAGTCCAAGACTAGAAAGACTAGTCTTAAAATAACATTAAAAGTAAATAAATTGCAAGGAAAGTAAATAAATTGCAATAACAAAGGAGCTTATATGCTCTAAAAGATATATATAGCTACATAGATATATTTAGTTAAATATATATGAAAGCAACATAAAGAAAATAAATTCATGAACAAAAACAAAGTATGAACATATTGTTACTTTCTTAGCTTTCATGGTTTAGAAAACACACACTAAGCTCATACTAAGTAAATGAACAATTAGAAAGCTAAAACTATTACCTACAAAAGAATTAGAAACTAGAGAAGTCTTGAGAGAGTTTATAGTGAGATTTTGAGAGAGTAATTTTAGTGAATGAAAGGTGTGAAGGAAATGGAAGGAAGAGATGGTATTTATAGGAAAATGTGGAGGAAAATTTGTGTTAATTAAATAAATAAAAAATAAAACAAATAGAGGGAAAAGAAAAGGGGGGCGGCGCAAACGTGAGTGTAAGAGAGGAAGAGAAATTAATTTTTTTTTTATTTTTGTTAATGAAAAGTAAGATATGAAATATGTGAAGTTGTATTGAAAATGAAAATTATAAAAAAATAGAGGTATGGTTGTAAGAGTAGGTTGTAAGAAAAAGTAGAGATAGATAAATAGTATAAATAGTAATAAATAGTATAATGTAAAGTATACATGACAATTTAAGTACCGATAGTGAAAAAATACGCGTGTAATTACGATATCTAATATTTTTAGTTACCAAAAAATTTTGAAATTGATATTTTTAAAAACCTTATATTTTTACGAGTCTAACGGTATATCTGAATATTTTTACCATTCTAAGTCCCGAGACATGCTTTTCGAAAACTGTGTCCGATCGTGCTCAAAACGAACCGTGGTTTAACTAATCTGATACTTTTAAGCTTTTCATGTTATTACGAACTATTCTACATACTAATCTCTTACTTACTTTCTTAGTTTGCTTAAATAGAATTGCTGGATTTGAACGGTTACGTCTGACTAGGGTTTTGTTGACTTTAGATTTCCGGTTGACCTTCTAATTAAGGTTTAAGCTTAATTGATTACAAAACTTTGGGGGTTTACATCCTTTGTGGGCATTCATTAGCGAAATGCCCTACTTGCTTGCAGATATAACAAGTATCGCTTGCCTTCTTTGAACATTTCGACATCTTATGGTCTACGTCTCCATAAAAGAAGCACTTCCCAAACAACCGAGGACACTTTTTAGGGTAGTGTGCTTCATTGCACTTCCAGCAATTGATGATTTTAGGTATGAACCTCCCACTGTTGTCATTGCTCCTATAGTTGTAGGAGAACTTGAATCTCTTTTGTGAGGGTGTGGAACTGGATCCACCATAGAACTTTTTCCCAAAAATTGCAGCTTTCTTTTCTTGCATTCTTTCCCTCCTTTTCCTTGCTCCTTCTACAATTCGAGCTCTTTCTACCAATTATCGGTAACTTCTGATGTCAAATCTTCCAACCTCATTCTCAGATCCTCGTCCAATCCTCCTAGGAAGAATTGTCTTTTCAATTCCTCGTTGTACTTGTAGGAGTCGGGGGCATATTGCAGCAATCTACTAAACTCAGTCTCGTACTGCTCAATAGTCCTTCTTTTCTGAGCAATTTGTAAGAAGTCCGCACTATACCTCACTCGCAAGCTCCTCGGGAAATAATTTTCTAAGAACTCATATCTGAACATTTCCCAAGCGATTAGGGTCATTAGCTATCTTTTCTTTGATTCCCACCATATTCTAGTATTCAGACAAAGCATGTATGTCCCATACTTGATTTGTAGGTAATGCGGGACTTCGTATGCATCAAAAGACCTTTCGATTTGAGCAAGCCAATCCTCAGCCTCGTTTGGCTTATCGTAAGCTCCATCAAAATATCGGTTACTTCAGATAAAATCAGGCAACAAGCTCTTATACGGCCTTAGCGGTGGGGGTAGAGGTAACGGTGCATTTTGGGAGTGCATGCTTCTTTGTATAGATGCTTCAATTGACACTTGTTGTTGCGGCAGAGTTGGTACAGATGCTGGTGCTGGTGCTGGTGCGGGTTCCGGTACGGGTGCAAGTGCAAGCATGTTCTACTTAATTGCTTCTAGTATTTATGTTAGGTGTCCTATTGTAGCATGCAAGTTTACTTGTGGTGTAGCGGCTGCTTGTGGGGCAGGTTGTTCTACTCCAATTTTCGGTTGATTGGAGGCACTTTGCTCCGACTTTCGTCCTCTTCTACTTCAACTATTTTAAATTTTTCTAAGTTAGGTTTATTATTTTGATATCTTAGTTAAATCTTTGACGAAAAATTTTACGGAGATCACGGAAACTTACTTGCATAAATAGCTACTAAAATAAGAAATAAATTTAAATCAAAGTAAATTTTGAGATCATAAGTAAAGCATAAATTCATTAGAAAATAACACAGCGGGTGCAAGACCCTTACATGGAAATAGTAGCAAGGTCAATCACAACAATCATAAAGAAAAATGAAACACCCTTCCGAAAACATAAAAGATAGACTAGGATTGCTGATCTAGTCTTCAATTACGAAATTTGAGCTGGACGAAAAGGGATATGCTCGATTTCCTCCTTCCTTCCTTCATTCTTCGGAAGCATCTCCAGGGTTTCTGCTGGATGACCTTGGGTTCTTTTCCTCATAAATTGTTGAAAATATTTCTTCCTCTTTCTGGCTGCTTCCCTTGACCTTTCATGTATGTTAGCTAGTTTGGCTTCAGCCAGATCCGACACTATATCATGAATGGTTCTCCAAGTAACATTCTCCCCAGCTTCTATGTTATCGCTCTCATTTGTCGTTAGTGGGGTGCTGTCTACATCCATGGTTAGGTTTGCCTTCTATCTCCTCTGAGCCTACTGCTCTTCTAGATAGCGGATGATTCCTGCTTCCTCGCTATTCCAGGGTTTATCGATTCCAGAAGCGGTCTGGTTTCCTGCTCCTTGTTTTGGTTTTCCTTCTTAATCTTCATTTGGATCTTTATTGGATTCTTCCTCAGACTCTTCACTTGCTTATGTCATCACCTCTTCTCTTATTACTGTTCCATTCCTACTTAGGCATAGAACTTCATTTCTTCTTAGCTAGATTCCTGTGAACGTTAGTGGTAAGTGGATACTTCCATTAGTGTTCACAGAACTTCTTGGTAAACTCTATGCTAGTGGAAAGCTTTGTGAGATTAGCTTTCATCCATTCTAGATATGTTAAATTGTCGTGTGCGTACATGAACACTGGTTCAATTAGTGTCCAAGTTTGAAAGTTGGGGAAAATTCGGTTTCCATCATCCCTAAGGACAAACGTAGCTTCCTTCAGCATTGGTCGGTCTTCGGCTATCGCGACGATCCGTTCTACGGCATTGATCATTTCTATCTTGGATAATTTTTTCCCTATGGGACAGTTATGGATGGTCTGTACTACTTCTTTCCACTCTGAAGTCAACAATCCCCTCTTCCTTATCAGAAACATTTCTCGGATGGTCTTAGGTTGTCCAGCTAAAGCAAACTCTTCACACAATATCCTAAGTCTTAGACGGTAATTCTCCATGGCTTCAAAGGGTCATTTCCTGAAATTTTTAGCCTGTAGATGGGTCTTGTCTAAGGTAATCTATGCAAAAGAGAGAGAAGTCAGAAAACTTATTATACCTATTCCATCTTATCTAGGTCTTTCTTATTTCTATTCTAACTTGTTTCTTCTTAAGTCTAATTCTATAATTATGATTTCTAGATTCTTAACCATGCTCTGATACCAACTTAAACTGTCACGCCCCAAAGGATACCCTAAATGTAATAGTCCGCTACACTTAATATTAAAGCTTAAGTATGATAATCTTAGTCATTTCCAGAGACTTTGATATTAAGTGTAAGGTGTGCTCTTACAAATTTAGAGGAGCATAAACGGAATTATGAAGCTTAAGAATATACAACAACAAATTAAGAAAAGAGGATTCATAATATTCATGTCATTCAAAACGATAGTCTTATAAGTATTTAGGGGCATTCTCCCACCAAAAACTATAAATCTATTACAAGAGATTTTCTAAGAAATTTTCATCTTATCTAATGCTAAACTTCATTTAAAGGAATTCCTTTACCAAAAGGAAAATACCTGATTGCAGGGTCCACGTGGCCTCAACCACAAATAGGTAAACTGCAAAAGATGTCTATAGGGGTATAAGCTAATAGGCTTAGTGAGAATTATTTCTATAAGTAAGCTTCTTGTGTAGAAAAATTCAAACAAGTTATTTAAACAATCAAGTGAAATGCAATATACACGTGGGCAAACAAGGCATATAGTTTTCTGGAAACTATATGTTGAATGAATTTACGCCCTCTATTCGGGGTTTGGTGATGAGTAACCTCAAAACAAGTAGTTTTAATTAGATCATGCTTTCGATCAATACCACCAAGCATATTAAGTCTACTCGGGTTGAGCCATACTTCCGAACTTTCCGCCAAGCATTAGTTTGATTCCATGTCGCCAAGCAATCGCTTTCGATCATAAACGCCAAGTATTGCTTTTGACCATGCTACTATCCTTTTCACCCAAGGATAATAACCCCATGCAATGTGACTCACTTCGTGATATGGATGAATCAATTTATTTAAGATATCATAGCATCATTATTATCAAATTTAAGGTGATTATAGAATTTCATACATATCAAGTGCTATACTAAATCAAACAATTACTTACAATCAATTTCGGCCTCGATATTCTTAGAATCCTTTCAACAATTTTCACATACATATCAATTTCTCTTTTCTTAATTCTAATGCGACTAAACTACAAGCACAATCAAATAAAGCACTTAAGGAAATAAACTCACGATGTCATATCGATACTTCTTCTAAATGGATGAGTCGCTCAAACAATCCACTCAGTCGAAATAATCCTCGGGATATGAGTATTTTCCTGGAATCACCTAGTCAAGGAAAATACCCTAAATGAGTATTTCTTAATAACTTTCTTGAGATTTGACAAAACTATGTCATAAGAACGTCAAAGTTCGTATAAAAGATGATTCCAATTTAAAATGGTCATAACTTGGTCATTTTAACTCGGAATTGCGCGTATAATATACCGATTTCTACCTACTCGGAAAGATCTATCCATTTCTAAAACTATTTTCATCAAACTAGATCATTTAGGTTCCGAAACAGTGGCTATCAGATTCACCACGAATTTTCCCATCCCAAAAGCAATTTGTTTCAAACATTAAACCATCCAAAAATTGCTTTGATAAATACTTAGTTATCTATATAGTTGAAAAATTCTTTTTTCATAAATACATAGCTCATATTTTATCCATGCTCAAGTGTTTATTATCCAACCAAATTTCTTAAGTAAAACAATGTTAGTTAAGAGTGTAGAAAACTATACTTTACAAGAAATCCATTTTGTAAATAATTTAAAATGAATATTTTGATTCCTTTGTTTTCAAAGAATTACTTTATGTTTATCTTACTATTTTCCTAAATGACTTTTTGATAAAATAAATTTCTTCTTTTCTATATTTGCAACATTATTGCTACTTTCCCTATTTGTTTTCTTTGACCATTTATTTGAAAATCTTTTGGTTTGAAAAACTCTCATTCCCTTTTTATGGGATTTCTTTATATTATGTTTTTATGGAAAAACATTTTAGTGCCAAAAGTCATCTTCTTTTAGGAAAGCCAAAGTAATATAGAAATGATTTAAAAAGCTTTTCAAAACAAAAGTAGCTTTTAAAATTGTAGTGAGTTCTTCCTAAAGCTTGGAAAAGAATAAATTTACTTTTAAACCATAGATTCTACATTTCATATAAAACCATCATTAGGTGATAAAATTTCCTTTTTGTCAAAGTATAATTGGAGCTTTAAAGATTTGGACAACAATTTTAACGGGCATGATTATGGGAAATAATAATAACAAGCAAAAATAACATAAATAATAAAAAAAGTCAAGTATTGGGAGTTTTACTTTTTTCAAGGCTCCCGGACTAAGAAGTAGACTAGTCCCAAAAAGAAAGGAAAAAAAAAAGAAAATTATTTTGACTGGATGAGGATAAGTCTAAGGCTAGATATTGGGCTTAAAACAACATAAAATAAATAAATTGCGAAGAAATAAATAAATAAATTACTTTGCATGAAAGTAAATAAATTGCAAATGAACTTATATGCTCTATAAGAATATATATATATATATATATGTCGATACATAATAATACTTAGTTAGGTGTAATAACAATAATAATGAACAAAGTAAAGTAACAACATAAATAAATAAATAGATTTTCATGAACAAGAATAATACATGAACATAGTGTACCTTCCATAACATTTAGTTTTTGGAAACTCACACCATGGTCATGTAAAGTTACATAACATGGGAAGAAGAAATTTTTAAAGAAAGTTTACCTAAAAAAGGTTTTTGGAGTATTATGTGTGAATGTGTTTTGTGTATGTAGAAGATGTTTTGAGAGAGTTTGTGAGAGAGTTTTGAGAGTGTAGATGGAGAGAGTGTTGAGAGGAAAATTTTGGAGAGTTTTGGTAGTAAATTTATGGGTAGTAATTGTCTGAAAGAAGTGAAAGAAGAGGGGGCTATTTATAGGAAATGAGGAGAGAAGTTTTGTGTGATTTAAATAAAGGAAAAATAAAACGAAAAAATGAGGGAGAGAGAGACAAAGGGGCACCGGTCACTTACATGGGAGAGAGAGAGGAGAGTTTTATTTGTATTTTTGTTGATTAAATGTAATATTAAGTAAGGTGGATGTGAAATAAAATTATATGAAAGGTAAAAAGTAAAGATAATAGGTATATGGTGTTGTAAGAGTAGATGTTAGAAAAAGTAGAGGTAAATAAATAGTGTAAAATCGTTAGCAATAGTATAATGTAAAGTAGATATGACTAATAAAGTATCGGTAGCAAGAAAATGCGCGTATAATTGAGATATCTGTTATTTTTACTTATCGAAAATTATAAAATTGATATATTTGAAAACCTTATATTTTTACGAGTCTAATGGTATATCCAAAATAATTTTACTATTCTGAGCCCTAGACACGTTTGTCAAGAATGTATCAGTTTAGGTTCAAAACGATTCGCAACTTTACTAATCTGATCTTTTTAAGCTTCCTTATGTAATTACAAACTATTCTACATACTAATCTCTTACTTAATTTCTTAGGGTTGCTAATACGAGATTGCCAGACTTAAACAGTTACGTCTAACTAGGGTTTTGTTGACTTTATGGTTTCCGTTTGACTTTCCAACTAGGGTTTAAGCTAAACCGATCATAAAACTTTGGGGGTTTACAGAATCACCATAAGATCATTGTTGAAAATCTTGAACTATCGGATTTATTAAGATATGTCAATATCTCTCTTGAGATCACTAACTTCTAAACCTAAGTTTAACAATAGAATCTCTTCCTAGCCATTAGCAATTTAGATTTGCATTAAGATAAATGATCCTTTCATTAACAATCACATCTCATGAAAATCAATCAAGTGGTAGAAGGATTTCACCACTCTATTTCTAGATGTTATGAAAAATCCTTATTAATAGCTTAGATCTATTCAAAGGAATGTTTTCTTTATCTATTCAATTAAAATCAGACATGAATTCCTATGGTGCACACATATAAATTCAAGAAAACACAACTTAAGCTATTAATTTCAAGAATTCAACAATATTAAAATAAAAAGCACAAGTGAAATCACATGAATCATATTTAGATCCACAAAATCTAAGAAAAATTCAATTATTTTTCTATAAGGTTTATCAAGTTAAGCATGAATTCAGAAAAATAATGAAGAATTATGACAGAAAACACCTATGGAGCACATAAATCCGTGCAATTGAAATCAAATTGGCTCTTAAATTGATCCAAAAGCTTCAAACCTTAGCAGAGACTTAAGTTTTACTCATTAGAATTCTCTCTCAAGTTAGTTATGATAAAAAATGTCTAAAATTGTAAGTGTTTCTATATTGTGTTAATTGTCAAAGTATCAAAAGGTATGTAATTTGTAAAACAAAAGCTATAAATTGTGAGTGTCATGCTAATGTGACAAATTTGAAATTAAAAAAAAAAAAAAAGATTTTTAGTGGGTGTAGGGATCCATTCGTGGGTACAGTCCTTGGCATAGTTCACATCTTGGTTGCCACTTTGAAGAAGATCTCATCTTGATCGTAGGTGTAGGCATGGAATCACATCCATGATTGTTCTCAATATAGCTTTATTTGCTATTCTAGTTCTTTTTCCCCTTCACATCTTCATTAATCCCTTTGCTTTAGCACATTTGAACCAAAATCAACAAAATTTCAAATAAGTTCCAAATTCATGAGGATTTCAATAGATTAAAAAGCAAGACAATCACAAATCCTCTTGAATTAAATAGAGTATATTCTAACTATCAACCAACCAATATCATTGGAAATAATATGATACGAGAAAAATGGGTACAAAAAGACAAAAAAAGAGCCCTTTTGAGAAAAGCACAAGAACGACGAAAATGAGAAAAGAAAAGAAAATGTCGAAGTTTAGATGTAACACGCCTTTATATGGGCAAGTGAAGTAACCCTTCAAAAGGTTAGTTTTGGAGAAGGTGTGAATTTTTTTGCAAGCAGTTATATCTTACCAATTGGATGCCCTGTCAAAAAAATTACACGATAGGCACGTGCACGTCTTTTCAAACTTAAAACTTTTCAATTCCATGCCTTACCAGTTAGATCTCATGACCTCAGGATACAGAGTTTGATGCCTCAGAACAACATTCCCGACCTCCCTAAGGATACAACTTAAACTTCGATCCTAACTATAGGGCAACTCAGACTCCCAAACTCCTTGAGGATGTAACTCAATTTCCCAACCTTCCTAGGATGCAGCTCAAACTCCTGAACTCCTTAAGGATGCAGATCGAATGGTAACAAACAATCCTAACACCTCAGCCTAGTCAAGATAACATGACTACAATCGTTCCCCTTAATCTTCTGCAACGAGAGTATGGGGGGCAAGTGTTGATAGAGCATTTTTTACTACGACCTATTGGGCCGAAGCCTCAGACCTACCAACAACTCTTGGAACCCATTTCACGAAGGCCTTGCATGGACTTAGCGTCCCAACCTCACCCCAAAGCTCCATGGCAACCTCGACTCGCTCGAGTAAATACATCCCTTGACCTCATTTGCAATTCCTCAAATGAAGGCCGGTTGCGATGAGGTTGAACCAACTGCAACCTCTAACCTCAAAGGGGGGGCATAACAATCTTAAATATGTATCTTCGTGGCAATTTGTACCCATCTGGCCACCTTCTGTACTCTACATATCTGTGCCTTAGTCTTAACACGATCGCATTTTGCACCTGACACTATTGTGCTATATGGATTAGGCTACCTAATGATCTTAGGGGAATCTGCCACGGGTAAAGAAAATATCTCATGGTCTCCCCTTGGCAATTGTTAATGCTACCACCCTAAAGAACCCACAACTCATTTAAGCATTGAAGTTTCCGTGTCAAGCAACACCTCGGTGCACAACTAACTAAGTTTTTGTGTTTGCAGGTCTACGTTGCATCAGTACCATTCTTCTACTCAAGAAGAGGAGAACTTTACCAGTGATTAGGCACCTGCAATAACTATATTAGTATAAATTAAGCTATATCAATTTAAGACTAGCATTAATTAGCTTTTAATCTATGTGTTTCATTGGGAAATGTACAAAATGAATGAATATTAGAAGAGGAGGAAGATTCTCAAGTTCAACCAAATTGGTAATAATGTAAGACCATGGATTTAAGGGTTTTATTGGGACTTTTATGACTATTTAAATGCAAAATTGACTTAGGTACTTGTATATATGTTTTTGGTAGTTAAATATCAAGTTTTTAAAGGATTTAGAAGTATTCTTTTGGAGTTATAGCTGTGACTAAAAGAAGTGGTGCAATAAAGTGAGACAAGCTACTAAATTAGCTAATAGTGTTGAAATTTGTACTAGTTGATATGGTTTGCTAGGATTGAGCTTTACTGGTTTGTAGACTTGGGAAAGTGTTGTAGGAGCTTTTAGAAATTCATGCTTTCTTGATGGAATTGTCTATGAGTTGTTATATACATAAATTATTGATGGATAGAAGGATGTTGAATGGATTATGCAATTGGTTGGTGCTTAGAAGTTGAAAATTGGTCAAATTGAGGATTTAGATAGGGATGTGCATGGTACGATTCGGTTTTGTTTGCACCTCAAATCGAACCATAACATATTTTACAGTTCGATTTTTCTTTTAAATTTGAACATAACCATATGGTTCGGTTCATAATTTTTTCGAACAGGAAAAAAACGATTCGATTTGCAGTTTGAACCGTTTCTATTCATAAAATAAGAATTATATTCTATCGAAAAACTTCAATTATATATTTCTTATTATTAATGCAAATATAAATAACAATATTTTGAATTAATCATTTACCAAATAAACATAAAAAACTTATAAGAAGGAAGTGATTTCATTCATTATAAAAGTACAATTGTGACAAATCTCATTTTTCTTTATTATCCTGAACTATAATGGTATACTAGACTTTATTCTAATATAAGACATAAAATTTAATTCGTTGTATGCTTCTAACTAACATATTACCAATTATATAAATCAATAAGTATAAATAATAGAAGTAGATTAATTAGTAAGACAAATGGAAAAGACATATGTAGGAGTTAGAATACTAAAGGCTAAAATCTAAAATCTATCTTATTTATAGACAACATAATAGTTAAAATATATTATAAAAAATCTAATTTTATTCTAATAAATAACATATATCTAAGTCATAAATTTTAAAAACAATTAATTTTTTACAAATTTTAAAAACAATTAATTTTTGTATACTTAGATATGTATCATTAATAAAACAATTAAGAGTAAAAATAATATGTTTAATTTTTTAATATATAAAATGGTTTGGTTCGATTCGAACCATACGGTTAGGGTCATGGTCTCGAACCGAATCGCTAACCGTTTGCTCTTTATCGAACTGAATTGCGAATCGAACCATTTAAAAAAAGAACCAAAATTTCGGTTCGGTTCGGTCCGGACCTGTTTCGTTCATGGTTCGGTCAGTTTTTTTGCACAGCCCTAGATTTAGGTGCAGATGTGTGTGGCTTGTTTCAATTAAGGGAGGAAATGATTTTTTAAATATGGAAATTTTGGTTATTAATGAGAAATTGAACATTTAGGTGGTGGATCATAAGGACATGGATTAATAAAATTGGCATATAAGTGATTGGATAAGTAATGATGGTTTTATATGACAACCTGTATCAAATTATGGAAATTACAAGAAAAACTTAATTTGAATGGGATAGTTTAATGACCAAATTGAAGTTGGTTTTGGTATATTATAACATAAAAATTTGAGGAAAGATAATCCCTTATGTAAAGAATAGAGAAGTCGTCAATTTGAACTATAATTAGTTTAATTAGTGAATTGGGGAGTTTTGATTTCTATAAATGGACTGTAGGTTGTTTTCGATAATATGAAATGATGATTTAATGATTCGTTAATAAGTCATGTGAATGAGGAATTAAATTAGGCATATGACCTATTATGTGAAAATTTAGGTCTTTTGTGATTAATAGGTAAAATTAACCGAGAGTCAATATGGATATGGAGCATTGAAGAAATTAATTATTTAATATCAATTATGAATTTGGAGATATGAAAAAGTGAAATGAGTGGTTATATGGATAATTGATGATAATAGGGTGATTAAATGCTATATAAAGGTACGATTGGTGAAATAGCAATTGTATGTGACATTTGCATATTTATGGTGATATATGACCAGTTGCATAGGCATTATAATTTTAGAGACATGTTGGAAATTTAAAGTAATACCATGTCATTGATGATATGTCATGTATAGGATAAATGTTAAAGTTTAAATTATCATGTTTCCTTATATATGAGTTTCTTATGACAAGAATGATGAAATAGCTAAAATGTAGTTTGAAACTTATTTATTGAGTATGAGATTAGTTGACAACTTGTTAATATAGGTAAAATTTAGATTTAACTGATGATATGTTTCTATATACATTTTACTTATTTTACCCTTTCTGACAACTAAATATGGATAGGCTTGTTAGTAAAGGTTTATGTAATAAAAAATTTGAAAAGAGTATAGAGAAATACCCATGCTAACCATAATACAAGCAATAAGATTTCTAAATGAATTATAATTTATTAATTAAGATAATGACCCAATAATAATAAGATTATGAGATAAAAGAATTTATGACATAAGGGCTTAGATGTATGATTAATGATCCTTTAAGTCATTAATTCTAAACTGACTCCCTAAACCAACTTAAATTCAAATAATTAATTAGACAACTTGTTTAAATTAAATCAATAACATAGAAAACTTAAAAAGTATTGCTTATTCATAACCAGGCTTAATGTACACATTTGTAAATAAAATATAAAAAATATTTTAATTAAATCCCATTAAGTATTGAAAGCCTAAAAGTGGTAGCCTTTTAGGTATAATAGGATAATCAAATCTTATGCTTTCCTTGGTTTTATGGAAAACCATAAATGAATGGTTTTAAGCAAAGCTATCCCCTCTTTTGCAAATTCAGTTGGTGGCTCTTGATAATTTTTCAAAAAAATTAAAAAAAAATTTATAACCTTCCTTAATTATATCGAGCTTCATTTAAGCGGATAGACCTAATCAAGAAAAAACAAAATTTTCAAAAGCGAAGGTTAATTTGTCTATCCTTTTAAATGTTTAGTTGCGTGGCTACTTGTATGTCGGTTTAATTATACGACTCGTATCACATGACTTTGTCCACTTAATAGGCTTATCCAAGCCGTAAGGAATATTTGAGCAAAAAGATAGCGACGTATGATAAAATTACATTCATTGTGGCCCTTGTGGGAGAGACACAGTTTGGCTAAGCAGTTTGAAGAATACAAAACTCTTTTTTGAGTGTTGATAATGATTCCCACCACTTTTGAGTTTAAAGATGATGATGCTGATAATGATGAACAGAAAAAAGTTCATAGAAGCTGGCCTAACTCAGTTGTTTCAATTTAATTTAGCTTTCCATGGATCGGTCGCATTGCACTATAAAGATGCTATGACAATATCTCTCCCCGCTCGGTGGGGCATGTGGAACTATGCTCATTCCTTGTCAATCTCTTTCACAGACTAAACCCATAGGCAACCAAAGTATGTAAGTGCATCTAAATTCTTCTACCGTGTTGAATTGATGATGGGAATTGATAAAATTTCCAAATTTTCTTTGTTTTAACTCTTCCTCATAACAAAACTTTAATTTCATAATTGAGACCTAATTTGACATAAAATAGACATTATGATTCGACTTATATAAGAATTAGAAATTCAAACCTGATACTTCTCATTTGAGAAATCGAGGTTGACACCATAAGATTGTAAAGATATTGGTAGTCGACCGAGTATTATAATATGAAAAAAAAAAAGAAAGTAAAAAAACTATACATTTTTAATTCTTAAATATTAAAAAAAAAAAACATGTCATGAAAACATAAAATTGATAAATAAAAGTTGGGATATACACTTCTATTTTTCATTATCCTTAGTGCATCCAATACTCCTAGAAGTATCTCGGGACACTGTGAACCTTTCCTGGGAAAGAAAAAGAGAACAATGTAGAAGCTGAAGTTGATCCCCGGATAATAATAATAATAATAAGAATAAGTAAGGTACACCAATACTCTTTAAGCTTTATCATAAGTCTTATGCTTATGCTTATCCATCTAACATTATTATGAATTAAACAGTTGCTCCAAAGTCTGTCTCTGACACGCACCCTCTCTCTCTCTTCCCCCTCACGCCTCGATCTGCCCCGGAGACCTAAGAGCTTTCGCTTCTATTAGGCTTGGAGGACATAAAAACCTTAGAAAAAAAAAATAAATAAAATCATAAACTCAGCCACATAGAATTAAGAAATACCTATTGAAAAAACCTATGATAAAGTTGAAGGAGGGGGAGGGGAGTGGGGGAAGAAATTTCTGTTAAGAATTTCTTATTCAATACCTGATCATGGTCGACACTAGGAACCCAGTCGTTCGTTGCAGGATTGCTCCTAGAAACCAGTTTGTCACCCTCATTTCCATGGCTTTTTGTTATTTGAATCTCATAGTTATTTTCAGTTTCATCTTTGGCTACCCTTATAAATCCATTACCAGTCTATGCCCATTCCGAAAAGCAGGGAAAGAAAAGGAAACATACATCGAATGGACTTCAGAATTGACCAAGAAAATGAAATTAAAATAAAAGATGATATGGTAATAAATTTTAATTACCGTGTGATGATGTTTATCAATTGAGCCCAACTCTTTGTAATACTGAGTTTCTATAAACTCATCAGGCACGATTTCGAATTTTCCATTTCCGATAATACCAACTACATATGCACACGAACAAATAAGACAATAACATCAATAAAAGCCAAAGACACAAGCTTTTGTATGAACTACCTGGGATGAGACTGAAGAGATCGAAGTTTGTCGAGTTCTGGAATGTCTGGTCGTAATCAGAAGGGTTAAGGTTTTTTTGACCATGATCGGGTTCGCTTCGGTTGGGCTTCAGGGGTCGTTTAGGAGCTAAAGAATCAAACTGGGCTCGGACTTGAGCGGCAACCTTTAGCTGCTCCTCAGTGTCCAACACCTCGTCGCTTCGACTTGGTTTATTGGTCCAAACCTGAGACGGACCCACCATGCTGTTAGTCTGTGTCAGAGATTGAATGAGATAAAGAAGGGTGTTGGTTGCAGGTGAATGTGATTCTTCCTATTCCGTGTATGGAAGGAAAAGGAACGATGGAAAGAGAATCGGATCAAGTCGAAATAATGATTAACATAACTTCTGTAAAACTAGGGGCTATACAATACTGCTTCCCGGGTGGTTTTAGTACCATTTGATCGAGCCTAATAGGTTAGGTGGGCTTCATAGTTCCAAGGCCTGGGGCCATGATCACCAAAGGCCGTGATGCTTGGACAAATGAATTGGAATGTATATATTCTATATATTCTTTTAGCATTATTCTTAACTAAATGTATAATATAAATAAAAAAATAGAGTACCCATGTCGGTCTCGAATGTGATCTTATGCTTAATATGTTGCACAATTAACAAAAGTATATTACCAAAAAGAAGTAGGTGAAGGATTATCCACACCTTTACTCTAATGCCATAAAAACCTATGCTGGACAGCTTGTGGACTTAAAAAAATGTTTTAGTCAAAGAATACAATTTAAATACGACTATGTGGTGACTATTGCTTATTGCCTATTTAGTAACTAATAAGTCACTAAACCAAATTATTATGTAAACTTAACTAATTAATTACCTATCGTACCATATTAGCAAACAATGCCCTTGGACTATAATTGTAGTTGAATTTGCAATTGTTGGATGATTTAATAATCGAGTGTTTAAGCCATTAATAGTGACTGAGGGTTATGAGTGTAACGAGTAATATGTTATGAGCATATTATGATCATTTGAACAATTTTAGTGGTAATCATGTGAGATTTGGTCGTTTCCACCAACCTCAGATAGCTTACTTTCGTGGAATTGAAACCAAATTACCCTATTTCATTGTTTAAAGTCAAGATTACTTTTGTAGTGGTTATTCACACTTATAATTTGAATTAAATGAATGATGTTGTTGCATTACTTATAGGCTTGCGCATAGAAAGCATTGAATATGCTTGCATGTTCGCTACCATGCTAAGTTTGTTGCAACTCATTCGATTCTTCTTTTATCATTGTATGCCATGGCCTTTACGCCAACTAACTTATGATGGTATGCATTATGGCTTTAACAATAGGGGCTTACAAGCTTAATGATGTGGATTGATATCTAACATTTGGTTCCTTCTTTTTTATTAGCCGCATGTAATTATAATTCAGCTTTCAATTCCTATCACTTATTATGCATCCAAGGCTAGTTTCATGCTATATTATGCCTAAGGGTTTGATTAAGAGAGGTTGTAAGTAGATGGACTAGTTTAATGATTTCTATTTTAATTAATCATGTAAGATTTCCCTAGTTTATCCTGATTACACACTGAACTCTATAAGGCTTATCACTTCACACAAGTAGTCAATCCCATATAAATAATGAGTTCGACTTGATATTTTAAAATAGCTGTTTTTGACCCTCTAGAGATCTTTTACAGATCTTAAAGTACTTTTAAAAACTCGGAATAAAAATATGAATAATAAGTGAGCTTTTTTTTTTTTTTCCCCAAACATATAGTGTTTTATTGACAATTCAATTTGTGATATTATTGAAATATTCTTTATAAGCAGCATGTTACAAAAATTTGTTAAGTCACTTTTTGTGAGTGTTATTATGAGTACAAGGGATATTATGAAATTAGCATTGTATTTAAATGTTTAAGAGTATAATAATAGGCCAAGTGCCTATATTTTCAATTTTTAACAATTTAATATCATATTTTTAGATTTTGGTAAATTAGTTCTATTTAGTGTCTCTGTTGTTAAGTAATGTTTGACCAAAGTTTATTTTGGTAGCGAGATAAAGATAAGCCAAGTGCTTGTATTTTCAAGTTTCGGTAAATTAAAGACATATAGATTTTTGCAAATTAATACTTATACTTTCAGAGTATGTGGATTTAATATTTCCATGAAGTGATAATTTGATAGAAGTTTTCTCTTTTATGATGTGTGATTTTTTCATTAATAAAAAATTGACTTGAGACAAATTTGAACATTAGATTTTAAAAAAAAATGCTATATAATAGATTATTATGAAATCATTTTTTTGGGTTATCTATATGTTTATTTATTATCTTTTAGGTAGAATTTTGCATTTAAAAGCAGAATACATTATTTTTATTCATTTTTACTTAATATTTTGTAGGGAAAATATCAAGTTTGGCACCTAATCTTTACACAAAAACCCAATTTAGTATCTCAATTTCGAAGTCAATATGATATCCAATCAAACTTTTCGTAACTGTTATTATTATTATCTCATTAATATTATTTGCTCTATTTCTTGATATGGAAAAAACAATATATTAAGGTTAGACGATGTTAATAGAAGTAATAAAAATTTAATGATATGCTACCTCTTTGCAATTGGCAAACAAAGTAATCGCTGTTAAGAAGATTGTGAAAAATATCTCAAAAAGTTTGTGATTTGGTATTAAACTAACTAGTTTGAAATTTAAATACCAAAACTTTTGTGCGAAGTTAGGTACCAAATTTGACATTTACACTAAATTTTATAAGCTAAGTATAATGCACTGTAGACTTAATAGTTTTATATCGTATGAATTGGTATACTGCTTTACAACTATATCAAAATAGAATGATGGACTATATCAAAAGCTACCGATATCTTGTCTTATCAAAATATTGCTTTATTCATTGAGAGTAGGTTCAAGAAAATCAAACATAGAACCACCTATAATTTTCAATATCTACTTAAATTCTAAAATTTAGTTGGTCAAAAAGGGTATTATAGGGTACAACGTACAATAAGATATCTTTTCACCCCAATTATTATTAACATTATTATTTATCAAAACAAAATAATAATGAGTAATATTGAATCAGTATAATAAAAGTAGTCAATGTAATAATTTCTTTTGATTATATAAATTTTATATAGATGTAATATTCACTGCAAAAATTATGTCTTATTAAAACTTTAAAATTTTTACTAGTTATCTTATTTAATTTTGTTATTGCATATCATATTTTTATTGAATTTTCATAATAATTAATTATAACATTTATTATATGGGAAGACTCCTATTCCACTTTAGAATTTTGGGTTATCAACGTAAACGATATACTTTTAGACAATAACGTGATAAAGAAATGAAAATGACACTTGTATTATTACGTTCCTTCATAGACTATTCTCATAAAATTTTCTTGGACCAAATTTATTGCTATTTAAAATTATTTTATCATAACAATTTATTATAATGTTTATCATATGAGGACACTCACTTACTTTATCTAAGAACCTTAAGTACCAACATTACAAGGATAAAGTTTAAACATTGACTTTTGATAACGTGTAATTTTTTATCAACAAATGTTGATTTATTTCTTTAGAATCTACGAATCATCATAATAGACGTCCATGAAATTATCATTTAAATAGAGACATTGAACAATACATATTTTTAATGTACAATCATTAATTTTTAAAGATTGGAACTGAATTGCTAAAACATTGAAAGTACATATACTTCATCAAAAGAAATATCGGTCAAATATTCATTAATGAATACACCAAATCGTATATACTTTGAAAATATAATTATTAATTTTTCAAAATTTAAAGATAAGCACTACGTTGCTAAAAAAAAATTAAAAACGAAACAATAATCAAATAAATAATTTTCATAACATTTAGCTCATTTGTGTCATCCAATAAAGACTTTGGGGGGTTGTTGGAAATGTTACATTTATGAAGTTTAATAGATTGTGAGCTTTTATCAAGAACCAAATATAAAATGGAGTAAAATTAAGGCTTTTAAATTAATTTTATGATCATTTGAGGGAATTTATCACTATGTTTGTATTCGTAATGAAATCAATAGAGGTAGCTGATTTGTGTGTTTTTGACACGAAGTTTCAAAAATTTATAAAAATGCTAATATGTTCTGCTCAACTTCAGTCATAACCATCAATTTAGGCAAGTACATCAATCAAATTAGCATAAAAATTATTAGATTGTATTCCTTGGGGATCGTTAGCATTTACCCTATTCACTTTTAATCTATTATGGAACCAAAGAAAATTCAACAATACATGACAAACAACTATTCAAAAACCAAGCTTAAGTTAATTCTATTTATGTACATGTTCTTAAGGAAAATTCCAGATAAAATAGGTTTAAAATACAAGAATAAACTTAAGTTTTGCTATACCAAGTCCTTATCAAGTGATTTCTTAAACAGATTTAATGAGTTCTTGTTGAGTATGCTTGTATTGTCAGATTTACTACTGTATGTTAATGCCTCTCTCGAATGTCAAGAACCTTTAAACTTAGGTCAAACCATCAAAATCTCTTTACAAGTTATCACTAACCTGGAGTTACGTTAAGTTCAAGAATCTTTTAAGTAAAAACCAACTCAATGAATTTCTAATCAAGTGATAGAAAGTTTCACCACTCCTATCTCTAGGTAGTTATGAACAACTCTATTAATAGCTTAAATTTATTCAAAAGAATGATTTCTCAATTTATTCAGTTGAAATCAGAGATGAATTTACATTATGTGCACACATAAACCCATAAAATTTAAGTTCAAGCTATTAATTACTAGTACCCAACAATATTAAATCAATGCACACAAAAGAAATCACATGAATCAAGTCTTGGATTCACAAAATCTAAGTTAAAAGCAATTATTTCTCCATGAGTTTTAACATTTAGCACGCAATCAGGAGAAATAATGTAAAATAAAGATAGATATCACATATTAAAGTACGGATTCTTACAAAATAAACTTCAAATTTGCTTAAATTTCCCAAAAGAACTATGAATTTCTAGCAAAAGCAGAGTTTCTCTCACTAGAAATTCTCTCTTTAATATTTACACATCTATTCTATGTTAGTAATTTCTTGCGATATGGTACAATACTATCACAACATCTATGTATGCTTATCTATATGTGTCAGGTACGAAAATCATGAAAATTTTACTCGTTAACATGACAGATTCTTTATAACAAACTTTGTCAAAACCCATATGCATGTGACAAAGGTCAAGTTGTGGCTTGAATTGTGGCCTCAATTAATGGGTGTGGTTAGCTCTATGTTTAGCTTCTTTAACAACAGTTTTTCTTAGTGTCTACTACAGTTCTCAATCGCAGGCATGCCATAGGTCACGATTGGCGTTGCTATTTGTTTTGCCCTCGATTACAATTCCAAGTTGTTGTGGTTTGATCTATAAGCATCTATTCTTGTTGTTTTCACTTCAATTCTTGATCAAATGACTTTGTTTCTTCCTTTAGTTCTCAATGGAGCTGAAAAACAACAAATGAACAATAATAGTATAATTTTATGGGAATTGCAATATACAAATAAATAGATCATAGTGAATGGTAGTATTGTAATACATTATTGTTTGAGAGGGTAGTTTTGTCATGTAACAGCTGAAATTGAACTCGAGGAAGTTGTTCGTGAAGAACCTAAAGTAGAGAATGAAAGCCGAATCTAGGTCACCAGCCTAGACAAAGAAGGCCGCCACCGTTGGATCATGAGCTGCTAGTGTATGTCCAATGTTGGTTTTCTTCACATTTTATCGCAGCAACGTACGCCGACTAAAGCTGCCGGCGTAAATATGAAGGTTGTTGGCGTAAGTGTTCTGAGCTGCCAGCTTAGAACCGACCTACAATGTAAGTTTCATCTTTTCAAGTTAAGCCGCCTTTGAGCCGTCAACTTCATTTCCAGCCTATATCTTACGAAAGATAACTCTTTTCTTTTGTGTGATAAGGTTTCCCAATCCTTATATATAGTCCCTAGGTCTTTTGTTCATTCCTCACATCTTCTCCTAAGTGTAAACCCTAGGTAAGTAGGTTTCTTTCTAGTATTTTAATTAATCTTTTAGCATGATCTTTCTAGTAAAGGTTTTTTCTTTGATTTGAGGAATCAAGTTGGTTTAGACGAATTCGTTGGAAGTCAAAACCCTAAGTTGTGATTGGTGATTTGTTCCTACAATCTAGAAGGCGTGAGACCCAACGCTTTAGGTAAGCATGAATTCGTTCAATTCTTGTTATTTTAAAGATAAAAGCTTTCCTGATGGTTGATTTATTGTTGATTGAAGATTTTAGGGTTTGGAGGAATTTTGAAGAAATTTGTGTTTTTTGGGTTTCATTGCCTTGTGATCCTAGAAGACAAGTGTGTAGATCTTGTAACGCCCTAACCTGTTGGCATTACAACCCGCCACGTGTCCTCGCTTAATAGGACACGCTAAGGCTTTAATTTCTACAAATAACATGAATAACACCTCTATAACTCACAAGGTATAAAGAAGACATGTAGTCCTCATAAATAAACCATTTGATAAGAACATAATCTCCATAATCAGAAAACTAGACATTGTTGACATAACTACAGGTCAACAAGTCGAACCATACTCTAAAACTATTACCACATATAAAACTCCAAATACAACTGAAAAATCCAATGAACAAAACATGAATCTAACACTGAATAACAACCAGACATAAAAAGTCTTCTTTGATCCATCCTATGTCATCTATGACTATACAACTAGTCTTCAGCAGGGTAATCAGGACTGCTAACACTATCCCCAGCCTCATAGACGATATCAAAACCCGATAGATCATATATTACACTATCATCACCTGCACCTGAAATATAACAGAATGAGCGGCGAAGCCCAGTACGATAATATCCAATTCAGTTCAAGCAAGGTTATGCACATACAACATGTATAAATATATGCAACTGAACTAAATGCATACAACAGATTATTATCTATTTTAGTCCAGCAAAACAACACAGTTCAGAATCCAGTATACATAAATCCCGAACTCAGAGTAACTCAGACTCTACTTTAAAAACAACCAACTGATTTTGAAAATAAGTAATCATATACATATATGGATAAGTGGGTACTCCCCAAACATCCCAATTCCTGAATACCTAAATTCTACCGGAATCATATCCTAGCACGAGTCCACTCAGGACAACCTCACACTAAGATCATCAGGGTGCCTCACCAGTATCACTGTCTGCCAGGTCTCTACTGGCCAAAGCCAACCACAACCTGACAGACAATTATTAAGCGGAATATTTATTAAGTTCATTATGCAATTCTGTTCTTACATCCATTCACAAAATTCTAATCTACAAGCACATACATCAAACAATTGATTGGTCGTACCTTTTATATTCAGGAGATAACTTGAACTATTCAAAGACAACCGTCAACAACTACTAGAAAACCAAACGACAACATTACTAGCCACTACCACCAAACTCTGAAACTCCCAAACCCGATATCAAACAACAACGCCAATCTCAACCTGTAACATATCAACATATATCAAATCACCAACATTCATAGATAAATCGAACTTAACATAAAACAACCTATCTACACTAACCTGAAAAGAAATCTTCGTTATCTATACCGTCTACTCCGATCAAACTCTACAATACCAATTATTTCACCTAAAACCTTAATATGCACAATAATAAGAATGTATGAGGATTGTTTAATTCCATATTTTGTTTGAATCCATCATAGAGGAGATAAACTTACTATTTTGAATTCCTAAAAACCTGACTTGTATTCATCAATTCACAAATCTCATACGTGCTAGGGTTTTTCTCCAAAAACTTTCATGCAAAAATTCAACCAAACCCTAAGAAACTTATATAAATTTGTATATAATCCAAATGAGAAGGTTAAGATCACTTACTTTGGATCAAAAACTCCCTCCAAATGATCCTCCAAGCATGGATCTCTAAGAACACTCCAAAACCTTCTTTGATGCAAGAAGAAAATAATAAAAGAAAATCTGTTGGAAATGTTTCGCGTCTCGTATAGAAATTTGGTCATACGCCGGCCGTACGCCAGCGGTGTACTTGTAGATCTTGCCGATGTACACCATCCATGCCCTACACCGGCGACTTTCATGCCGGTGTTGAGAGAAACTCTTATGAACGTCGGCAGCGTTCCTCCTAGCGTTAAGAAAAATGCTACTGTTCCCATCCTACGCCGTCTCTACGCCGGCATCGTAGATTCCCCGAAAGGCGGCGTACAATTTGTCAAAAATTGCAGAAATCCGAACTTTAATATTTGTCCTACAACTAAACTTAAACTTTTACAATTTATTTGTTTTGACCTTAAACTTATCCTATATCATCTCATGATTCATGATTTATAATTCATTATATTTCCATCTTTATTTCTGTATTTTACAGATATGATGTTGTAATTTTTATGTTTTAAATTGTGGATTTTAGGGTTAGGGTATAATTATGAATGTGAAATCGGATTTTAATTTGATATATGTTGATGATCAAGATTTTGGTGAAATTAGGGTATATAGCCTTTTTAGGAGGATTTGTTGATATTGGAGTTTTGGAAGCAAATCAGGTACAACCTTACCTTATTTGTTGTTTGTGCTTGTATGATTAGAAAAGTAAAATCACCTAATTGTATTCTGTCTATAATTGAATTCGTGTTGTTTGTGTTTGGTTTTGGTTAGTAAAGACCACGTAGAGTGTGATACTAACAAAGTGCCCCGATGATCCTTGTGTATCATTGTTCCCAGTAGAGTTGCACTTGGAGATGATTCTGATAGATTAGGAGTCGTGCCAGCTTAATTGTGGTACGCAATGACGTATGGAGAGTATCCAATATCACTATATGTATATAACGTATTTTATATAAAGACTCTTTTTATTGGGGCCATGACTTACTCCAGGTTCAGGACTAGTTGCAGATGGTTCTAAACTGTGTTGTTTGCTGGCTAATCAAAGATAATAAACCATGCTTGCTACATTAGAATAGGTCGTATGTGATTAAGTATGATGTGTGCGCATGCGCTTGTGTTTGTGGTTTAACGTACTGAGCGTTTTTTGCTCGTTCTTTTATTTTTCAGGTACATGTGAAGATGATATTGTTTATGACTTATTTTGGTATGATCTATATGTTGATCATAGGGATAGTAATAGTAACTTAACTATCCAGCTAAGGACCAGTAGACTTTGCACATTGGAAATAGGAAAGAGATATTGAAGACTTTGTGAAGTTTTATTTTGAATGTTATTACTTATTGAAGACTTTATGAGATTAGTTTATTAGGATTCATTTGGTTTGATAATGTAGTTTTGGATTTTAATAGTTCGTGTTTTTTTTTCCAAAGAGATTATTTTTTGTGAGTTTTGGTGATTATCTTTTGGTATAATTTGTGGATTAGTATTTCATAGCCTCAGCGTGTTCTTATGAAGAGATGGACAATTGACGAGTTATAATGCCTTTAAATTAAGGCGTTACAGAAATTTTATACGATAATTAATCAAACTAAGCACAAATTTCCATGATTTGAATAGAGTAAAAATCACTTATCAACAGTAGAAGTTGATGGAATCCTAGTGTTTGGAGAGAGTGGAAACATGATGAATAGAACATAAATGAAGAGAACCATTTCCTTTGTTGGGCTGCTTCCTTTTCTCTCCAAAATAAGGGACAAAGTTAAGGAAAGCAGTAGAAGAAGTTAATGAGGGAGGAAATTATCTAAGTGCCCCAAAAAAGAGGAGAGATAAAAACATTAAATAAAAGATTAAAGTAAGATGAAAGGGTATATTTGTTCATCTATTATTTTATTTTCTTTCATTTTCATTTCAGTTGTATTTACTAAATATCATAAATAGAAATATTTCCATCCGTTTCCTTCCACTTCCACTTTTCATATCTAAATAGTAGTAAAAATTTCCTTCATATAATTTCTTTTCTTTTCATTTCCTCTGGACAACTTTTCATAGTTTTTGCTTTGTACAAATTTAACAAGCACAGCGTATGAATATTTGTGGTGTTTTAGGAACTAAAGCTAATCTATGAATTTAAAGGTAATTGAGTGAATTTCAAATGTAAAGATATTGTACAAAATAACTCACTCATAACTTCAAAGAGAAGTTATGATTAGGCCATGTCAAATGGTAAGGACACCATTTAGTATTTTAGGTGCTATGTCGCTTTTTAAAAACCTCTCTTCCTTTAGGTTTATGTGAGATCCTCCATTTTACTGTTCTTCTTAAGTATTATCTATTTATTTTTCTATTTGTTTACTTGTTAAAAATTAAACAAAAAAGGAGAGAGATTAAGGACCTATAAAATTTTCATAAGAGAAAAAAAGAATCTCTAAAAAAACTTTGGCAAAATGATGAAGAAACTAAAATTGGTAGGTACTTCACATATAGAATTGTGTTAGGAACTTCCATTGAAGATATACATATAGAAGATGATTACTTTTTATTTTTATTATATTTGAAAAAATTAATTAATAAAAGAGTTTTCTAAATTACATAGCAAACTTAGAACTTTATTATAAAATCATGAATTTTCCATTGATAAATAATATTAAATTGTTAACCTTCAAACCCCTCTGAGGTTGTGGCCAACCACCTAGGTAATTGAAAAACTTCTATAAATTTTGGTTGTAGTTACCATTAGGATTGGAAACCAATCGAGTCGAGATAATACGCTATTGAGTTCTAGTTAAGTTTAGCTTGAAATTAAAAGTTCGATCTCGGCTTGAGTTTGACTGAGTTAAAGATTTTAAGCTTGTGTTTGGCTTGAAATAACACAATATATTTCGAGCTCGACTCAATTAAGCTCGTTTAGACTTGATTTATTACAAATATATTTTTAATTCTAATTAAAATAATATTAACATTTATACTTGATTTGAATTCAATAAATCTTGATTAAACTCGCAAGCTAATCGAACAAAACATAAAAAGCTTAATTTAACTACTATAGAATCAAACTCGAGTACACATTATGTTAAATTTGAACTTGAATAGTTTATAAATTAGCTTAGTTTATTTATACGGCAAGTGAGTCGTACGGTCCATTAAAATTTATGTTCATTTTTCGGTCACACACGGAGCTCTGAAATTCTCCTTCTGTAGGTGCAGAGACACCTCGTGGTTTTGCTCAAAAAAAAAACACATATACACCCGAGCTACACATAGGCTTTGGCTTCAATGACTCTATCATAAACACACATATATATTGCAACCGAAAATCAAAGAATCTAGGCTTTACATACGGAATACTTCTGTTTCAAACTTGCATATATAATTAACAAAAGAACCCTTTGATCCTATACGGACATTCACAGTTGAAGATACATAGGCACTTTCTAGCCGAAATTAAGGAAACCGTTAGTGGCCAGACCCTTTCCTGCTAGGACCTGAAGACATGGGGAAGACTTCATCTCTTGGTTGTGGCCTGTTGGTCTCTTTGGTCGGATTTGGATTAGGATCTGCATACGACCCTCTTAACGTGTCTGAATTTGAGGCATCTTGTCTTTCAGCCGAGGCAAGAACTCTAGCATTAACTACACTAAATTGGGCGACAAGCATCACAAACATGACCACTATCACCACCATCAGGCACTTCCTCAGGTATATAGGTGTGGTTGTTGAGAATTTACTGCTTTGAAGTAGCCTCATATCTCTTTATATATATAAAAGAGATATTGATCTCAGGTTTCTCTCTCTTTGTATGTGTTCTTCAGTTTTAATGGGATATATATGGGATATGAGTGCTTGATATATCCAATTTGAATTGATGGTAGAAGTAGAGTTTATATATCAGAAGCTAGGAACATTGGATGGTCGAGGTGTGAAGACGGTTCAGAGCTTTTCAAAAGTGGGGCCATCCATGGAAAGAAGGTACTTTGACTGGGGAATTTTTCCAATGGTTGGTGGGTGATGAGCTGCCCTAGATTGGAGGAGTGGATGTTTCCTTCAAATTTATGCTGATTCTCCATTTGTTTATCTCTTTAGTTTTTCCCCCTCAATATTTTGGCAAGTATAATTATTACTGGAATAAAGCTACAGTTTATTTCATCAAATTGAGCATATATGTGCATGTTGGGAAGAAAATCATTTCGATGTTGTACTTTATTTACATAAGTTGCAGCTAAATGGTCCATGTTGGTGGAGGAGATGCAATTTTCATTTAATCATATCTACTATTTAAAAAAAAAAGCAACTACTATTAAAAAAAAAAAAAAAAAAGCAATCATATACTTCCAAAATTGGTAGCACTTTTGACACAAAGCTAACCGAGTCATGAATAAGTTGAGACGAGATGATGCACTGTTAAACTCGAGACCAACTTGAATGAAAAATTTCAAAATTCAAACTTAATAGAGTTTTAATTTTTAACTTTGAAATTATACTTGATAAGTTCAAAATCTACATGGACAGACTATAAA
Organism: Combretum micranthum; assembly: GCA_024138025.1. Lineage (NCBI taxonomy): Eukaryota > Viridiplantae > Streptophyta > Magnoliopsida > Myrtales > Combretaceae > Combretum > Combretum micranthum. Next base: position 690,283 of record JAMXBD010000477.1, on the reverse strand, counting down.
AAAAAGTTAGTTTGTAATATAAATACTTTATAATTTTTTTAATAATGAAAAGTTCAAATAACTTCATAAATGAAGTAAATTGAGTATTTTGAAACTTCACTACTTGAGTTTAATCGAATTGAATTGAAGTTATCATTAAGTCAAAATGGAATAACTGATATAGGGATACAATTGGGCGGGTCGTTATAGGGTACCCGACTCGCTAAAAACCCTATAGAGTTATGGGACGGGTTTGAAAAAATATTTTGTGACCCTGTAGGATTATGGGTTGGGTTCGAGTTGTAGTTATGACACTATAGGATCGATCCGACCCATTAAGATTACTAAAAAGAAAATTTATAATATCAAAACTTTGATATATCCAATTTTTATTATTTTTATAGCTTTATAATTGTATAATTTATTTTTTGTCCCATTGAGAATGTCATGCTTTTTTATAATTAATAAGAGATAATATTCATATTTATGTATCTATATCAATTCTCAAGTAAAGTAAATTCTACTATGTTGTGTTACAAATTGATTATCATACATCAAAAATCAATTGTCTAGCTTATTGACTTTTTTTTTTTTTATGTGTAGCTCTACCATCAAATGAAAAGAAATTGAAATAAATCAGTAAAATGAGGAATATATCATGAAGAAAAATGGACAAATGATAAATGAAAAGAATAAAAAAGGAAAAAAAAGAAAAAATGTAAAAATAAAATCGGGTCAACTGGGCAGGGCGGGTCAAGACCATGATCCTATAGGGGAAGGTTTGAGAATTGCACATAAAACCCTTTAGGGTCGCGGGTCAGATTTAGACAATCCTATAAGGAATCGGGTCGTGTTCGAGTCTGATACAACCCGTCCCAAACCCGTCTCGGTTGCATTCTTACATATATGTAGATTTGTTTAATTTGAAGAGAAAGTCCTATATGCTATTAGCTATAAGTTGGCAAATAAATGGTCTATTTGGATTATCTGTTTTTCATCTGTATCGAAATAATATGTGTAAATATATCTTATTTGCATCTACATTTTATCTATATTTGATCTATTTAAGAGAACCGTCAACTTTTTTTTATCTGTATCTATTTCTTGATAAACAATTTATTAGAAAAAAAAAGTTTTAAAAAATATCTGTATCTATCAAAAAGAGCTAGCCAAACAGACCTAAATATATGATGTTTAAGTATTAATAAAATTTTCGTAAGCGTGACAGCAAAATGGATGATTTTTGGAATAGTTATCACCTGCAGTGATTAATACAGTAACATTACAAAATTATATTATAATTTTTCATAATTAGTGGAGATACTGGGCGAAGATGAAACAATAAAAAGTCCCACAGCAATGCAACTCCGGAGGACCTGCGAAACTCAAAGATACTTGACTTAAGAGATTAGCGGCCAGAACCCTGAGCGTTCTGTCATCGTTCATTTCATGTCCCACTAGTATTGGAGGTGCTTAAAGGCCCGATTCCCAATAAAGGTTCCCCATAAACGCTTTTTTCTTTTTACATAATGTAAAGGTGTTTTGCAAAATATTGGAGGTCCTTAACGGTTTGAATTCAGAGTCATTACTTTTGTGAAATTGGAAATATTTATAATTTCTTTAAGGAAAAGAATCAAAGAGACGAGAGGAATCGGAATGGTCTTTTATCTAATATAAGAACAGAGACAAAAAGAATGGCTAGAAGTAGGACCTTAAAGAATGGTTTGAGGAGGCAGAGTTCCTGCTTTTTCCATTGACTTGGCGGAATAATTATAACATTCGAATCAACTAGAAAATAAAATTCGGGATGTTGTTGTTATTATTATTATTATTGCTGTGTTCGGCAAATCTATGCAATGGTGGAAAAGAACGGTGAGCTGTGGAGAGAAAATAAGAAGAAGGGAAATCGGTAAAAATATGTATTTTGTTTTTCTTTGGATGTAGAAGCTAGGGGAAAAGGAAATTAAATATATATATATTTCAAATTAAAAAAATTATTACTAAAATAAAAAATAATTTCAAAATTAGACAAGTTGACCTCGCCTGTCGAAGAGACGAGGTCATAAGTGGCCCACTTTGTCTCTTCAAAAGATGACAGCAACCTTGTCTCTTGAAAAGACGAAATTAGCCATTTACAACCTTGTCACTTCAAAAGACAAATTTAAATTACTTATTTCTAAAATATTTTTTCATCTGGCATGATTTATGTAATTTTTTTTTTAAAGTTAGCATTTTTTTCCAAAAATCCTAGAAGGTAATGCGTTGAAACAAAATAATGATTTGTCTAAAATGCCTCGAAGTCGAAAAATGATTAAAGCTTAATTAAAGGTAATTTTGTAAGTTAGTACATTTTCCTTCCATTTTTTTATTGTCTCTCTCCGATTTTGAAGAGAACAAACTAAGATATTTTTTCCACAGATTTTTGTCCTTTTCAGCCCATTTCCACATCCTTTTAAATTATTCAAACATCCAATTTTCATCCATTTTGGCAACTTGCATCAGTCTTCCACTGATTTCTACCCATCCAAACACAAAGTTTATGGTAAAGTCACAATCTTGATTTATTTGTTTATTTATTTATTTACTTGTTAATTTATTGATTTTTGCAATGAGCAAAAATTCAAGAAGGTTATCATAGAATTAATTTTTTCTTATTTTAGTCCAATTACTAGGCTGTGAAATGGAAAATGTTAGACAAACTAAAATTTCAATTTAAATCACACGATCTATTATAGGCAAAACTAAAATCCATGAAAATCCAAAAGCGTGGTTATACCACTTGCAAGCCAATCCATCTCCCAAGCAAAGCAATAGAACAGACCACAACAAGAAGTCATCTGCTTCATTTCCATATATAAAACATCTTGATTTTGTTATATGAAAGGAAAATAGCTACGTACATTCTACGGGAAGAATATATTCAAAAGAAATCCAATTTTATTTATTTTCTAAATTTTTCTGTCACAACTGGGATTTGGGTTTTACAATATTTAATGAATTGATAAATTATTTTATTACTATTTTCCCTCCCCGAAGAGAAGTAATTTCTCAAGAAATTTATCAGTTGCAGGTGAAAATGTGGAAAACCTCCATCATTGCAATTCGTGTCCTAGTAGCAAATCTGCCCCATTTGATGAATGAACGTGATACTATAGTTACGAGTTAATCGTGGGACATAAGTTATCTAATGGGCACTAATGCCTAGACCTATAAGCTATGCCTTTTAAATTTGTGATTATTGTATAATTTACATGCCGGGAATAAAGCACAGCTTTATAAGACAAAAGAAATTACATTATTTTTTAGTAATCCGTGCATGAAAACTAAGGGCTGAGCGGACAAATCGAACTCCTCTGTGAAAATACAGCAATCGAAGGATCAACCATGAATGGCCGTAAGTTGCGGAAGAAAAGGAAGTAACAGAGTTGTGGAGAGAGTTCTGTTTCCATCAGCTTGTTAAAGACAGTTAGAAAGTCTATTTATACAACGTACTAACCTATCTTATCAAGAAACATGTAAGGTGGAATACATAACACGTGTATATTAAAATAAATCTTTACATCCCTCAAGTTGAAGCTTCTCTTAAATCCAACTTAACAATATATCATGCAAATGAGCTGCATCCATAAATTTAGTGAAGATGTTCGCAAGTTGAGCTGTAGTAGGGACAAATATTGGCTAAAGAAAACTAGAACTAATGTAATCACGGGCAAAGTGAACATCGATATCAATATGTTTTGTCCGACCATGCAAACATGGAATTTGAGCAACCATCAATGTAGAGCGATTGTCACAAAACAAGGAAATTGGTAATGTAGTAGGATTTTGCAAATCATGCGAGAGAAACCATAGCAACTCCTTAGTTGCAAATGTAAAGGCATGATACTTAGCTTCGGTAGTAGATGTAGAGATCATAGCTTGTTTCATAGATTTCCAAGCAATTAAAGCTTTTCCTAAGAAAATACAATAACTGGAAGTGAACTTGTGATCATCAGAACTTGAGCCCCAATCAACATCCGTATAGCCCATAAGAGTGAGGGAATTGTCAGATGGATAAAACAATCCAAGACCTAAAGACCTTTTAAGTAATGAAGAAGATGAAACACAACTTCTAAGTGAGTAGACCCAAGTCTTGAAAGAAATTGGTCGAGTTTATGTACCATAAATGAAATGTTTAGCCTAATAAGCGTAATGTACAATAGGTGACCAACTATTCTATGATAAAAGGAAGGATTTGATAGTAGAGTTCCTGAACTATGATCAAGACTAGTCCTTTATCGTAAAGGAAAAGATATAGGTTTAGAACCAGCCAACATCATGTAACACATCAAGAATAAACTTTCATTGGTTAACTAAAGTGCATCGATCAATTCTACATATCTCAAGGCCCCAAAAAAATAAAAAAAGCAAGACCCAAATCCTTAATGAAAAACTCGACATTAAGATGATTTTTGACAAGTTGAATAAAGCTAGCATCACAGCCAGTAAAGAGCATGTCATCAACATAGAGCAAAATAAAAACTCAACTAGTCGAACTATGATGAATAAAAAAACGATTGATCATGTGATAATTGTGTAAAAGCAAGAGAAACCATGGACTTGGATATCTCAATATTCTATTGCCTTGATGCTTGCTTTAAACCACAATGCGACTTCCTAAGATGAAAAACTTGTTTAGGTAAAGCTTTGGTATAACCTTTAGGTGGATGCATATATACTTCTTCATCTAAATGGCCATGTAAGAAAGGATTATTTACATCTATTTGATGTAATGGTCATTGATAAGCCATAGCTACAACAAACAAAACTTGAACAAAATCTATTTTGGCTATTGGAGAAAATATATCATGAAAATCCTCCCCATCAACCCAAGTAAAACCCTTAGCAACCAGCCTAGCTTTATGTCTTTCATTAGTTGCATCTGACCTATATTTTATCCTAAAAACCATTTACGACCAATAGGCTTCTTTCCTTAAGGCAAAGATGTTAATTCCTATGTCTCATTACTTTTTAAAGTATCTAATTCCTTTTTTACAACAACTTCCCATTCTTGACATGTAGATGCATCTAAATAAGTTCAAGGTTCTTAAGTATGTAAAACATTGGCTCAAAAAGTAACAAACTTAGTAGGATAAGGGGTAAAATCTGAAAAATCAAACAATGGGTACAAACAAGTATGAGAAGAAGGTAAAGTGGAACTTAACTTTGTGTCATCAGAGGTAGAATTCTATGCCATATGTACAAAGTCACTTAGGCACACAAGAGCTTTTGTTTGGCGTGAAGACCGCCTAATAAGAGGACTAGATTGATGATTACGAACAATAGCATCGATTTTAGGTCTAGTGTTTGGAACAATAGATGAATTCTCAATAGAAGATTGCGAATCAACACCAGGATAATGTTTAGAGAGGACCTTGAAAAAGGTAAAAAAGGAGACTTAAATAGGACATGTGTATGATTAGTAGAAAGGCAAGTGATGAGTATGAGAAAGTTCATCATGTGTATGTTGTAGCATATCTTCTTTAAACGGAAATATAGTCTCAAAAAATAACATCACGTGATTCAACAACACAATGATGATGTAAATCATAAATTCTATACCCTTTCTTGCCATTAACATATCCAAGAATAATACATCAAACTTACCTTGGTTTAAATTTATTACTTGGATCAAGAAATTATATAATATAGCACCCCATCACCCTTAAGTGACTATGAGGACTTTCTCCAAACAAGACTTCATAAGGTGTTACATTCATACCAAAAATTCTTTGGTAAATTCACATGAATATGCAAAGCTCTAGAAGTGTCCAAAAGATACCTATGCTTCCTCTCCACACATGCATTTTGCTGCGGAGTGTAAATTATTGTCTTTTGATGAACAACACCATCTTCTTCAAAAATGGATTAATACTCCTTCAATAAAAATTCTACCCCACTGTATTTCTAATATTCCTTAATTTCATCCTAAAGTTGTTTGGCTGATTAAGTATATAAGAAACCTTGAGATAATTCAGGTGTCATTGAATTAATAATCCAACATCTCACCATGTAAACTGCTTTATTCCATCATACTAAATCAAGAGAATTATCTAAAGGTTTTATAATCGATTGAATATTAGATTACCGGTCGCTATATTAGGATAATCTAATCTAGATACATAAAAAGGATCTAATATAGCTAAATCAACCATTGTAGCAATTGATTGATCACTTAAAGAACTCATGAATTCAATTGATGAAAAACAAAACAGTTAAAGCATACCTTATAGCTCTGATACCATGTGAAAATACAACAAATGAAGGATCAAATTGTTAAACTAAATGAATAAAAGAACAACTAACTATTTGAATAACTGTAAGTTGCAGAAGAAAAGCAAAGTAACAAAGTTATAGAGGAAGTTCTGTTTCTATCAATTTGTTAAAGATAGTTAGAAAGTTTATTTATATAACATACTAGCCTATCCTATCAAGACACATATAAGCTAGAACATGATACATGTACATTAAAATAAATAATCTTTACATCCTCTTCCATGAGAATCTATTGGAGAGTTGAGTTCCCTTGGAATATTTTCATGCAAAGCCTGGTGCAATTAAGATATTTTTTAGCTTATGTGGTTACTAACATTTGACAGTAAAGCAATAACTGCTAAGAAATCACAATTTATTTCAACATTATTTTCTCAGTAGCTAATTTCAACATTATAATAGCAATCACCCATATAGAAACTCCCCAACATATTGCTTTGCTAAGGGAATCTCCGTTCTTCCAAGGTTTACTGCAAAACCAAGAACCCATCTTTTTTATGGGTCCATCTATTTGTTTAATGTATACCACTCTTTTGTTGAAGGAATCTACCAAAGATTTCTATCAATTACAAAGAAAATAGCATGCCTTTATCTACAATATACCCGTAGTGATGTGTAATTGCCTTACTTGTTGAATCAACTTTAAGCTCATTACTCTTAGATCAAAAGAATAAATTATTCCTTTCATCCCATAGAATTATTGAAAATATTACTTGAGCAAGTAGAGTGGATTTTTTTTCTCAATAAATTGCTATTATAGGTAAATGAAGAAAAAGTGGTTCCTAGAGCTTTAAAAAGACTATATATATGCTATGATAGGATTAGAAATGAGAAAGTTATGCTCCAAAAATCCTAGTTTAGGACACCTAGACATGATTATGATATTATTATATCTCTATAATAATATATTTTTTTTTTATCTAATTAAGAGAATTAGATCATATTATATAGATACCTAAGAACTATTACGACGAGTAGTAAAGCATGGACATATGCATAACTTGGACCTTACCATATTGATTGTAATTGTAACATAGTTGTACTAGTTAATTGTATATATTATTCAATTGATTATATGTGCAGGGCATTTGGTATATGTATGTTGTTTGGTGTTTGATACTGTTTGACAAAATACTAAAAATGAACACCAAATTAGTTGTTGATATTGGTTAGTTGTATCATTAAATAATTAGTCATGCATTACATGATTGCCTAAAAATTGACATTCCCTCTAAAGGTCACCACTACTACGTATTAACGTTTTAGGTATTTGGTAATAATTAAGAATTCTAGTTAACCCACTCAATTCCATTTGAACTAAGTAGTACATCAAAGAACGTTGCTCGTGGTATCGAGTATAAAAATTGTTAATACTTAGGGAGTTTCTAAGTTGTCAAGATAAAGTTGAGATGATAAGACATTAATAACATAAAGTGATAACTTATGCATATTGGTTCCCTTATACCTCCTTCTTTGGCATTCTTAATTTCTCCTAAGCCTAATGGCATGATAGTGTTCTTAAAACCTTAGTGAGAGAGCATAAATCCACACCTTGTTTGGATTTTGATTATCCAAGTTTTGTTTGTGCATCTTGTGTTTAAGTGAGGCATTTGTTGAACCACATAGGTTCAAATCGTATTTTGATGAGAACAATACTTATTAAAACAAAGGATAGATGGTGTGCTCTTATTTTGCACTGCAATGTGATAAAAAGCTGCTAGCATTTGGACACTAGTCTTAGTGGCGCCTAGACACCAAGAATTTGCTTGGCATGATTTAGCCAGCATCTAGATGTTAGCCTTGGCAGTGTCTAGACACTGCCTGTTTGGAATTTAGAGATCCAAAAATAGGATTTTGCAACGAAAATTCTTTTTTTCTTTTGTTATATATATATATATATATATATATATATATATAACCCTAAATTTCCAAGACAGGTCCATGCGATTCAATTAAATTAAAAGGCATATGGGATTATACTTTTTCGATTCTTAATCTTGTCAGATCTGAAGGTGTTGCAATATCATAACTCCCTCTATGGTATCTACACGAATGAGCACGCCTTTAAAATGATCCTTCACATGCTAGCACTGTTTAGAATATTTCTAGATTTGATCGGGAAAATTACTCATGACTCTCGTGTTTCCCTCTTTTAGGGTTCACAAATTGTCTTTATTAGTCTAATGTCAACAGCTCATGTCGTAAACCCTAAAAGAAACCTCTTATATCTTATTTATACTAATGTCAATATAAATAATGACATTAGAGACCCTAATCTTATTGGGGATAAATTAATTATAAATTAATTTATTAACATAAGAATTCCTAATTCAATTAGGAATAATTACTGTTCTTAACAAATTATATCTATTTATTATTCTTAACAAATTAAATAATAATAAATAAATTTACTATTCATGCTGGACTTATTTAAATTTAGCCTATGATCATTTTTGTTTGTTCTTTTGTGTGTGACCCTATAGGTTCACTTAATGCTAGTTATTGACCTAAAATTATTTTTGGTTAACAAAACATAAGCGACCTCTAGCAAGACATTATGTTTACCTAAATTAAGTGAAGATCAGTGATCCAATTTTTACTTGATCAGTAGCTTATGTCATTATCATTTTGTCACATGATATCTAGATTGAATATAAGGCATGGATAATATCACCCTTATATCGTTCAATTTTATCATTTTTCGATCTCCAAGTGAACTGATAAAACAAATGAAATTAATCACACTATTAACTCATTTGAGCAAGGTCATGCATTTATTAGTTTCATTTATTAAGGGCCTAGAGATATCTCTCTCATAACAAGAGAAGCAAATCTCATCTTTATCACTCAACTTCTTCTACATGATTAACATTATGCTCAATCACAACCTTTATAATTATTCGGTTAAAGACAACATTTGATTGAGTTGAATCATAATATTCCTCATGTTGGAATCTATGTGATTTCGGGTCTAAGGATGCACTAACATCGTTATGAGAGAATCACTTATGACACTAATCCATGTAGTGATCTCATAGCAGGTCAGTCTAGTACATAGTCCTTTAATATGTGCTTATGAGTTTGATTTGTATCCCCATACAAATAGATATCTCATGACCATCAAACAAAAACTCATACTAGATTTAATTCACTATCATTTCCACAATAATGAGCATCTTGGGATTTTTAGAATAATTAAATTATTCATGGATCCTATTATAAAGTAAGTATGTAAACAATATAATAGAAACGCCTTTGTATCAATAATATATATATATATATATAATGATAATATCCAGTAATTGGCCTAGGGTACGATTATTAACACTGCCATCATGTTTTTGACAAGAATAAAATATATTTATTCGTGCATTTTTTGTATGGCATTCGAATGCTAGCCTTTTGGATTAATATACTTTTACAGGTGATGCCAGTGGCATCCAGATGCTAGGGTGTGGCGTTCGGACTCTAGCTTTAGGAAACTAGCTGTTATAATGCATTTAATGCAAAGTTGAGTTTGGGAATTTTGTGTCCAACATTCATATTTTTGCATCTCCATATTTAAGAGCTTATAGGTAGACTCCAATAACAATTGAAAAGCTTTCACTTGCTATCAAACAAAGAAATTAAATGTTCCTTCATTTTGTCTCTTTGTGAATCATTATAAGCCCTAGCTAACATTTAAATGAAAGTGTAGTGCCTTGTGTATCTTCTTGCAATCCATGTAAAGAGTACTGCACTTATATTTGCTTAGTAAAACACTTTGTGCAACTCATTTGAGCATTATTTTTATGAGTGATTAATATAGTTGTGTGAAGTCCTCGTTAGAGGCATTGGATAACCATAGAGATTAGGAGGCAGACCAAATTCCACATTAAAATCCGGACTTGATCGTCTTAACCCTACTATCTTTTTTTTTTTTTTTGGCTGAATAACCCTTCTATCTTTACTTTATGCATTTTATATTGTTGTCATAATAACTTGTGCATTTCAAATTATTAACAAAGTTGCAAATTAGGGAAAAATTGCATAAATACTCAATCCACCTCTCTTGAGTATTTTACCTAGTGTGCTTAGTTATTTACAGCATTGAATATACTTGTTAATAAAACTTGCTTGCTATTGCTTGATAAATATTATGTTTTTTTTCTTTTCTTTTTTTTTTTTATTTTACTGAGCTATAGTTTACTTACCTCTATAGCTTTAGCATGTTTTAAGATCTCCTAGCTAGTTCGTCTCAACTCACAAGTTGACACCGGCACAAATTTGAAGTTATATGAATATGAGATTGGTGAGAGAAGAAATGTAAACTATGAAGTCTAGTAGAACTAAGGTACTATAAAGTTTGTGTGGTGAACTTAAGAATTTTGTAATTTAAATTAGTGATGTATTGTAAATATGTTTCTGTGATCTATATGTATATATTATTTCTTATTCTAATAACCTCACGATTTTGTTTATAAGTCACCTTTTGCGGTGAATTCTAGTTGAGCAATGCTTATGCGCTTCTCTAGAAGCTTCAGAATAATCATTGGAGCTATCTTATGGTTTCAATTCGTTTGTCATATAGTGTCCTACTACAACTAAGGTAACATCAGGATGTGTCATTTTGGCTTTACTTGCACACATGGCTGGTGGATTATGTAGCTCCCCACCACGTGCAAAATAAAAAAAAAAAAATAATACTACAAGAAATTGAGGTTTCAAAAACAAAATTCTTTGTCTCTAAAAATGAATTTTAATTTTGTTGCAAAAATTCTCATTACCGATTCTATCTATACAAAGAGCTTCTCTTATCAATTTTTCATTGCAATATTTCTTTCTATAAAGATCAAATTTCTTATAGTGAAAAAAAAAAAAACATTTGCAGGTTTAGGAGCAAAGCCAATCTATAATGGGTTGGCAAGCTTTAACCTATACATTTCTTCTTTTTCAAAATTTCATAATTCCAGTGTATATTCATTACTTTTGGGATTTTTTTTTAAATTAATTTGGATACTTTTAGCATTTAAACGGCTTTTCATCTAAGTTGGTTTTTTTTTTTTTTTTAGTCATGAAATATTTTTATTGCTTTTAGCATCTTTGTAAAATGAAAAAAAAAAACTGAAATACGATCTCTTAATTATTTTATATTATTTTTTTTTGGAAGCTTTGAAGTGGTAATTCTAGGTATTAATAAGTTAGTTCCTATTTTCAAGATGTTTTGTTTATATTTCTAAATTACATTTATAAATTTTTCATATCAATGGTTGGAAAGAGATAACTAAACTAACAAACGATATATTATGTGTTGGAATTTTTTAAAAATTACATATGAAGTTTTAATGGAGTAACAAATTTAACAAGATGAAAATTGAAATCATAAATTGAACTTTCAATAAAAATTCAGCTAGTTTTTGTGGTATTATCTTAGAATATAAAGCATGAACTAGAAAGATAGAAAAATCTTTGGCTCTTATAATACAATTTTTCTTCTTTTGTATTTTTTTTAAACTAAGATAAATAATTAGACTTACTTGGGTTTTTTTTCCTTTTCTTTTTTTTCATCGAGGGATTTCAATATGACTTACTTCACTTGAGAGATTAGAAGAGATGTTATTAAACCATAGATGTCAAATTATGGAAGTTTGGAACTATTGCCTTAATAGGTGTTTGTTTAGAGGCTAAAATTACAACTGCAATCTTAAGACAATATTAATGCGTGTGAAAAGTAAGTATATACCTTTCCATGTCGAATGTCAACTGTTGATTGATTTTATAGTACGATACCTTCACATCTTCTAAGTTGGCGAAAATGCATACTCATGGTTGACAATGGTGTTGAAATGCTCACGCATCCTTAAATAAATATTAAAAAGAAATCTGGTGTCTATTCTCACACTAAGAATAGTGCACAACTCAACTTGATAAAAAAGCCAGAGGGACATCATCGGCATCCAACTATGATATCCACACTATATAAGCATATAGCCTCTGTAGTCTCTTGCTCCTGGAAACTTAACTTGCCCAACCATGAGATCAGCTCATAAATCTTCCATGTCCATACTCATTATACTATTAGTCAATTGCATCATCGTTCTCTCAACCGAAGGCCGTCAACTCAGTGTAGCGAAAATGCCTACAATAGGCAGCAACGATGGCGGTTTTGTGGGTTCTTTAAGGGAAGGTTTATCTCTTATGGAGGTGGAGGAGTCCGGTCCGAGTCCTGGTCAAGGACATGAAAACGCCGTCTTTCAGAATCGAGGAACGGTTAAGGACTCAGGACCTAGTCCTGGTATTGGACATAAGCTTGCCATTGGAACACGGCATTGAGAGGTTGTGCTCATTTTTGTGTTCTTAAAAGTGGCATGGGATCTGACAAACTCTTCTTCCTTGTATTCTGAAAAATCGGATAAAGAAAATTCATCCACCACCCAAATTTGGTGACCAATATGTGATTGGCGTATGTGCTATGTGGCCTCTGCAATTTACCGTAGATATGGTTGGTTTTGTCGAAGCCCCTTTTCTTTAATTTATTTTTCTTTTTAATTCCCCCCTTATCTTATTTATTTATTTGCAGGATTGACCTGTTTTTACACCAAAGTATATATCTGGTGTTTTTATTTTGTTTTCGAATTGTTAATTTTTCCATCTAATATATAATTCTTTTCTTTTTTCCACATAAATTTCGTTTCTGTTTTTCTTATAAATAATATAATATGTAAGATAAATTGTATGTCAAATGAATTGATGAATAAGAGAAACCAATAAATGAATAATTCAAACTCAAAACACTGCGATAGTTGATAGTTTTTAAAGTTCTTTTATGTGTGTGCATGCAGGAAAATGTCTCTATGTGGATGAATTCAAGTTTAATTTTGTATACCGCTAGAGTAATGATTATTTTGTGAATTTATTACATATACATAATAGGATATAAAGGATTTTCAAACAATGGATCACCTATTGTACAAATTAATGAAATAAAATGCAATTTAAGTGTGAAAATCATTCATTAATGCATTGTAATGTACATATAATCTCATTTTATGGTTCTGCCTTCTTGCCTGAAACCTCATGTTAATTTTTATGCATTGTCCCCACTTATCAATTCAAGTGGAGCTCTAGTTCCAATCAACCTTTTTTCTCTCAATTTGGGCTGTAATTGCTTTACCTCACAAAACTATATAACATATCTTCCAAACCAGAAAGTTGAATTTCAGCAATGTCAACTACATATTGCTCCAAAGCCATCAAACTTTACTTGAACAACAAAATTCATTATCCTATACGTGGAAGTCCACCATAGCATTCAATTATAACACACATTATGCATATATCCACGTTGTGAGTAAGTACCAATTATACTTTGGCACGTAGAAAATATATGAGTAGTTTTTAAAATAACAACCATTTGTGATTTATGAATACGATTACGTACCAAAAAATTATTAGTGTTTACTTCTATATGTATATTATAAGTGGTGTATATTATCAATTGAACCCTTTCTTATAACATGTCAATACGGCATGGTAAGTATGGATATGAAGATTTTAGTGTGAAAACAAAACTCAAGAATCGGAAAATTAGTGCACACAAATTCCATTTTTCCTTTCCCGTTTTAAAATTAAGGAAACGACACAAACAATATCAACATCACATAACAAGCCAAAGGTTTAATTATACTAACTTATACCAGTTGCAATGCTAAAAGACAGTACATTTTAAGATCGAGTAGAAAATAACAAAATGCAAGCTAATATGGATATTAATGGCGGTTACGATGATGATGATTAAATGATAACGACGGTTGTCTTGTGACTTCAGAAACTTAGGGCCCAGAAGAACATGAAACTTGATCAGTGAGGACACATATACTACCGAAAGATACAGGGCTTCATTGGCAATAAGTAAATCGACAAAATAAAATATTTCCTTAATGATACATTCTTGCTTGGTTTTATACAACTTTTTGGCTCCTTACTTCACACCATCAAAACTCCTGTGATCTTCTCTTACAAGGAACTTCTTCCATCCGAAGCTAACTAATGTACTGTTTCTTCGTTTTGGGTTTCTCTATTTTTGTATTTTTGTACAGATTTGGCGTCTATATTAACGATACCTGCATGTGTAATGTCTTGGCCACGATTAGACTATTTTAAAAATGTCAACCAACGAGCGCATGACGTGGCTATGATTCATTGTTATTTCGAGGCCTTATAATATTGCACAGACGTTGGGCTCCATCAGTATCATGTTTCCTCCGCTCAGGGGTTACGTTACGATACTTGCTGTATGTACTGTATTGGCGAAGCTGTCAATTGCCGGTCTTGTGCTTGCTGTGTGATCTCGTACTAGAAATAACCATGGGGAAGTCTTAGATTGGATGACAGATGGTGAGATGTGATTACAGAAGCTGAGAGGAGAAATATTATTTCAATAGCTTGCTAGTGCATCCGACAAGTGAAGGAGTCTAAAGCTTTTACTATTCTTGAGTAGGAGCTAGGTATTTTTCTTCCATTTGAGTGCGTAATCCTTGAGGGCAACACTTCAATAGCATAATTATCTTTGTCTAAATCTTCTTTGTACATCAAATCAGGAGGTATATCTTCAAATTTTGATGACTCTAAAGATCAATTATACCTTGCACTCGGAGGATGCTATAATTCATTGATTGTCTTTACATAATATATAATGAGATTACTACAATTGGTCAACCACGTGTAATAAGCATGCTAATCAATCTAAGAGGAGTCTTATGATGATGTCATGTGTACAAATGTCTAAAAATAGACATAGGAGAAGGAATTGGAAAACCCGATTTCTCAGGCGCACTTGACCTATTCTTCACAAAATAGATGTTTTGATCTTTCTTGGAGATACTTCATCAAAATCTCCGTATTATTCTCCATTTTAAACCCCCATAGGAGAAGTGAAGCCTCCTATTTATGTATGTTGGAGGCTAAAATTGAAGCCTTCATTTTTTTTTTAATAATCGTTTGGGCTTGCAGATGGGTTGAAGAGAGTTTGAGAGCTTTTATAATATAAAAGAAGCTTATTATTCTTTTTAAAATAGCCCATTTTTAATATAAAAGGTTTTAAGGCTTATTTTAGTCCATATAAACCCTATTTTAATCAAACAAAACCCAAATTAGCATACAAATATATTTTTGGGGTCTACTTTTTGCATGCGAGAAAACCAAATAAGGCTAAAAACAGAATTAATTGTTCCCACGATCTATGTTTCGAGTCTACTAAGATAAATCTCCCAATGATATCTCTTATTGGACCTTGTCTTCCAGACCTTGTCACTAATCCAAGAGACCGATTCAATGTATTAAATTGAGTTCCAAGCCCAATTAACGAAATGTCCTTCTACACATAACACATAACATATAAGACTTGTTTTTATACTCTCCTATTTTCTTAATGTTTATTAAATAGCTTTCTTAGTTTATGAAAGCTATGAAAGTGGAACCAATTAAAATCTTGCCATTGCCTTCTAATGTTAAGGATTTGATTACTTTCTTAAGCTTATATCTCAATTAGGTTAGCTTATCCAACAACCAACTCGAGATCTTCACTTTAGGGGGATTCCGCCAACCTTTTAATGTAATGCTCAGCTTCAAGCTCTAGTGAGTCACCTTTTATTGGGTATAACATTTCTCATCCTCAGGTTCTAGTGAATCACCTCGTTTTATTGAGCAACAGTAGTGATATATCCACCGTGACTAATCATAGGTGCATCATTTTTAGGTCCTTCCTCCTCTTGGTCATCTTCCTTATCTTCTTCCTCTTCTTCCCTTTTGCCTCATCTTCTGTAGTCACCAAGATCTTTTCATATACCGGCCAATGTACCGACAAACAATGATAAGAAGTTTTGATTCACCAAGGGTGAAATTACACAGCTCCTTTAGTTACCCTTAATAACTTTGATTCACAGTCTTCGCTAGCCTTAAAATCCTGCACAACATTCTCCTTAGCAAGTTCTGGTAAACACTCTCCAACCTTTTAGTAACAATTGTGTAATCCTCTAGCTTGTGCTCTTGCTATTTTGCCTATACCTTCAATTCAACTTTTGGCAAAGAAATTTTTTCCCCAATTCATTGGCAACTCACTTGGCTTTATCAACAACTTCAACAATTTGGGAAGATTCTTCCTTCATCTTCTCCAGTTCCTTCATCTTGAGATTGAAGTCAAAATGCAAATCCTGGTATCTTTTACAACATTAAAGATTTTAGCATTATGCCTTTCAACTTAGGAAATCCTAGTTGTCAATTCCTTGCAGCCTTCTTTAATAAAGAATTCGGATCTTTGTTCTCCCCCATCTCCCGATACAATTACGCTTACAGCTTCTTAGTTTTTTGCTACCAATAAGAACATTATTTGTTCAATTCATTGAAGTCAATGACTTACATTTATCCTCATAATAGTTCAAGTAGCCGGTGAAGGGACCTATTGACTCAAAATTAGTAGCCTTCCTCTTAGGTTCATTTGCTTTCCTCTCGGTCTCCTTAGTTTACTACCTAAACCATTCGTATAGCTCCAATGCTCTCTTTAGATAAACTTTGATCTATTATAGGAAATAAAATGCTTGAAACTATAAACATAAAGTTTAAATGAGGAAGACACATGGTACGAAAAATTACCTCATGAAAATCTACATAAGAAACACCATCTACCTAAACCCCTTAGGTTTTGAAGGGGCTAACGGTTAGGCCCCATCCTTACGAACATCTTATCCCCTTCCCTCTTGGTTTAAACCGTTAATCTCCCTCTTGATGGTAGGAACAAACACCATTGTCATGGGACCAAGATCCTCATGACAACTCGGTCAATCTACTTTATCCATATCCTTTGGCCGACACCTACTTTCAGTGTGGTCACCTAAACTTTGACTCATCTCTTACTCTGATATTGGGAAAGACTTAGGCCTCATAGCCATATCTACAAAAACCTTGGACTTCTTATGTAGTTAAAGGTCAACCACAACAAAAGCCTTTTACTTCTCAAGCTTCTCTCAGCTATCAGGAGAAGATTGAGGTTAAAGCTGAATAGACTAGCCTTCGGTCTATTCATCATGGATTACAAAGGGTAGAAGAGCAGGTTAATCGACTGGTTAATTCTTTGTAGCTTTGACCACTTTTCTTCCTTTGTCCATTTAGAAATAAGGCCGTAAACAAACTAGGCTACTCGAGCTCAACTCGCTTCAAGCTCAAGCTAAACGAGCCGAGCTCGAGCTTTGATTTAGGCTCATAAGCTAGCTCGTTTAGGCTAGTGAATAGGCTCACAACTAAGCTTGTTAATAGGCTCGTTAATAAGCTCATTAGTAGACTTGCGAAAATTTTTATACATGATATATTATCTATAACTATATAATAAAAGCAATAAAAACTAATTTCTATTTAATAATCATGCATATATATATATATATATATTATAGCAACACTTATATATTATATTTAGGTTTTAAAAATGGAAAATGGGCTACCTAAATCAATCGAGCTCAAACTTAAATTTCAAGCTAAATAAAAGCTTGTTAGGCTTAATAAAAGCTCGACTTGGTTCAAGCTCGGTTGGTAAATGAGCCAAGTTCAAGCTCAAACTTAGGTTCGTTTAATTAAACGAGCTAAGTTTGAGCCTCAATTTCAAGCTCGATAAAAAGTTTAGCTCAATTCAGCTCATTCGTAGCCCATTTAGAATGGGTTTCCCTTCAACATCATCCATGGTAACCAACTTCATGAGGTTAAGTGACTTGCTTAACTTCTTCTCACATGTAAGAAAAGTAACACTTAGTAATTGGTTAAGAAAGTGAAACTGAAAAATCTATATCGAGTTCACACCAACAGGGTCCCCATAACATAAAGTTTCAAAAGTCAATGTCCCCAATAGAAAAACTCGACACAGTAAAGGAGATTTAGCAATACCTCCAGCTTTAGTCTCCATCTGAGTAAAGATTCTTGAGCAACAAGATACGGGGCCTTGCTCATATATTTTCTGTAACACATAGAAAAATAAGATAAAATGAAGATAAATAGGTCACAATATATCTATAAGCTTACATCAAAGCCACAAAACAAGTTAAGTTTGGTTAATTTTGTTTTGGGAAAGAATTATGGAAATTTGGAACTTCTACAGTTTTTGATAGATGCAACGCCAGCATCTGGAAAGGGAACGTTGCTGGCATAGAGGCAGCGTAGGTTATCTACAATATCAAATTCTTTAATGCCAAAGTGAACACCGATGTGTGTGTGTGTTTTTGCCGGTATTGAAGTTGGATCAGAAGCGTTATCATTTAACGCCGGAGTCGAACGCCGCCGGCGTTGAGTTAGGTTTGCCAGCATTTGATGTTCGAAACGACGCGAAGGATTTTGTTGCACGACGAACACTGCCTCCTAGGGATTTTACGCCACCAGTGTAGGAATTAAATTTGCCGGTGTATATGCAAATTTTATAAATAGACGCGTTCGTCCGAGGGTTTTTCAACAAAAATTATTTCATCCTTTTTCCTTCGTGAGAGAGAGAAGTTTGGTTATTCTTTGTGAAATCTTCATCCTGAGGCGAGTTTGATCAAAGGTGAGTGATCCTAATCCATCTACAACATGTTTTCTATGGATTTATGCATGATTTCTTAGGGTTTTGTTATGTTCTTGACAGAAAACGTGGGAAGGATTAAGATTTCGGCTTTAATCTGTTTCGGTTGGATAAGGAGTGAGTTTTGTGATTTAAACAAGTAAGTATAATGTTCTCATACAAGATTTATACGAATTTCATGAAATTTCTAAGAACTTTGTGGTTGTTTGCATGAAGGAAACCCTAGCTTTGTTTGGAATCCGAATTTGTGTGAGTGTGAGTCGGGTTTTGGTGATCCAAATCAGTAAGTTTCGTCTTTTCGTTGATGGATTTAAATAATGTGTGGTTAGATGATCTTTATATATTCTTGTTATCATGTAATATTAGGGTTTTGGTAGATTATCGGTATTGTGGACTTGTTGTGGGTTGTGATCAGAGAAGATGGTGCAAATTTTTGGAGATTCATTATCAAGTTAGAGTTTTAAGAGATTATGATATATTAGGGTTTGTTCCTTTTACCGTGTTTTATACATATGTTTATGTATATATGTTGTTGACAAGATAATTGGAGATTTAGGTGTTTGATTATTGGTATTGATCGAGGAGTTGTAGAGATTCGTGTTAGTGTTGTTGTTGTTGTCGATATTGGGTTTGATGAATTTGGATTAGTATTCTTGAGATTGAAAAGGTACAACCAATCCCTGCTTGTTGTTTTTGCTTGTAAGTTTAGTATTGCTTGACTGGTTGTAGGAATAGAATTTCATAATAAACCTAATTATATTTGTCTTAATAATTGTCTGCTCGGTTGTGCTTGGGTTTGACCAGTAAAGACCTGGCAGACAGCGATACCGGTGAGGCACCCTGATGATCTTGGTGTGAGGTTGTCCCGAGTGGACTCGTGCCTTGATATGATTCCGGTAGAATTAGGGGGAAACGGGGTGTTTGGGGAGTACCCACTTATCCATATATGTATATAATTATTTTATTTTCGAAGAGTTGGTTATTTTTAAAGAGGAGTCTGAGTTACTTCGAGTTCGGGACTAGAGTATACATAGTTATGAACTATGTTGATTTGCAGAATATAAATAGATAACAAACTGATTGCTTGCATTATATTAGTACATTTGATATATATCTGTTCCGTGTGCATTTGCATTTGTTTTTAAGGATTGGAGTTATCATACTGGGCTTCGCAGCTCGCTTTTTTAAATTTCAGGTACAGGTGATGAAGACATTGTGTATGATCTTTGAGGTTATGATCTGATCTTTGATCAGGGGGATGGCGATAGTGGACCTGACTACCCAGCTGAGAATTAGACTTTTGATTATAGG
This sequence comes from Combretum micranthum, assembly GCA_024138025.1. Taxonomy (NCBI): domain Eukaryota; kingdom Viridiplantae; phylum Streptophyta; class Magnoliopsida; order Myrtales; family Combretaceae; genus Combretum; species Combretum micranthum. The sequence continues at coordinate 670,107 of JAMXBD010000477.1, read as the reverse complement.
ATGCTAGTAGAAAAGAATTGCCTAGTTATGTTGAAGACTTGATTTTGCTGTATTTGGCTCATTATTATGTTTTATGAACAGTGTTTAGATCATTTGTTGTTGAAAGACTAAGTTGTGAATGAAAGTTTTTCTTTTGTAGACAATTTTAGTTGTTATGTTGGATTCTTGGCTTGTGGATATGCCAACTAGGATGTTTGCTTGATTAAATAGGAATATTATGAAGTTACTTGTGTTTCCAGATTATACAGGTTGTTTTGAATATCCTATGAGATATCATCTATGTGTGTTTACAGGTGATATTTGAAAAATTTGTGGATATTAGAGCTTTAGCATGTTCTATTTCAAGAGAAGACACGTGGCAGGTTGTAATGTCTTATTTTAGGGCGTTACAGCTTATTTGGTATCAGAGCTTTAGGTTTGAATCTTTTAGATTTAAGAAATTGACCCTTAGGACGATGAGCTTTGGCGAGTGGGGTATAATAGGTTTGTTGTTTAGTTAAGTTGTTGTTTGATAGATTTTGAGTTTTGATCTTAAGTTGGATATCTTGTCTGATCTTGGTGTGTTTTTTTGGTGTCAGAATGCCTCCCAAAAGAAGAACAGCTGAAGAGGAGCAGCAGACTCAGAATGAGAATTTACCACACCACCACCACTGAGGACAGCAGGTTCCAGTTGATGCTGCATAGCTTATGCAAGCTGTGAATGCTTTGTTGGGAGTGGTTGGTCAACAACAGCAAGATATGAGGAGGGACATGCAAATGGTCCAAGCGAATGCTGAAGCTTGGAGACAGGAGACACAAAGGCTGAATGGGAATGGAGGTAATGGGTTAGACATGCAGATGTTCTTAGCCTAAACAAATTTGTGGATCTGGTGCCTAAGTTTGAGCCAGTACCAGGAAAACCCTTAGAGGCACAGTTATGGATGGAGGAAGTCGAGAAGACTTTTTCTGCTCTAGACATTCCAGAGAATAAGAGGGTTGAGTATGCCTCTTATTTATTGACTGGAAGAGCCAATAACTGGTGGTTGAGCACGAAAAGACACATGGTAGGAGGGTGACATGGCAAGATTTTCAACAGGCTTTCTTCAGAGAGTTCTTTCCAGATAGTGTCAAACAGAGAATGCTCCAGGAATATTATACTCTACAGCAAGGGAAATTGTCAGTAGAGGAATATGAGGCTGAACTGCACAGGCTGATGAGGTTTCTACCTGATGCGTTGAAGGAGAGTGAGGAAGCCAAAGTTAGCAGGTTCATTACTGGATTGGAGCCTGAGATCCAGTATCAGGTCAATTTGATGGATTTGAAACTATTCAGCAGTTGGAATAAGGCCAAGACAGTGGAACAGGGCCTGAGAAGGATTAAGAGAGAGAGCCTAGAGAAATCAGATCTTCTTGGGCAAGAGACCAGCAGCTAGTGTTTGGCACAAGACAAAGGCAAGAGACCTGTTACTCAGACTTTCAGGTCAGTAGTGCAAAATTTTGACAAGAGGTGCCCTAGATGCCTTGGGCCACATGACTTGAAGGATTGTAAGTGGGTGGAAAATGCTTGCTTTTCTTGTGGGAAGCTTGGACACAAGAGCAGTGTTTGTACAGATAGAGTCCTTCCACAGGTTTTCTGCTTTAAGTGTGGACAAAGAGGACACTGAGCAGTGGATTGCAAAGGATGGCAGTTTGGCAGAGTTTATTCTGGCCAGGGACAGCGAGCACCAGCAAAGGTATACGCTCTTCAGCGTAGTGAGACATCCAGTGTGGACACTATTGCGGGTATGTTTCCTATACTTCAGCATAGTGCATTCATATTGTTCGATACTGGTGCTAGCTTTTCTTGTGTTTCTGAATGTTTGTGGATGTATGTGGTTTATCTGTTGAGCACATGTCTGATTATGTATCTGTTAGTACACCTTTGGGATGTGGATCTGTGTTGGATAGAGTATGTAGGGATGTGGATATTGAAATAGAGGGTAGACATCTACCTGTGGATTTGATTGTATTAGACATGTTGGATTTTGATGTGATTTTGGGAGTTGATTGGTTGGCAAAGTACCATGTGGTGATAGATTGCCACAATTTAGTTGTGGAATTCAGTTTACCTGATGGAGACCAGTTTGCTTATAAGCTGGTAGTGCAGCGACCTCCAGTTCTACCTACCTATGAACTGTGGGGGAGATCGGTTTTAGCTTCTATGGTGAAAGAGGATAAGCAAGAATTAGTTTTGTCTGATATACCTGTAGTATGTGAGTTTCTAGAAGTTTTTCCAGAGGATTTGCCTGGATTACCTCCTATGAGAGAAGTGGAGTTCGGAATTGATTTGATACCTGGTACTACACCGATATCAAAGACTCCTTATAGAATGGCCCCTACAGAACTGGCAGAACTTAAAGTGCAGTTAGACGATCTGTTGAAGAAGAAATTCATTAGACCCAGTGTTTCACCCTAGGGAGCTCCAGTTCTGTTTGTTAAGAAGAAAGATGGTAGCATGAGATTATGTATCAACTACAGAGAATTGAATCCTATGACAGTGAAGAACAAGTATCCATTGCCAAGAATTGATGACCTGTTTGATCAATTGGTAGGAGCTTCAGTGTTCTCAGAGATAGACTTGAGATCTGGATATCATTAGTTGAGAGTGAAAGCCAAAGATATTTAGAAGAATGCTTTCAGGACAATGTATGGACATTATAAGTTCGTAGTCATGCCTTTTTGACTTAACAACGCACCAGCAGTGTTTTATGGACATGATGAATCAGTGTTTCAGAGAGTATCTTGATATGTTTGTTGTAGTATTCATTGATGATGTATTAGTGTACTCAAGGAGTAAAGAGGAGCATAAAGAACATTTGAGGGTGGTTCTAAACAGATTGAAGGAGGAGAAGTTATATGCTAAATTCTCTAAATGTGAATTCTGGTTGGAACAAGTATCTTTCTTAGGGCATGTGGTAAATGATAGTGGGATATCAGTTGATCCTAAGAAAGTCAAAGCAGTGGTTAAATGGCTAAAACCCAAGACGGTGTTAGAGATCAAATGTTTTCTAGGAATGGCAGGGTACTACAGGCGATTTGTGGAAGATTTTTCTAAGATTGCCAGTCCATTGACTAGGTTGACAAAGAAGGGAGTAAAGTATGAGTGGAGCGACAAGTATGAAACCAGTTTTCAGTTGTTGAAAGACAAGTTAATGTCGGCTTTAGTGCTATCCTTACCTGTGAGTGGTGAGGAGTATGCAATATACAGCGATACGTCTATTCAGGGATTAGGATGTGTGCTAATGTAAAGGGGCAAGGTAATTGCATACGCTTCCAGACAATTGAAGTCCTATGAGAGGAATTATCCTACTCATGACTTGAAACTAGTATCGGTTGTACATACGTTGAAACTACGGAGACACTTCCTATACAGGAAAAGGTGTAAAGTGTATACTGACCACAAAAGTTTAAAGTATATCTTTACACAAAGAGAGTTAAATATGAGACAGCGAAGATGGTTAGAACTAATAAAGGACTACAACATTGATAGTCAATATCATTTAGGAAAGGCAAAATGTTGTGGCAAATGTTGTGGCTAATGCTTTGAGTAGAAAGAGAGTAGAAAATCTTGCAGCCTTGATTCCGACTGAACGACGTTTGCTTGATGATATGAGGAAGTTTGAGTTGGAGATAGTCACGAGACAAGTAGGTGAATGTTTGGCTAACATGAGAATTTAGCCTACTCTTGTGGACAGAATCAAGACAGCTCAGACTAATGATTAGAGTATCCTAGATATAAGAGAAGAATGGATATGGGCCGACACTAGAGTTTTATTTAGATGATGACGCTATTATTAGATACAAAGGTAGATTATGTGTGCCAATTCAAGGAGACCTTAAAAAGGAATTGTTAAAGGAAGCATATTACTCTAGTTACTCCATTCATCCTGGAGGAAACAAAATGTACCAGGACTTGAAGAAGCTGTATTGGTGGAATAATATAAAAAGGAGATAGCGGAATATGTATCCAAGTGCACATGTCAGATGATAAATTTGAACATAGGAAGGCAGGTGAATTGAAACCATTGCCTATACCACATGGAAGTGGGAACATATTACGATGGACTTTGTTTCCGCTTTACCCAAGACAAGAGATAAGTTTGATTCGATTTGGGTCATTGTAGATCGTTTTACAAAAGTAGCTCACTTTATACCTATTAAGGCCAGCTATAAGTTAGAGCGTTTGGTACAATTTTACATTAAGAAGATTATAAGACTGCATGGAGTACCGGTAACTATCGTATCAAATAGGGATACCAGATTTGTGGGAAGACTCTGGAAAAGTCTACATCAAGCTTTAGGTACAAAGGTTGTCTTCAGTGCCGCTTATCATCCACAAATAGACGGGCAATTATAAAAGACTATCCAAACATTAGAAGATATGTTGAGGGCATGCGTGTTGGATTTCAAAGGAAGTTGGGATGAGCATTTTCCATTAGTGGAATTTGCTTATAATAACAGTTATCAAGCGTCGATTGGCATGCCTCCTTTTGAAGCACTTTATGGTAGGAAATGTAGATCACCTATTCATTGGGATGAAGTGGGGGAAAGACAGCTATTGGGACTAGAATTGGTTCAGGATGCAGTTGACAAGGTCAGTTTGATTAGACAAAGACCACAAGCTGTTCAGAGTCGACAAAAGAGCTATGCAGATAAACGAAGAAGACCTTTGGAATTTCAAGTGGGTGAGCATGTTTTGCTAAAGATATCGCCAAAAAAAGGAGTTGTCAGATTTGGATTGAGAGAAAAGTTAAATCCTCGATATGTGGGACCATATGAGATCCTTGAGAGAATAGGCAACATAACTTACAGATTGGCTTTACCCCCTGATTTAGAAGGAGTGCATAATGTGTTCCACATATCCATGCTCAGGAAATATGTCAGAGATCCAGATGAGATAATAGCTCTTGAACCATTTGAAGTAGAGCCGAATCTTACAACAGTTGAAAAATCGGTAAAGATTGTGGATACTAAAGAAAAGACTTTGAGAAACAAAGTGATTAGATATGTAAGAGTACAATGGACAAATCAAACCGAGCGTGAAGCCACCTAAGAGGTGGAGGGGACATGAGATCCAGATACCCGAACTTTTCCTTTAGTCCAGGTAAACTTCCGAGGACGAAAGTTCTTTTAAGGAGGAGAGAGATGTACCACATAGAAAAATAAGATAAAATGAAGATAAATAGGTCACGATATATATATATAAGGTTACATCAAAGCCACAAAAAAAGTTAAGTTTGGTTAATTTTGTTTTGGGAAAGAATTGTGAAAATTTGGAACTTATGCAATTTTTGACAGATGCAATACCGGCATCTAGAAAGGGAACGCCGCTGGTGTAAAGACAGTGTAGGTTGTATACAATATCAATTCTTTAACGCCAAAGTGAACATCGATGTGTGTGTGTGTGTTTTTGCCGGTGTTGAAGTTGGATCAGAAGCGTTATCATTTAACACCGTAGTCGAACGCTGCCGGCATTGAGTTAGGTTTGCCAGCGTTTGATGTTCGAAACGACGTGAAGGATTTTGTTGCACAGCGAATACCGCCTCCAGGGATTTTATGCCGCCGGTGTAGGAATTAAATTTGCCGGCGTATGTGCAAAATTTTATAAATAGATGCGTTCGTCCGAGGGTTTTTCAACAAAAATTATTTCATTCTTTTTTCTTCTGAGAGAGAGAAGTTTGGTTAGTCTTGGTGAAATCTTCATCCTAAGGTGAGTTTGATCAAAGGTGAGTGAGCCTAATCCATCTACAACATGTTTTCTACAGATTTATACATGATTTCTTAGGGTGTTTTATTATGTTCTTGATAGAAAAACGTGGGAAGGATTAAGATCTCGGGTTTAATCTGTTTCGGTTGGATAAGGAGTGAGTTTTGTGATTTAAACAAGTAAGTATAATGTTCTCATACAAGATTTATGCGAATTTCATGCAAGTTCTAAGAACTTTGTGGTTGTTTGCATGAAGGAAACCCTTGTTTTGGTTGGAATCTAAATTTGTGAGTGTGAGTCGGGTTTTGGTGATCCAAATCAGTAAGTTTCGTCTTTTCGTTGATGGATTTAAATAATGTGTGGTTAGATGATCTTTATATATTCTTGTTGTCATGTAATATTAGGGTTTTTGTGGATTATCGGTATTGTGGACTTGTTGTGGTTGTGATCGGAGAAGACGGTGCAAATTTTTGGAGATTCGTTATCAGGTTAGAGTTTTAGGAGATTATGATATATTAGGGTTTGTTCCTTTTACCGTGTTTTATACATATGTTTATGTATATATGTTGTTGACAAGATAATTGGAGATTGTGGTGTTTGATTATTGGTATTGATCGAGGAGTTGTAGAGATTCGTGTTAGTGTTGTTGTTGTTGTCGATATTAGGTTTGGTGAATTTGGATTAGTATTCTTGAGATTGAAAAGATACGACCAATCCCTGCTTGTGTTTTTGCTTGTAAGTTTAGTATTGCTTGACTGGTTGTAGGAACAAAATTTCATAATAAACCTAATTATATTCGGCTTAATAATTGTCTGCTCGGTTGTGCTTGGGTTTGACCAGTAAAGACCTGGCAGACAACGATACCGGTGATGCACCCTGATGATCTTGGTGTGAGGTTGTCCTGAGTGGACTTATGCCTTGATATGATTCTGGTAGAACTAGGGGGAAACGGGGTGTTTGAGGAGTACCCACTTATTCATATATGTATATAATTATTTTATTTTCAAAGAGTGGTTGTTTTTAAAGAGGAGTCTAAGTTATTCGAGTTCGGGACTAGAGTATACATAGTTCTGAACTGTGTTGATTTGCAGAATATAAATAGATAACAAACTGATTGCTTGCATTATATTAGTACATTTGATATATATATGTTGCGTGTGCATTTGCATTTGTTTTTAAGCATTAGAGTTATCATACTGGGCTTCGCAGCTCGCTTTTTTAAATTTCAGGTACAGTGATGAAGATAAGTGTATGATCTTTGAGGTTAAGATCTGATCTTTGATCAGGAGGATGGTGATAGTGGACCTGACTGCCCAGTTGAGAATTAGACTTTTGATTATAGGATGTTGGGAGAAAAGAATTGCTTAGTTATGTTGAAGACTTGATTTTGCTGTATTTGGCTTATTATTATGTTTTATGAATAGTGTTTAGATCATTTGTTGTTGAAAGACTAAGCTGTAAATGAAAGTTTTTCTTTTGTAGACAATTTCAGTTGTTATGTTAGATTCTTGGCTTGTGGATATGCCAACTAGGATGTTTGCTTGATTAAATAGGAATGTTATGAAGTTACTTGTATTTTCAGATTATACAAGTTGTTTTGAATATCCTATGAGATATCATTTATGTGTGTTTACAGGTGATATTTAAAAAATTTGTGGATATTAGAACCTTACCGTGTTCTATTTGAAGAGAAGACACGTGGCAGATTGTAATGCCTTATTTTAGGGCATTACATCTTCACTACTTTCTTAACATGAAGTAGATTGAGATCCCGCTTCTTTTGCCATGCTATATATCTACCAATCTCCTTAGCAATTTCTCAATCATTAACACCCATCTCCTTCGAAGACATCATCCTAGTTTGAACCACCCATCTCAGTCTTCCTTAAACTTGACAATAACAAATTTTGTTTTCTTCAATCTTTACATGTAAACTAAGACAATCGAATATCTTGTGCTTGTGAATTTAGGACAAACTTATCCATATTTTGTCTTCTTTAATACTTGAAGATATAGTAGATCAACTGCGAGTTGGTCGCCTTCACAAGCTCTCACACAATGCATTGAAGCAAATAAATAGTAACTGAATTGAATTGGGATAAAAGTGACCAAGACTCCAAGAGATGCATGTGATTGGTCTATGAACTTCTTTTCAAAATCTAAGAAGGGCACCTTGGAACCAAATTTTGGACACTTTAGGTAAACACAAGATTAACACCCATTGATAATAGCATTATTATTTTTCTTATACCACTTTTATCCAATTATTTGTGAATGTTATTATTACTATATTTATGCATTAGTAAATATTTATTTATATATAGCCTTAAATTTTCAATTATCAATCCGTGAAAGTACACATGTATTATTTGTTTATTTAGTAATTTATTGTAGGTATTATTACTTATTCATTCTCTTTTATATTCACATATCACATTATTAACTTGTAATGATAAATTCTCATATACCTATGTATACTATACACACACACAGAGTTTTTATACCACTATTATTTACTTATGTAATTATATACATATACTGATGCATATAATTTCTATTCTTACTATTGTCAATATCAATTATAATTATTTTTATAATTCTATCAATTTTCTAAATCGTATTTGTAATTATTATTAGTCTCTATATATTTAGTAATTACTTGTTCTTATATGTTGCTTCTTTCTTTTATTTACAAACATATAAATACACATTCTCTAATTCACACACAAACGCGCATGCACACACATATTATTACCATTTCACTAGTTAGAATTATTAAGCATCTCCATTATTGTTAATAATTATTATATGGCAATATTATTATAACTTTATTGTTAGTTATTGACTTCAACATAACGTTGCATTTGATAAAATAAAAAACATACTACTTTTATTATCATTTAATTAACTTTACTATTACTATTCATCATATCATGTATTTTTTCTTGTTTTCCAATTTCATTATTTTCAGTAACTCGTTAAAAATGTATTTCCATTCAATTTCCATGTTGTAAAAATCAAAACTCTCATTTTTCTTATTATATTTTCTATCACAAAATCAAACTAACATTCTTCATTTTACCATCTCAACAATTCATTTATAGACTCAATAACCAATTATCAACAGTGATTTGCTAATAAATATTTACGAGCAAATCGATTATCATTTAGATGAGGGGTTCACACATAAATGGATAATAGTAACTATTTACAATTGTTTTTATACATTTGATAATTGATATCTCTTTCTCAACTCTTTGTTAGATTTGGCTTTCGACGAAGCAAACAACAATCAAAGATTGAATTTTGCATAGTTGATGAATATAAAAGATTGAAGATGGCTTGAAAAGCTCACATGATTAGAAAAGAGGAAGAAGAGAAGAAAAGAACTTGCCAAAGAGATGACCGGAAATTTTGAAAATTTTTCAGTAAAAAAAGAAATTGCCAAAGAGATAATGGGTAGCACATATACAAAGATGGATTATAGTGTAGCATAAAACGACATAAACATCGGCAATGATTAGAATTTTAGTTAAAAGAAAATTATGGCTTTAGTGTAAATAGAGTCTAAATCAATGCCAAGTCTGTATATTTTAAGTATAGAGTTTTTAATTGGGGTGTAGATTACCATGAAAAGATATTCTCTTAAATGATACAGATATATATAATGGGTTTAATAAAATAAAATTAAATAAATAAAGCGTAAAAGCACCCGGTGTTTGGTTCTAATAATTTTAACGATACAGATTATAAACTTAAATTCATGTGAAGGAATGTTGTATGAGACATTTTAAAAATTATAGTACAGTACGTTTGTCACTGCCTCCTATTTTGCCAACTGAAATACAAAGACCAAATACGGTGGGAATGTCTGGGCCAAATTTCATGGGTCATAGGTATAAGCCCAATTCAAACAGTTCTTTCATCGTATCCGGATAGTCTTCCACAAACACGTGTCGGTCCACAAAATCAAATCATATGAGTAAAATCAAAACTCCTATGTCGCTGACATCACCACTTCCATTCCTTCTTCCTTTTCCGAATCCCAAATCTCCAAGTCCAACACGAAAACACCGTTTTGCTCCGCACCTCAACCTCAACCTTCCTCCATGGATACCAACCAACCTACACGCGTCGTAGTCTGCGCGGCGGAGCAATCGGCGTCTGCACCGCCTTTTTCCTTTCGAAGCGAGGAGCGCAGTCACCCTCATCGAGAAATCCTCCATCGCATGCGCAGCTTCGGCAAAGCCGGTGGTTTCCTCGCCCTCGACTGGTGTGACGGAGGACCTCCACCACCTCGCCCGCGCCAGCTTCGATCTTCACCGTTCACTCGCTGAGCTCAATGGCCCTGAATCATACGGCTACCGTGCCCTTACTACACTCAGCCTCACTGTGGCAGAGTCGCACCTGAATAATCCCAAGGCTTCAGCATCAAGTGGGTCCCGCTTGCCATCGTGGGTTGATGGGCCTGCTACTGGTGTGAGGCCCATTGGGTCTACAGAGACCACCGCCCAAGTCCACCCACAGTTGTTTACCAAAACTTTGTTGAATAAGGCTGTAGAGAATTATGGGCTTGAGGTGGTGATTGGGAAAGTGGAGAGCCTTGCGGTTGATGGTGGCCGAGTTCGGGCAGTGGTGGTGGAGGGTGGAAGAGAAGTGGAGGCGGATGCGGTGGTTTTGGCCCTTGGACCTTGGTCTAGTAAGCTGGGGGTCTTATCGTCGTTGTTTGGGGTTTATGGGCTGAAGGCCCATAGCATCGTTTTAGAGCCCAAGGAGCCTGAGGCTATAAGCCCTCATGCACTTTTCTTGAGCTTTTTTCCTGAAGATGGTCGAAGGCCTTTGGATCCGGAAGTTTATCCCCGGCCCACAGGTAAGCAATTTGTTTCTTTACTTCCCATCCCTAAATTTGGAAAATTGTACAGTTAGTCTAATATAATATATAGAATATCATAGTATTGAAATTAGGTAGATAATCCATATAAGGGAAAAAATAATGATATTTCAATAAAAAATTAACAAATATCATTACGCTAAAAATAATCTTAAAAATAAGTAAACTGAACTAAGAATAAGATTGAATTATAATGAGCTCGTCTATTTAATAAACAGATTTAGTATAATTACAGTAATCCTGCATTTTCTGAAGAGATGAGTTCAAGCTTTTTAATAGTTTGAGTTTAAATTCCTACGGCATCTTCGTAAATTTTATTTATTTAATTTTATTTTTTCCTTCTTCCGTTAATCCCAAATAAAGGAAAATTTAAGCAATTAAATCTGAAATTTGATTAAGTTTAGGTGATTAAGTATAAAAACTAAAAAAGGTTTAGTATCAAATTGACATAGTAAATTGAAATTAAGATTACGTTTTAACGATTTAACAATTCTTCAGACTACTAAGGAAGAATGATGACCAGAAGCAGAAATTAAAACTTAGGATACTTACCGTCTGTGATTAGTAGCCCTAGATCAAGTACGCAAATTTTGTAGTGAATAATAAATGTTCAGCATAACGTATACCGTAAAATCGAATAATTGATTGCACATGCGAGCTTTGGGGTCACGATTTCAATTTGGACTTTATTTCAGGGGAGGTGTACATATGCGGGATGTCAGCAAGGGAAGAGGTACCAGATGATCCTGAGCAGATCAGGGGCAATCCCGAATCTATAAAGATGCTCAAGCGGGTGGCTAAAGCGGTTTCGACGCAATTAATAGAGGGAGAAGCACGAGTCAAGGCAGAACAAGCCTGCTTTTTGCCATGCACCGAAGATGATATCCCAGTTATTGGAGAGGTCCCTGGTGTGAAAGGCTGCTATGTTGCCACAGGACATAGTTGCTGGGGAATCCTCAATGGCCCTGCCACTGGGGCTGCCGTTTCTGAGCTTGTGCTGGATGGACGTGCTCGGATAGTCGATCTTACTAAGTTTAGCCCCTCAAGATTTGTTGTAAAAAGAAGCAGATGAACTTAACTCTTTGAGTGCTGTTCCTATCCTATCCTGGAGGAGAACTACCCTTGTGTTTTTCCGGATTGTGATTTCTTGTAATTATAATGTTGTTGCCTCTTACCATTTCAAGGAGATTCTGACCCAAGTGATTCAGACTGCCGAAGAACAGAAGTTTTTGACCAAATTCATTGGTTATGATTATTCTATTGTCTATAAGGCAGGAATTAATAATAAAGTGGCAGATTCCCTTTCTAGACAATACGAACATAATCAGTTCATGGCCTTATCTGTTCCTACTTGTTCCTTAGTGGACAGGTTGAGATTGGAGTATACTTAATTGTCAGAATTTAAGGAGATAATTGCAGCACTGGCAGAGGGCAGAGTTCTTAAATGGCCTTTACAGTGGCTTAAGGAGTTACTCTATTGTGGGAATCGTTTATTTTTGGTACCTCAATCTGGTATAATACCAGATTTACTATATGAGTATCATGCCACACCAACGGCTGGCCATTTTGGACAGGAGAAAACTTTTAGCAAATTAGCCTTTGATTTTTATTGGGAAGGAATGAGAGCTACTGTAGCAGATTTTGTATGCAAGTGTATTACTTGTCAACAAGTCAAGTATTCTACATGTTCTCCAGCAAGGTTATTGGCACCTTTGCCAATACCTCTCCGTATTTGGGATGACATTAGTATGAACTTCATTACGTCTTTACCAGTTTCCCATGGTTTATACTGTCATCTTAGTAGTGGTCGATCGATTATCTAAGTACTGTCATTGGCCCACTACCGACCAATTTTACAGCTATCAAGGTGGTTCAACTGTTTCTCGAGATAGTTATCAGACATCATGGATTCCCTAGTATGATTGTTTTTGATAGGGATCCCATTTTTTTGAGTAATTCTTGAAAGATCATATCCACTTAATAAGGGGGCTAAATTTGATGCGGTTGGTAATGAGTTATCAACATGAGATGAAGTTTTGCGTACATTGAGATGTAATTTACAGAAAGCTCAAGATCATATGAAATTTTATGTTGATAAGCATAGAAGTGATGTAGAGTTGCTAATTGGTGATTGGGTATTGGTCAAGTTACAGCCACATCGACAGATTTTGGTGTCTCGGACTTCCTCTAATAAGCTTTCTAAGAAGTTTTATGGATTGTTTAAGGTGCTGAACAGAGTGGGTGCCTCAGCTTATGAATTAGAACTTACTCAGGGTTCTAGAATTCATAATGTGTTTCACATTTCCTTATTAAAGAAGGTAGATCTGGATGTGGCTATTTCCTTGGCCCTACCAGAACATGCAATTGATAATCATCCGATTATCCGACCCTTGCATGTCCTGTCTACTCGACAGATTAAACGCAATGGCGTTCTCGTGGATCAGATATTGGTTCAGTGGTTGGCCTTATACCAGATGATACTTCCTGGGAAAATTTATCAATCATTTGCCATCAGTATCCAAATCTAAACCTTGAGGACAAGGTTTTTCAAACAGAGGAGGAAATTGTTACAAGTCGTACAAGGAAAACACCTCAAAAGTTACAAGATTACATAGTATTTGACAAATAGTAGTTACATGCCGTTGTAAACAGTTAAATCTAGTTGCAAAACAGTTGGATGTAGTTGTAAACAATAGGTCTAACTAAGATAGTGAGTGTGACAACATGTAACAGAATATGGACTTGAACTTATAACAGAAAAAGATATAAATAGTGAAATAAAGATACAGCAAGGGGACGAGAATTTACACCTGTGCATATTCGGAGAGTTGCCTTCTCGAATTTGGCAAGTTATACTTGTACCTGCATGTAGAGTAGATGTTAGTGAAAACCCTAAAGAATAAGAGAGAGTGAGGGAAGATAATTACCTTGATAGAGAGGATTGAGAGTAGAGAGGGAGATGGAATTAACCGAGTGGATCAGAGGGAAAGGTTAGGGTTGTTTAGAGGGTGGGCGAGGTTATAATTTTGGGCTGGGCTACTAACATAAGATCAGGAGAATTTGATAGTATAACATAAAAAATACTAAACAATATAGTTTTCTTATAATATGTTTAGTATTTATGGCACTAAACAAGATTTCTATACTATTATTGTTTGCTTAACACAAGTAGAGGAAAGGATGTTATGTTTTGATGGCAGTACCTTGTATCATCATGTATAAATAGTATAGTTTTATAGCAGTTGTGATAATTTAGTGGTAATTTTGTAATGATAGTAGTGAAAATTTGGTAGTGTTGTGGCCAACAGTTGCAGGGTAGTGGTAGGAAAATTGGGAGAAGAGATTTTTATCTGGTTTCAATATTTTTATATCGTCAAATATTAGAGATAAAAACTTTAGATTTTATATGGTACAATAAAAAAATTTTAGTTTTAAATATATTTTATAAATAAGTATGATATAATAACCTTTATACCGTATATAAATATGGGCATAGTTCGGTTTCAAATCAAAAAATGGCCAATCCAATTGATTTTATTAGTTTTTGGTTGGTTCCATGATGGAGAACCGGTGAAACCAGTGATTTCAGTTCATTAATTTAAAAAAAAAAAGCCAATAGTGGCTGCATTTGCAGTAGGAAATTTAAAAATGAAAACAAGCTACTGCATTTGCAGCACATTATTAGGGGAAAAATAAAAAGGACCAGGAAAAACCCTCTGAAGTAAGAGTCTATACTCCTCCTATTCCTTATCCTGCTCGTCTTCATCAAGATCGTGACAAGGAACAGTTCGGGAAGTTCTTGGAACTTTCAAGCAACTTCACATCAACATACCATTGGTGGAGGCACTTTCTCAAATGCCAAAATATGCCAAATTCCTTAAGAATTATTATCCAACAAAGGAAGCTTGAGGATGTGTCTACTGCTGTAGTTGGGCGGAATGTTCAGCAATAATCCAAAACAAGCTGCCAGCTAAATTGAAAGATCCGGGAAGTTTCACAATCCCGTGTGTCATTGGAGAACTTTCTGTTGAGAAAGCTTAGCGGATTTAGGGGCAAGCATCAATTTAATGCCTTATTCATTCTTTAGAAAGCTGGGTTTAGGTGAGCCTCGTCTACAAGAATTAGTTTGCAATTAGCCGATAGATCGGTTAAGCTACCCAAAGGAATTATTGAGATTTGTTGGTAAAAGTTGGGAATTTTATATTCCCGTTGACTTTGTGATTCTTGAAATGGATGAGGATGGGGAAGTGCCTTAATTTTGGGACGACCTTTCCTAGCTACCGCTAGAGCTGTCATAGATGTTGGAGATGGAAGGTTGACACTCCGGGTTGGTGATGAAGAGCTTATAGTACAAATTCCAACAGTGATGAAAAAGCCCATGGTATGTGATGATTCTTGTTTTAGCATTGATGTTATTGATGCTTCTGTGGTGGATAGTGTGCAGCATATTTATGCAAGATGTTTGGAGTTAAGTTTGATTTGTGAAAAAGAAAAATGAACCCTGATGTGCAAGATGTGATAGCTCAATTGGAGAAGCATGAGGAGTGATAAAGAAACAAGGGTTCGAGAATTATCACTAGAAGATGAGAAGAAATTGAAGCCCTCCATTATAGAACCACCGGTTTTGGAAATGAAGCAACTTCCTGAGTATTTGGAGTACGCTTTTCTGGAAGAAAATTCAAAATACCGGTGATCATATCCTCAGATTTAAACAGTGAACAAAAAGAGCAATTATTGACAGTTCTTAAGGAGCATAAGCAAGCAATTGCGTGGAAGATATCCGACATTAAAGGTATAAACCCTTCTTTTTGCACTCATAAAATTTTGATGGAAGAAGGATTCAAACCAGTTGTTCAACCCCAGAGAAGGTTGAATCCAAATATGAAAGAAGTGGTAAAGAAAGAAGTAATTAAACTTCTGGATGCCGGGTTGATTTACCCAATTTCTGACAGTTCTTGGGTAAGTCCAGTACAAGTGGTGCCTAAGAAAGGAGGGATGACTGTGGTCCCAATGAAAGAAATGAGCTGATCCCGATGAGGACAGTCACGGGTTGGCGAGTATGCATTGATTATAGACGGCTTAATGAAGCTACTCGCAAGGACCATTTCCCTTTACCTTTCATTGATCAAATGTTAGAAAGGCTTGCAGGTCATATGTTTTATTGCTATTTGGATGGTATGTCTGGTTACTTCCAAATACCAATTGCTCCGGAGGATCAAGAAAAGACTACGTTCACTTGTCCCTATGGCACTTATGCCTATAGGAGAATGCCTTTTGGGCTTTGTAATGCACCAGCCACATTTCAAAGGTGCATGTTGGCCATTTTTGAAGATTTGGTGGAAAACATTATGGAAGTATTTATGGATGATTTTTCCGTTTTTGGAGATTCATTCAGCAATTGTCTTGAAAATTTGAAGAAAGTGTTGATCCGCTGTGAACAAACTAATCTTGTGCTTAATTGGGAAAATGCCACTTCATGTGCAAGGAAGGCATAGTTCTCGGTCATAAAGTATCTCACAAGGGAATTGAAGTTGATCAAGCCAAGGTTGAGATTATTTCCAATCTTCCTCCTCCAACATCAATCAAGGCAATTCGTAGTTTTCTCGGTCATGCAGGCTTCTATAGGAGGTTCATAAAAGATTTTTCCAAGATAGCCCGACCTCTCACAAGACTCTTGGAAAAGGATGTACAGTTTGAGTTTAGCAAGATTGTCTTGAAGCATTCGACCTCCTCAAAAAGCATCTGATTAGTGCACCAATCATGATCGCTCCGATTGGAGTTTACCATTTGAACTATGTGTGACGCAAGTGATTATGCTGTTGGGGCAGTCTTGGGACAAAGAAAGAAAAGCATTTTCAACCCATCTACTATGCTAGTAGGACTCTAACAGTGCCCAAGAAAACTAACCACCACGGAAAAGGAGTTGTTGGCTGTGGTGTTTGCCTTTGACAAGTTCCGACCATATTTGATTCTATCAAAGGTAATAGTTTATACTGACCATTCTGCTCTTAAATACCTTTTGTCAAAAACAGATGCAAAACCACGCCTCATCCGGTGGATTCTCCTTCTACAAGAATTTGATTTGGAAATCCGAGACAAAAAGGGGGCAGAAAATCTTGCAGCTGATCATTTGTCACGATTGGAAAACCCTTGTTTGGAGGAATTAAAGGAGGAAGAGATTAATGATGAATTTCCGGAAGAACGGTTGTTTACAATAGGAAAGGTAAGAAATTCTGACACTCCTTGGTTTGCAAATTTTGCAAATTATCTTGTTGCTAAAATCCTCCCCCGAGATATGACTTCCCATGAAAAGAAGAAATTCTTTTCTGAGTTGAAGTATTATTTTTGGGAGGAACCGTTTCTTTTCCGTGTTTGTGCAGATCAATTGATTCGCCGTGTATCTCATGCGGAAGGTTGGGAAATTTTGCAAGCATGCCATTCTGGTCCTACGGGAGGTCATTACAATGCAAATAGGACGGCCCAAAAGTTCTAGAATGGATTCTATTGGCCCATATTTTTAAAGACGCCCATAAGGTTGTTAATTTGTGTGATAGATGCCAAAGAACCGGGAATATTTCCCGACGTGATGAGATGCCTCAGAATTATGTCTTAGAATGTGAGGTTTTTGATCTGTGGGGTATCGACTTCATGGGACCGTTTCCAAATTCTTTTGGAAACAAGTATATCTTGGTGGCAGTAGACTATGTTTCAAAGTGGGTAGAAGCCCAAGCACTGCCTACCAATGATGCCCGGTAGTTACCAAGTTCTTAAAAAAGTTGTTCTCAAGGTTTGGAGCCCCTAGAGCTATCATAAGTGATAGGGGACGCATTTCTGCAACTATCAACTTGAGAAAGTGTTAAAACGATATGGGGTAACTCATAGGATTGCAACACCATATCACCTCAAACCAGCGGGCAAGTCGAGGTTTCAAATCGCGATTTGAAAAGAATTCTGGAAAAGTCAGTGGAGCATCATAGGAAGGATTGGGCGAAAAGCTAGATGATGCGTTATGGGCATATAGGACAGCATATAAGACTCCTTTGGGAACCACACCATATCGGCTTGTTATGGTAAAGCTTGCCATCTGCCGGTGGAGATTGAGCATAAAGCTTATTGGGCAATAAGCAAGTCAATTTTGACTTGAATTCCATCGGAATGAGACGAAAGCTTCAACTGAATGAATTGGACGAATGGAGAATGATTGCCTATGAGAACATGCGGATCTACAAGGAAAGAACTAAGCAATATCATGATAAGCGGATCCGTCATCCAAAGCATTTTAAAGAAGGAGACCAGGTGCTGTTGTTTAATTCTCGTTTAAAACTTTTTCCTGGAAAGTTAAATCAAGATGGTCTGGTCCTTTCTTAGTCAAGAAAATTTTTCCACATGGTGCTGTTGAGTTGGAACATCCTGAGAGTGGAATTTTCAAGGTAAACGGGCAAAGATTGAAGCTCTATCAAGGAGTTGATTTTGAGCAAGAAGGTCGTGAGGAGTTTCGGCTCCATTCACCAGATCTTTGATTGAATCATAGCAAGACGTCGAGCTAACGACTATAACCAAAAGCGCTTCTTGGGAGGCAACCCATGACTAATTCTTTTATTTATTTTCTTTTGTTTAATTTCTTTTATTTTTGAACTCATGATTTTATTTTTTTCTGACAGATTAGGATGCTTGAACAATAATTTTAAAAAAGATGGATATTGGAGAGGAAACAAGGTAGAAAAAGACTAGAAAATTTGCTGTCAAAACGACATTTTTGAGACATGGCTTGTCATAAGTTGTGTCACTTACTGATCTTAACTGTTTATTGGAGTTTTGAATGACATTTGTTTGACACAGCTTGTCAATGCTGTGTAACAATCTGTGGATCATACACGCATGGGACATGACCAACGACACGGCTTGTCAATAGCGTGTAACTCACTGCCCACTTTTATGCGTGTTTCCAGGACGACATGGCCAACGATACGGCTTGCCAATTAACCGTGTAACAAGCTGTGGATCATATGCATGAGTGACATTTGTTTGACACGGCTTGTCATTTAGCCGTGTAACTTACTGCCCATTTCTATGCGTCACTTGCTTCCAATTTCCAGGACGACATTTGTTGGACACGGCATGCCATTTGACCATGTAACTTGCTGTGATAAAAGGTATTATTGGACATTTGCTAGACACGGCTTGTCGTTCGGCCGTGTAACTCACTGCCCTCATCCATTAAAAACACATGCTTTTAATTATTTCCTTCATTCATATCATTTGTGCGTTTGGAATACAAAGAGGCTTGTTTTGCAAAGATAAAATCCTCTCATTCCATCTTCATTATTCACGCAAAAAGTTCAAGAAAAATCAAGGGAAATCCAAGTAAGTTTTTCACCATCTCTCATTCTTGAGTATCTATACGTTCATGGCTCCATTGAAGTGTTGATTTGGGATTTTAGGTTTTCAATTCTTATTGCATGTCATCCTAATTCATGAAGAATATTTGTTATGTGTGATTGAGGAGTTTTTGAGCTTTAACGAAAGATTATCATGTATGAGTTCAATATCAATGGGTTGTTGATGCATGCATGATTCCTTGATCTGGCAATGAAGGATGAATATTGTTTGTTTCAAATTGGGTTCAGTTAATTGCTTATTGATCCATGATTGTTCTTCATGATTGGCGTGATTCTTGTGGGTCAAATGGTTGTTGGGTTGTTTATGATTTTCGTAATCCATGTCGAATGGGGGTTTAGTTTGTTGATGATTTGCGTGATACCTTAGTTCTTATATTTACTCAAAATGGGTTGGTCGGATTGTTGTGTGAAAGACATTTAGAAATCAAATTGGGAGATCTCATCTATGCGATTTGGGGAAGACGATGGTGTCTTTAGTTAAAAAAAAAAAATTGAAGAGATTTTTAAATAAAGGGAGAAAATCCAGGGGAAGAACAGATACAATTACTTTCACTTTAGATTGTTGTGCTTAGAAAAGTAGTTGAAGAATTTATATATTTGTTAATAAGTGGGAAGTATAACTAGGTCTCTTTTGCCATTGTTTGACTTTGTTTATTTTGTGACTTTGGAAGCTATTTTTAATTGGTGAGGGTAAAGTTTAACTTACCTGGATTAGCCTTAGAATTTCGATTTTGGTATCTAGTTACATATAAATGATAGATTTGAGCAATAGGTACAAAAGCAAGTTGTTTATGATCTGAAATGATTTATGAATGCTATGTAAGTTTTCACTTGTGAAAAATTCTGAGCATATTTGATGATGGTATTTTCTTTGTTCTTAAATTGTTTGCTTGAGGACAAGC
Source organism: Combretum micranthum (assembly GCA_024138025.1). NCBI lineage: Eukaryota > Viridiplantae > Streptophyta > Magnoliopsida > Myrtales > Combretaceae > Combretum > Combretum micranthum. The sequence goes on along the minus strand of JAMXBD010000477.1, from coordinate 650,191 downwards.
AAGTGTTTAAGTGTGGGGGAATTTGATGAACCAAAATTATTCCTATTTTATGAGTGATAAAACATATGTTTGATGGTCATTTTTATTGGGAATTTAGCACTTGAATTAATGGAGTTAAGCTTTCAGGTCTTTAAAGGAGATATTTTTCAAAGAAAGCGAAGACAGGTCAAAAATGCAAAGTTTGGATTAAGAAGAACTCAACATTACAAGATCAAGCCATGTCTTTCAACCATTACAAGGAAGAAGCAAAATTAAAGGCTAAATATCAAGCTTTTGAAAGACATTTGTGAGACATGACCTGTCCCGAACCATGCCAATCTGGAAATTCAACTTTGCAAGGGACATTTGTGACACATGACCTGTCACTCTCCCTGTCAATTTAACAAAAAGTCATTCAATGTGAAAACGACTTTTTAAATACAGTAACCTCCTATTTAGTACAGAAGCATTTATTTCGGTTATGGAAGGAGTGTTACTTGAAAAGCCAAGAGACTCATAACCTCCGAAACCTTTCATCTGTCCTCATCAAGAGCAATTAATTCCATTTAATTGAAGATAATTATAAAAAGGAGATTGTGGAAGAGAAAGAAGACACACAAAATTTTGATAAGGAGAGTTTTCAAGAGAGAAGGAAGTTCTGGAGATTCCAATAACAAGTCAAGATTATCAAGGATTGAAGATCCAACACTTTTGAGCTTTAATCTTTTCGGGTAGTATCATGAGTTCGAATTTCTATTTTGAATTTCATATATTGCCATTAGTCAATATGGAAGAGTAGTCTTTCAGATCTGGGTTTTGTCTAATTTCATATTTATCATGTATTGAGACGTTGTTCTTAATGAAATATTGAAGTTCTTTTGTTCAATTGCATGTTTGTTAACCGTTTCTTAAGTTTATATATCCGGAATGCAAGCTTATGTATAATTTTCATTAAAGTTAATTGAAAGATTACTTTTATGATTGGATCTATGCAATTGAAAGGATTTGTTTATAATTCTAGACATAGAATAGTAAGAATCTTCTATTTTTAAGAGTTCATGTTACTAATGCAAATTTTGGGTTGCTATTGATTGAGGAGACATCCTAATCGATTAACCTAGGTTTAGATAAGTTGTTAGATTCGAAAGAATTAACAATTTGCTAAAGAAACTCTATAGCTTAAGAAATAAATTTTAATTTATCTAATATAGATTGTCAATGATTCACATGATAAATTGAAAGTAAGACAAAACTTGGATTATTAGATCTTAATTGAATCTTGTTTGTTTATTGGAGCTGTGTTAGTATTATTTTAAAGAAAATTAGATAAAATAGTAAATATCAATTTTGTTTAGTTAGATAGTAGAATACGATTTAGTACTAGTATTTGCTTATTCCCTGAGGACGATCCCGATTTTAAAAGCTATACTACATTCACGATAGGTACACTGCCTATTACCTTTGTAGCAAATTAAGAACAGCCTTTATAAATTGAAAATTACGCTTGAAGGTAAAATAATCTATCAAGTTTTTTATAAATTGAAAATTACGCTTGTAGGTAAAATAATTTATCAGGGGAAAAATTCAAAAGACCAAGTTTTAAATTTATAAATTTTTTAAATCGTTTTCTTTTCAACTATGGTCTTACAGGGCAAGCGCACCCATCAGATGTAGCATAGAGAAATGATCTAGGTCATATCCCTAGGGAACGTTGATGAGTACTTCTACTCACTCTTTTCCTATTATCAAGCCGAAAAAATCAGATTTGGTTTTATATACATAGAAACTAAACTAAGTCTAATATTCACAAATTTCACAACAAGCATACAAAAGGATAAATCAATTCACAAGGTTGCTTGGGTCATGCTTCACCTAAGATCTATTCATATGAGTCAAGAATTTTCTCAAAAAGTTGTATTGATTATTGAACCATCGGATTCACTAAATTATGCTAATGCTTCTCTCAAAGTCAAAAGCACCTAAACCTATGCCAAACTGTCAGAATGTCTTCCTGACTATTAGCAACTTAAATTTGCATAAAGAACAAGAATTCTTCATTTTAAAACCAATATGATGAATTTAAAACGAGTGACAGAAGATTTCACCATCCCTATCTCTAGGTGATTATGAGCAATCTCATCAATAGCTTTAGATCTATTCATTAAATCAACCTCTCAGTCTATTTTTAACAAAAATCAAACATGAATCCAATGGGATGCACCATCCAATTAGAATCATTCTTTAGGCGCAAGCTATTGAATACAATAAAATCAACACGTTTTGAAATTAAGAACAAAGGAATCACATGAAATCAATCAAGGATCCACAATACCCAAGCAATATTAAACTATTCCTCCATAGATAAAACAATATAAATAATAACAAGGAGAAATAGAAAGGATCTAAAATTAGATTAGCAATACAAACAATGTTCCTTGATAGATTGATACACTCAAGCACAAATGCTGCTGGGAAAATACATAAAAGTGTGTTTTTTCTTGTCTTTGTCTCTGTCTCTCCTTTTCTTGTTCTTCTCCCCCTTTGATTCTTCCCTCCATCTTCATTTTTAATGATCTTTGCATAAATGGAATTGAATGCTCATTGATGGAGAAAATGGGAAGTTCCAGAGTTATGGATCTTTGGCTTTCCAAAGTAACACATAAATGGAATTGAATGCTCATTATGGAGGAAATGGGAAGTTACGGGAGTTATGGGTCTTTTAGCTTTTCAAAGTAACACATAAATGGAATTGAATGCTCATTATGGAGGAAATGAGAAGTTACGGGAGTTACGGGTCTTTTGGATTTTTAAAGTAACACCCCTTTAATGTACAATGAACGTTTCTTTAATAAATAGGGGGTTACTATTCATTAAAAAAGTTGTTTCTCAAAAAGTAACGGACTGTCAAATCGACAGGTTTAGGGATAGGTCATGTCACTTAAATGTCTGGCTGTTTTCTTCACTATGGAAATCGACATGACTAGGGACATGGCTTGTCCCAGAAATGTCCCTTGCTGTGCACTTTTTTCTTCACTGACACGACTTGGGACACGGCTTGTCCTAGAAATGTCCCTTATAAAGTTAATTTTCCAGATTGACACGGTTTGGGACAGGTCGTGTCTCATAAATGTCTTCCAAAAGCTTGATATTTAGCCCTTAATTTTGCTTCTTTCTTGTAATGGTTGAAAGACATGGCTTGTTCTTGTCATGTTGAGTTCTTCTTGATCCAAACCTTACATTTTTTACCCGTCTTCACTTTCCTTTAAAAATATCTCTTTTAAAGACCTGGAAGCTTAACTCCATTAATTCAAGTGCTAAATTCCCAATATTCATCAATAAAATGACTATCAAACATATGTTTTACCACTCATAAAATAGGAATAATTTTGGTTCATCAACCTATTAGCCGCAATTTTTGACCTATTGAGGTCCGTTGCAAAATTCAACAGAGGGAGGGGGACTTCTTTTTTGGGGGGCTAGCAACAGGGACTAGGGTAAGACTAAAGCTGGGCATAACGGTCGTGGCTCGTGGATCGGTTCATTTATCCGTTTAAAAAAAAAGGGGTTATGATTAATTTTTTTTTTTTGAATAAGGGTCAAATTGATCCGGCCTGTTTAGCCCGTGGGTTGGTCCATGACGGATTGGGTCGACCCTTAAAAAAATTAGAAAAAAAGAGGGGAAAAATATAAGAATAAGAATAATATAATAACATATTTGTGATTATTTGGGATATATTATGAAAGAAAATAGATTAATACATGAATCATAAATATTATAATATTTTTTAAGTATATATTTATTGATTTAAATATTATATGATATCTAATAAATTATTTTAAAAACTTGTTTTCATTTATTAGTAATCAAAATGGTAACAAAATTAATTTTTAAATATATAAAACCTTAAAATATATAAATATTCTAATTTTTACATACATTAACATAAAAAATAACAAAAATAAAAAATTTTCATTTGGCCCCCGAGTAAGGCCATTTAGCCCACAGGTTGGACATGGGTTAAGAAATTTTAGCTCGTTTAAAAGCAAATCAAAATGACATAGCTCATTTAACTCGAGGGCCAATTTGGACCGGTCTGGCCTGCTAGGCCCGTTTGCCCACCCCTAGGTGAGAGAGATGAGAGGGAGGGAAGGGCAGGGAGAAGGAGAAAGGGAGAGAATACGGGGTTGAGAGAGAGAGTAAAAAACAATGAAAAATAAAAGGAAATTTACCGTGTACGCCATTGCAATTTTCCTTAAAAGAAATCTAAACGATTCTCAATTTTGGAACCAAATCAGGAACTGGCGATTTTATGGGAACCAGAACCGGGACTAGGCCCGCCCGGTTCCGAACTGGCGCAGGTGACCACCGGTAGCATCATCCACAGCTATGAGCCTGTGACCTATCTACGACGCTAAATTATGTGTGTTTGTCATCCCGACTTATACAAGATAACTATTGGGCCAATATGTGATTACATACATGTGTTAGTATAGTACGTAAATGGTTGTGCAATATTTTCTAACGAGCATTCGCAGCCATCAATGTTCGAGATTTTTGTTTTTATTTATCTATTTTCCAAGCGCAGATGTTGTGGATGAATAGAGGGAATATCAACAGTGGCACTTTGTAGCTTTGGCCTATGGATGGAAATTAGTTTAGGAAATCGTGACCCGCAATATTTGCATTATCTGTAAGATAAATTTGGTAATTTACCCATGTCATAATAAAAGACAACTAGTAAGTAGTAAGTATGATTTTAAAACATTTTGCATGTTCCTATTTTTTTTCAGGAAAATTTCATAATGATAAAATGCGGCAAAATACAATAGGAGGAACTAAATTTTTTTCCATTTTTTTCTTTTGAAGATATATATTTTTTCATTTTTTTTTCCATTCAAGATCAATATTATAAAAAATAACCAAATAAGATCCTTACTTCTCTTTACTCTCTGCTATAAGTGCAATTAAAATTCAGGTAATGAAATGACGAAAAAAAAAAATACAAGTCCTAAAATGAAAAAAGATAAATAATATAGTCCCTAAAATGGAAAAGAAAAATGAAAAAGTGAGATGTTATATTATTTTTTAGATTTTTTTTTTTAATTTTAAAACTTGTGTTTTTGTTATATTTTTCCATTTTCAACCCTATTTTTAGTACGAATAAGAAGAGCATTCAATCTGAATAACTAAGGGTTTTCTCCTAGGCGAAAGCACTAGGGTTTCTCCCCACCGAAGGGAGCAGCTACTCCTTCATCAGGGGTTTTTCCTATAAGCTTCTCACCCGCCTACCTAGCCCCTTTCTCCTCCCTCTTCCACACGTGTATCTTTCCTTCCAGCTCTATCTACTGCGATCCTCCGAAACCCTTGCCCGACACAGAACCGATGTAGCCTGCCCTGCACCTTCCCCTCTTGAGCTTGGCGGTGCGAGCAGGAAGCTGGTAGACTTCTGAGGCTTGTTTTAGAGTTGGAGCCCCGCAAAGTGTCCTAGAGCTTGAACGACTGGCCTTCGAGTTTCTTCATCCCAGGTGTTTTCTTTTCTTTTCTTTAGTGTCCCTTTGTGTTTCTCTCTCGGTTCCTAGTATAGCTGTTTTGTCCAGTTTGTTCTCTGCTTCGTTTTCTAGGCTTATCCTGCTTTCCCTCCCGCCCATGGTCTATCCTTTTCCTGAGTAGAATGTCAGAGCCAAACCATCACGCTGCCCACCACTATGACAGTCTTGGGGATGGAGACAACATGCCAGTGGTGGATCTCGATACACAAGACATTGATCCCAACTTGAACAGGGCTGTCCTCTTGTGCCGCATAGTGTCTGACAAAGTGGAGAACAGGGCGGCTGTGATCACAGTCCTGAAAAAGATGTGGAAACAGTATGGAAAATGCGAAGTTGTGGGGTCTAAGCCTAATTGGTTTGTATGTACCTTTCAGGAACGGCATATAACTGGGAGGATAATCAGAGATGGTCCTTGGGCTTTCCTAGGGAAATTATTGGTTCTGAATATTTGGGAACCACACCAGAATATCGAGGATGTACAACTGGTAAGTGTCCTATCTGGCTTCAAATTCATGGTCTGAAATTAGACCAGATGACGGACACTAATGCCGCTAAGCTGGGAGCTATGGTGGGGGAAGTGTTAGAAAGTGAACCAGTCAACCTTAAAGGAGGAGCTATGAGAGGCTTTCTTCGGGTCAGAATTAATCTGGATTGGAAGGTTCCCATTAAGCCTAGTGCTTGGGTCAGCCGAAACAAATCAGAAAGGTATCTGGTTAACTTCAAATATGAGAAACTACCCGATATCTGTTTCAAATGTGGATGCTTTGGTCATTCCACTACAAGCTGTGACTTAGAGAAAGGAAACCCGGATATGGCTCATGGCTCAGAGCCCCAACAGTTAACCGTTCTCGGAAGGAGATGGCTCCCCCAAGTAAACATTCCCCGGCCCACTCAACTTCAATGGAGGCAGCATCTAGTGAATCTTCACCAGCCTTTGTACCCTCATTGCAAAACATATCAACAGAGGCAAAACCCCAGAATTGATAGCTAACCTTCAGAATTTGCTCAAGAAACACCCCCAAAACTTACATTCCACCTCACTTGAGACCATCAAGCACCCCCCCCCCCCCCCCCCCCCCCCCCCCCCCCCCCCCCCCCCCCCAACACCTACAACCAATCCCAACTAATCAGCCTCCTCGAGCATAGCACATACCAAAGACAGGTTAGAGGAGGAGCATGAGGTCACTAGCCCGGTGAAACCCAAACAACCGAAACCTATCTCCACCACAGAACCTGACCTGGGCGAACACAGAACTTCATTCGTTCCCCCTTCACCCTATTCCATCATTGCTAGCAATTGTCCAAACATAGGAAATTGCAACCCTCATACTTTGTTGAATTACCGGAATCTCCTCCATCTACCCCATACCCAATCACCCATACCGACACCAAACCATCTCCGTCTTGCCTTGTTCCAGCTTTGAGAACCCTGTCCCTCAAGAGGCGCCTAGAGGAGGAAGCTGGTGGAGCAACAAAAAAATTAAAATTTGAAGCCCAACAGCGGACCTCCCCTACTGTGATTGAGTCAGCAAGGAAGTGGAGAAAAACCAGAAAGAAAGTCATAAAAGGTGGCAGAAGTGTTTCTTCTCAGCAACCAGAAAATAACAGTATGGACAATTTGATCTCGGTTCCTATTATTTACCAACATAATCTTCAGGAAGGCGGTGGTGGCTGGCCTAAAACAGCCACACGGGAGCCATGATAGCCATCAGCTGGAACTGTCAAGGCTTGGGGCCCGCCCTGACAGTTCAACATCTAAGAGGTCTCATCCGCAGACACAATCCGAGTGTTGTTTTCTTAATGGAAACAAAAAATAAAACGGAGAAGCTGTCTGGGATTAGAAGAAGATTGAAGTTCGGTTATGAGTTTTATGTCCCGCCATCTGGACGGTCAGGAGGTCTAGCGCTTTGGTGGACGGAAGATGTGGAGATTGAAGTCCAACATGCTGACAAAAATCTCATCCATTCCTTAGTTAAACTAGCTGATGGGAATATCTTTGCTCAAGTTTCATGGATTTATGCGGATCCGATTCATACCAAGCGTCAGATTCTTTGGAATACTCTTGTTGATATAAGCTGTAATATGAACAGACCTTGGTTATGTATAGGTGACTTCAATGACATTCTATACACGCATGAGAAAGTGGGAGGCAGCTTCCGCAGCTCCAAACTTATGGAAGCCTTTCATGATATGATCATGAACTCTAACCTAAATGATTTAGGTTATCAAGGACCATGGTTCACTTGGTCAAATAGAAGGGATAATACAAGTTTGGTGTTGGAAAGAATTGACAGAGCCCTTGGTTCACAAGAATGGATTCAAGCATATCCAGATTGCATGGTCACTCACAGCGAACTCATAGGATCGGACCATGTGGCCCTCATTTTAAATTCTCATCAACCCGATAAAAAAGGGAAAAAGAGGTTCAGATTTGAGCAAATGTGGACATCATCTATGGAGTGCAAGGAAGTTATTGAAGAGGCATGGAATCACTCTCCACCCTTGTGTCACCCCTACCCTCTTGGATTTAGACTAAAGCATTGCAAGGCTAAACTGAAGGCGTGGAGTCAAAGTTTCCCAAATAACAGCACAGAAATAAAAAGACTTCATGGGGAGCTGCTGGAAAATCAGAAAAAAGGGGCTAACATGGACTTGCAGCTTGAAAAAACTTTGCTGGAAAAGTTAGGACTCCTATGGGACAGAGAGGAAATGTATTGGAGACAAAGATCCAGGATCTGTTGGCTAAAAGAGGGAGATAGAAACACAAAGTTCTTCCATCAATCCACTATTATGAGGAGAAGGAAGAATAAAATTCTTAAATTGGAGGGAGATAATGGAAGATGGTTGGAGAAGGAGGAAGACATAATGAGAACATTTCAAAGATTCTATTCTTCTCTGTTCCAGACAAGTGGAGATTCGGATTGGGGAAACACTCTCGAGCCTATACCGACCCTGGTCAGTGCAGAAATGAATGAATCCTTGTGTCGAAATGTCTCACCTGAAGAAATTATGAACACCACTTACCAGCTGGGGGCTTTAAAAGCACCAGGTCCTGATGGATACCCTGGCATTTTTTACCAAAGATACTGGACTATAGTGGGAAACAGCGTGGTGGATATGGTTCTCTCGTTCTTCAACTCAGGTAAACTCCCTCCTTTACTAAACAACACAGAAATTGTTCTCATACCAAAAGTCCCTCCCCCCAAAATGTAAGCAATTTTCGACCCATTAGCCTTTGTAATTTTGTTTACAAAATCATTTCCAGAATTCTTGTGAACAGATTAAAGCCGTTTTTGAATGATTTAGTTTCTGAATCTCAAAGTGCCTTTGTGCCCAATCGTGTTATTCATGATAACATAGTAGCTCACGAAGCTTTTCATTTCCTTAGGACCAAGCAATCCTACCAGAAAGCTTATTGTGGTCTTAAGCTAGACATGAACAAAGCTTATGATAGGGTGGAATGGGACTTTTTAAAAGGTGTCTTGAAAAAGCTCGGCTTTTGTGATGTATGGATAAACTGGATTATGGAATGTGTGACCTCTGTCTCCTATAGCCTCTCAATTAATGGAAAAACAGCTGGGCATGTTAAACCATCTAGGGGTCTTAGGCAAGGAGATCCTTTGTCTCCTTATTTATTCATCCTAGTAGTTGATGTTTTATCGAGAAACTTGGAGAAAGCAGTTGCCAACAAGCAGCTCACAGGCATGAAATTAAGGAGAACTTGCCCTATGATTTCACACCTTTTATTCGCTGATGATTCTTTGTTCTTTGCAGAAGCTACTGTACAAAATATGCAGGTGCTCAAAAGGATCATCCAGGAGTATTGCCGAGCTTCAGGTCAATTAGTCAACTTCCAGAAATCTAGTATGTTCTTCAGCTCAAATACGCCTCCTAGAACTATGGAGGACATCTGCAACATAATGGAAATCCCCAGATCTCACAATCCAGGCAAATATCTGGGTTTGCCCACTTTGTGGGGTAGGAACAAGTCTGAAGCTCTCGGTTTTGTGAAGGACAGGATCCGACTGAAGCTGAAGAACTGGAAGAGATGCCTTCTCTCAAATGCGGGGAAGGAGATCCTTATCAAGGCAGTAGCAGGAGCTATACCGGCTTACTCAATGAGTTGCTTTAAATTTCCAGCTAAATGGTGTAAAGAAGTTAATTCTTTGATAGCGCAGTATTGGTGGGGACAAAATCATGAGGAACGTAGAATTCATTGGGTAAGTTGGAACAAAATTTCCCTTCCAAAATCGAAGGAGGTTTGGGGTTCAAGGACCTTGCTGATTTCAACTCTGCAATGCTCACAAAACTAGCATGGAGAATTCTGTCAAATCCTGGTGCCTTATGGGTTCGGGTGCTTAAGGGCATTTACTATCCTAACTCCTCCTTTCTGCAGGCTAAAAGAGGTTCCAGAGACTCATGGGCATGGGCTAGCATCTTACATGGTAAGGAAACAGTTTTGAAGGGAGCCTTATGGCAAGTAGGGGATGGACAAGCTATTAATGCTGTGAAGGATAGATGGGTCCCCAGTTTGGTAGATCATTTGCCATGTACAAGGTTCTTTGAGGCTGCCCAAGAGCTAAGAGTTGCTGACTTGATCCACCATCAATCAAGGTCATGGAATTTACATGAGCTAAAAAAGTGGTTTGACGATCAGACAATCCAAGCGATACTTAAGATAACACTACCTTTAAGCTGGATTGAGGACAGATTAGTATGGCACCATGAGAAGAATGGCAGATGCTCTGTCAGATCAGCCTATAATTTCCTCAGAGGCAGCTCTCACCACCAGACGTGCAAGCTTCTAGCTCCCACAGTATTGGCAAGGAGGTATGGAAGCTTGTCTGGCACAACCCGAGCATTCCCAAGATCAAACATTTCATTTGGAGGGCCCTACACAATGCTTTACCCACCCAGAAGAACCTGGCAAGAAGAAAGGTAATACAATCCCTCTCTGCCCTTTTTGCTCAGAAGTGGAATCAGTAGAACATGTTGTTTTGTGCTGCCCTTGGACACAGCTGATTTGGTTTGCCAACTTGGGTATCCGGATATCCCCATCACAAGTTACTACTCTTGACATATGGATGGCATCATGTATTGAAGGCCTCACAGACAAAAGATCAAAAGTCTTCCACTTTGCTAAGCTCAGCACAGTAGCATGGTTTATTTGGAAAGGGAGATGCTCAGCAGTGTTTGAGAGGAAGGAGCCTGATGTTCATTCAACCATCTCCATGGCAAGGAAAGCTATTCTGGAGCTGGAATCAAACGCAAAGGATGAGCGGTCAGACCTGGGACAGCAGCAAGACAGCAGCAACAGACCATCCGAGGCAATAGAAGTCATCCACCCGCTGCCCCAGTCCAGCAGACTTCCTGATGAGCGTGAGGTTGGTGGGACGACAGGGAGGAATGGAATTCTGCAACAAAATCCTCGAACCAGCTACAATATTATTCAGCCGAGAATAAACTCACAGCAGCCGAGGTCTGGTTCTTTAGACAGTTTCCACTCGTCTGTTCCTGCGCTGATCCATTAGACCAACATTAGCAGGTGGAGTCCCCCGAGCCAAAATGAAATCAAAATTAACAGTGATGTTTCAGTTGATACTCAAAGGGGATGCAGCTATAGGAGTGATCGCCATAGATTTTAGGGGGACGGTTTTGGGAGGATGGGGCAATCCGGTGATGGTTAACTCGGTTTTAGAAGGGGAAGCTTATGCTATGAGAGAGTCTCTCATTTATGCTAAGAATAGGAACTGGAAAAATATTATTGTGGAAACTGACTCGGCGACAGTTCATCGGGCCTTAAAGCAGGATATCGAACCTCCATGGTGTTTGCGGAATGTTCTATCAGATGTTAACTCAATCCTGCCTTTCTTTGACAGAGTAGAGTTCTCTTTAATACCTAGAGGAGCTAACTCAGCCGCTAATTGGATTGCTACTTATAGTAGAAGGAAGATGTGTCTATGGAATTGGGAGCAACCTCCCCCATCTTCTTTGCTGTCAATTCTTAGGATGGACTTTGTAGACAGCTTGTTATCCTTTATTGTTGATCGGATATCGGATGTATCAGTTTCTGATTTTACGTAATGAATTATCTTTCTCAGGCCAAAAAAAAAACCCTATTTTTAGTAGTTTTGTAAGAGCATCCTCAACGGAGCTCTTTGGCGGAATCCATAGAAGAGAAGGACCGAATATCAGCTCCTTTAGGAATGGGAGTGGTTCTATAATTTTCTATGGGTCTCTAACAAGCACCGCACTTTACAGCTTCTTCTCCTGTATTTTATTATTTTTCTTTCAGTAAAAAATTGCGGCTTCAGCTTCACTGCCGCTTATCTACTTTTGTTTTTTTAACTCCTTTTTCCCATTTAATCTCAGTGCAATTGAAATCTAGATGTGTCTTTCATTTCAATGTTGCCGTTCAATAGCTCGTTCTTTTTTTTTTTATTTAATTTACTCAATTAATCATGCTCGTTCTGAATTTTAGAACGGCATATCCAATAGAATTTTTTTTCCAACTATAAATATATGAAAATTTACATTGATAATTCATCAAAAAATTCATTCAAACCTATCTTACTTCAAAAATTTCATAGTTGATACTTGAGCTGTATATGAATCGCAATAATCCTAAAAAATTGTCACATTCCAATTATCTACAAGACACAAAATTTTCATATATCCTCAAATTCATAAAATGCCTCTTATTTTTCATATGATGTATTTTTTCAAGGTCCTCCGAATTTTCAAAATCTTCCAAGTTTCCCAAATATGAATCAAGGCCTACAAAATTTCAATCTATCATTCAGTTTCATTCAAAACCCAACAACTATGATGCCTACATATTTTAATGTCCTCCTCACTTTAGTCTCAAAAGCTACTAAAACTTAGTCCCACTGGAGTGCATCTTTCCCAACCTACAACTGATCTGACACTACAAACAGCTAGCAGCACAGCTTCACAATATCCAGAATTTTCTATGCAAAAAAATCTTGAGGATGAGGAGGATAACGAAAATGAAGAGTATGACGGGCGAAAGAAAAAATGGGAGCATATTGACGACAAACTTCTTATTTATACAAGGTTAAGGATAAGTAAAGATCCAATTATTGAAATAGCCAATCGATGTAGAGTTTTTGGCAATGAGTTCACGAGAGCTTTGAGGAAGGCCAAGCCTATAAGGGAGGAAAAATCTAGGAAAATGAACATAGGAACAATGCAAATCAAGGTCGATGAAAATCTATAAGGATGCAATGAAATTTAGGGCTTGCTATGATCAAATAAAATGATGGGCTAAAAGCGAAAAAAATGAGAATGACTATATAAAAGACACTTATGATTTATTCAAACGAAATGAAAAAAAGAATATATGGTCGAGCATTGTTGATTATTTTGCAAGATGAACCTAAATGGAGGTCTCAATTTGAAAATGCCACAGAGAGTCAAAGTAAGCGAACCAAGGTGAATCAACCTAGAGCATATGCAAGTTCATCCTCGCAAAATAATGTATCTCAAGACGATGAGGTTGTTGAAGTTGCCATCGGACCACTTGATAAAGCAGGAAGTAAGAGGAAAGCAAAAGAAAAAGTTAAAAAATAGTGGGGCAGTATCAGATTTGGCTAAGAAGTTAGAAGGTTTAAGCAATACAGATCGCGAGAAAATTGACGTATTGTGTAAATTTAATGAAGTTATGAACAAATGGAACGCCGAAGTAGCTCGAGTGGGAGAAATCGATAATATTTGTTGAGACATAGTCAATGGATGAAGTGCAAAGGTAATGGATTGAAGAGATACAAAATGAAATAATGCAAAGAAAAAGCAACAATTAGTTCTACATGTAGCCTTATATTATGTATTGTGTTTATTTAATGAAATTGTTTAATATTTGGTATTTATTAACGAAATTGTTTTTAAGAAACTAGCCATTACAAAAACATCTGCCAATCAAATTAATCTAAAAAACTAGCCATTGTAAAAGCCTTTGTCAATCAAATCAATATGAAAAAAACTAGCCATTGTAAAAGCCTTTGTCAATCAAATCATGAAAAAACTAGCCGTTGTAAAAGCCTTTGTCAATAAAATCAATCTAAAAAATATAGCCGTTGTAAGTGCATCCATTAACCTTCTATATATATGGGAAAAGAAGCACATCCTCACCAAGCACTCTCACATTTCAAATTTCTATTTACATCAACACCAATTCACCCTCTCACATAATCATGTCGAGTAATAGCTCTGATTCTAACTTCGAAGAGACAGCTCATGAGGTAGCTGAAAAATTGTTTTGTCATTAAGTAGCACAAGAATAGAGCTTATTAACTCTTTATATGAAATGCTTCCAGAGTTAAGTGGGAGTTCTTCCACAACAAGACAAAAGAGAAGATATATAGGTAGAGGTCGTATTGAAGGTCAAAACCGTTTATATAATGACTACTTCTCAAATAATCCACTATGTATGGATAAGCAATTTCAATGAAGATTTCACATGAGGAAAGCTTTATTTCATCGTATCATGCAAGCATTACAAGATTACTCCTCTTATTTCAAACAAACAAGAGAAGTTGTTAGTAAACTTAGTACTTCGCCTTTGCAAAAGTGCACTGCAACTATTCGAATGTTAGCATATGGGGTAACAAGTAATGCTTTAGACAACTATTTGTGTATGGCTGAAAGTACAATAGTAGAGTGTGTTAAGCATTTTGTTGAAGGGGTCATTGTTTGTTTTAGTGATGCATATCTACACAGGCCTAATTCTATTATTCAATGTTTACTAGCTGTTGCTAAGCAACGTGGGTTTCCTGATATGCTATGGAGCATTGATCGTATATGTTGGGAGTGGAAGAACTGTCTAGTTGCATGGCATAGTATATATACTTGAGGTGATCATGGTTGTTCGATAATCATGTTTGAATTCATTGCTTCATATGATACTTGGATATGGCATGCATTTTTCGGTATTCTAGGATCAAACAATGACATTAATGTGGTAGAGCGCTCTCTCTTATTTGATAATGTTTTAAAGGGACGGGCTCCTCTAATCAACTATAACGTTATGGTAGAAATTACAATATAGGATACTATCTTACAAACGGTATATATCTAGAATGGTCAATATTTGTTAAATCTATTCCATACTCGCTTAGTCCAAAGGAGCAATTATTTGCTAGGCACTAAGAAGGGTGTAGAAAAGATGTTGAATGAGCTTTTGGAGTACTACAATCTCGTTTTCACATAGTTCATAAGCCTTCACATTTTTGGGATTAAGAGGTTATGTGACAAATAATGAGAACATGCATAGTTTTACATAATATGATTGTTGAGGATGAACGAGATGGCTATAACATCAGTTATGAAGTTTTGGATTATGAATTGGAAGGAACTCGTGATTCGACACCTCGTATCTCTCACAATTACATTGTGAATTATGCAACGTATATTGGAAATAATATTTAACTTTGTGATAGGGTGAGGCATTGTCAGCTACATAGCAACTTGACTGAACACATATGCGATCTGGAAATTTTAATTAATATTTGATGATTAGTAGTTTTAAAGTATATGATCTATAGCGGTTTTTTATTTTGTTTTTTTTTTAATTCCCATTATGTACTTCAAATTAGTCTATGATTGTATTTCTTTCTTGTTGTATTAGTTCGAAGCTAAATGACTTTCTTCTTTTTGTGTTTGGGTATTCAAGATATTGTTACATCCATTATTAAATTTAAATTAAATTATTTATGGTTTGAAATAATAATAAATTATATATTATTAATTAATAATGCATTTACGGGTATTTTCTATTTTCATTTAATTTATTCTTACATATTTTTATAGATTATCATTTATATTAATATCACTTGAGGAAAAAAAAAAAGAGTATTATAAAAAAGTATATAGGGTCCACAAAATCTTAAAAAATTATGAAGAACCTTGTTTAAAGAATCCAAAAATAAAGTGGTGAGATTTTTCAAAAGAAAAGATTCTTTAAAAGTTGATGTGATATATTAAGGACCTTTACAGAGTTTTTAGGATTGTGAATGCTCTGATGAAGAATTATAGGATTATGTTTTGATATGTTTTTGAAAATTTATGTCGTCTTCAAAGATAGAAAACTTGAAAAAAAAAAAAAAAAAAAAAAAAAACGCTTAGATCCGTTGCATTTTCCTTGTTAAATGCATAGAAATCTTATGTCCCCTCTATCAGGCCACAATACAAGGTATTCAAGTACGACTGATGGCTCAACTACAAGGCGGAAAATGTTGGTTGGAAGGTTAAGATTACCCTGTTTTGGACATATCTAGATGTCTTTATCTTCTACACCCCATTATTCAAAAAGGCCATAATTTTGCTGAATCCCAAGCCACTAAAGTCTAGACTAGAAGTTGATGTGCCATATCTACTATTGGCATGGTAAAATCCAAACTATCCTCAGCTTTTTTGTGAATTGCGAAGCAACCCCGTAGACCACAGGGCTCTTGTCAAGTTTCCGGATCCACAAACATGTTCTTAAATATGGGTTTGTGCTCGAAAAGTCGATGACATATTTTTGTTGGATAGCTCTTGGCATCTATACAAAGTTGAGTTAATGATGAGCTTGACAGTCTCGCTACGGACAAAATAGATTCATATTCATTACAGTTTCAATGGAAGACGGCTAAGCATGGCACTCGGACGTGAGACATTATGGCATGCGCTACCAGTTGCGGTTTGGGATTTTGATATTTCAAATTTGATACTGCAAAAATAAAGACTAACATATCGCAGCTTTTAGACAGTGAAGGGACTCAATATATATTATATATATATATATATTATTGTTTAATTATTTGGGATTGGCTCGTGAATTAAGTGACATGACTCATTGAAATTGGTTCATTTATTAAGAAAATATAAGAAGATTCAATTGAACTGAAAAATAGGAATTAATGAAATGGTTCGTTGCATCCAATATTTCTTAAATAGACTAATACATACTATGGGTTTTGGCATATGATAAGCTCATTTATAATAAACATAATATGAGTTTTGTTCCATCGCATCCATAAATCACTAAGATGACCTGTGATTATCATTCAGGTGAAGTACTTATAAATATTTATTCACTCTCTTTATTTCTAACTTTTGGAGGGAGAAGATAAACGATAGACAAATACTACTCCAATTTGCTCAAAAACTACGAGGTTGACGTAAGAAATTTACTCAAGTTGCCTTATCTATTACTAGTATTTTCAAAACACTAAAACTGCTTGTTCATGCTTTCTGTCGTTCTTTCTAACTAATCCCATCATTAAGTGGCATATTACCATCAACACTCTAAAATCACATGCAAAGTACAAGATCCATTTGACACGTGTGTGACCATCTCTAATAAAAACTCTACATCCGCATAGACATTTTTATGGCTGGAAAAGGGATGTGGTTATAAAAAACATGCAGACCAGCAATATAAAGGGTTGGGATTTAGCTAAAAGGAGACATTGGACCACTACTGGATTTTACTGGTAGAGGGTGAAATGTTACTAACAACAGTCAAGGAAAACATAACATGCTAATATGTCAATAAGGTATGAACGCAGAAATTTCAGCGGCGGTATCATTGTTTCATTCTCAATTTTCATACTACTCTCATGGGGGTAAGTGTTTCGATGCGCCACCTGTTTGACTATTGTCGTGAATGGTGCCAGGTTATGGTCCCACGTTGCCATTGCTACGCTGACATTGAATAAGACAAAACAAAAATGGGAATTCATCTGGTGTTATTTTAATTTATAACTAGTAATACTTTAAAATAGAGCTCATCGAGAAAATAAATTCAATTTATTATGTATTATATAAAATATTAGAGATTGTTTATAAAATGACCTTTGCAAACCAAAAATAAGGTAATTGCAACTCCACAAGTTGCAGGATGATTTTAGCATTTTGTCCAGACACGCATAAGCCTAAATATCATGACAAATTCAAGCTCAAAAATCTAAATTTGGGGATAAAAATTCAGCCATACCGACAGTTTAACCCAAGCTCTGTCGTTTGCTCGCTCTCTCTCTTTTTCCTACCCCCTCTCTCTCTCACAACATAAGCATATACATACATATGTATATAAATATATTGCATATTTCGAGAAAGGCTCTACATATAAAATTCATAAAAACTTTCTAGGTTAATCATTTAATTATATTTCCATTTAATTGAATTAGGATTTTTTTCATTTATTCGGATTGCTTTAGCATCTTATCTAAATTCCTTCCACTTCTAAACTATATTTATTTGAAATTTCAAGTTAGGAAAAATATTTCACTTTTCTATTTGTATTTAACTTATTTCATTTTCATATATGATCTTTTAATAATTGTCATTTTTATTTTTTACAAGAATGATGAAGATGGTGATTGGAGAATGAAAGTTATAAAGTGAAAATTACATAAGTTTTAGTTGAAAAGTTTAAGAAACATGATTTATTCATTTGAAAAAAGTAATTTTATTTGTGTAATGAGATGGATTCAGTTGCAATAGTTACATGCATGCAACATGTGTCTCGCTACAGAAAGCCTCAAAGGAGTAACATGGAAGACCATGCAAGATACGACTAAAAGTGAAAGGGTAGGAAGGTGGAGCAAGCGATTTTAAGGAGCTTGAATGCATTTGTAATAGATGGATAAGCTATATAAAGCATCAACTCTAGTGTTCTTGAAGAGAAACATGTGCTGTTTATAGAGCTTCATATTTGTTAGCACGATAATGTTTCTTTCAATTTTTGAATCTCTCATATGAGGAGTAGCTCTGGTTATTTATAGAGCTTGATACTTGATGATTCATTAGATTACATTAACAATCAATAGGCGTTTCTCTTGTTGAGGGATCCCTACATAGCCTCTTTAGCCCATGGGAAGCCATTCTAAATGAATGAGCCTTAATGAGAAATAATATTAAGATTGGATGAGTTAATCTAGTCTAACAGTCCCTACTTCAAGCCTATTATATCAAATATCCATTAATTACCCCAATTCATAGACGTGACTCTTTAGGCCTTGCTATTCAATCTAATGACTCTGGCCTAAGTCATGATTACACTTAAAGCCCATAACTATAATTCAGTCTTATTTTGTTTCTATTAAATTAAAGATTGCAAATGATAAAAATATATACAATGTCATATACATTTTTAGGTAATTAGTTTTTACGTACATACATATATGTTTTTCACTTAATATCTTATTACAAATAGACTTAAAAATAAAGTAAAAGTGATGGAAAAGAAAAGAGATTCTAGGTTACTCCTCTACCACCAATATCATAATTAACAATATCCTCATTATTTGTTAAAGCATAAAATTGAAAAGTTAAAGGATCAAGAAATTTTATTCTTCTAAGGTGTTGTGTGCAATGCTTTGAAATGCCCTTTAACAATACCTTTGATTAGAGCTGTGTGAAAAAAAAAAAAAACAATTCAACCACAAACAGAACAAGATCATAGCGAGTCGTACTAAAACATCGCTTCTTTTCCAAAGCAATTAGCTTGGCGATTTGGTTTAGTGAAGAGTAAATGGTTCATGGTTTGATTTAGACCTGAACCGAACGTTATAGTTCATACGTTTTACATATGTTGAAAAAATTCAAAAATATTATTTTTTATTTCTTTCATTTGTTTTATTAAAAAATTTTAATTATTTTTAATATTTTTGATTTAGATATGCATCATTCATGAGAAGGAAATTAGATTAGTCATATCATATTTCGATTATTGTGGTGTATTTACTAATAAGACAATTTTTAGAATTTAGAATAAGTATTCTAAACATTTGTTTTTCCTTTGTCTTACTAATTTATCCACTTCTATTAATTGGGTACTTATTGATTTATATAATTGATAATGTATTAGTTAAAAGTATACAACGAATTTTAAATTTGCGCCTAATATTGGGATAATATATGCAGCAGTGGAATTACACAAGCAAATCTGAATGCAGAATTTGCTCACAACAATATTGATAATTTCGGTTATCCTCCCTTCATTCCTTTCATGCAATTTATATTAGGATTACAGAGTTTGTTAGAATAATTCTTGGAAATTGTGAGCCACATGGACAGCTCATCAATTTGTACAACTATATTCTCTGTCCTAACATGATTATGCAAAAATAGAAAAATTACATTCTAATTAAGTGGTCGGGCTCAATATCTAATTAAATGGTTAGGCTCAATATAGAAGTGACCAATTAATTACTTCAGTTTGCTCGTTGGGTCGGCCCAGGGCCTTTTTATTTTGAACATCCAACTAGCTTCAGACAGAGCTTCCCTTCGTTCCAGCTTCAATAAGTACTGGAACTAGTTCCCTTAGAATCTGTAATCACAACCCTAATCGCAATCCTCTCCAATACTCCCTCCTTCTTCAAAGACCCTCGAACACAAGGGTGAGTTAGGAAACCTCAGACGCAGCTCCGATAAGGGTTCCCAAGTCGCATATGTCGAATTACAACCCTTCCAGTGCACTAACCCCATCGTTTGGGCGTGGTTCTTCCTCTTCACCAACTTACACTCCAGTATGGCATAAGCTGCAAACTCTCTTTCTACTTCGAAAGAAATTAATGGTACATCCTTTCTAATGATTTCACCTTTATAGGGTTTGAGCTGGGACACATGAAAGGTTGGGTGCCCCGTCGAACCTGAGGGCAACTCCACCCGATAAGCTACTGTACCCATCTTGTCTATAACTCTGTATGGTCCTTGGTACTTAGGTGCTGGCTTCTGATTTCTATGTTTCCTTAAGCTATGTTGTCTATAGGATTGGAGTTTCAACAAAACCCGATCCCCAATTTTGAACTTCCTCTCACTTCTTTTCTGATCCGCGCATTGCTTCATTCTATTTTGTGCATGTTTAAGATGAAATTTGAGTAATTTCATCTTATCTTCCCTGTCCTGCAACATGGAGTCCACGGTAGCATTACAGCTGTCTCTAGCCACATAGGGCAAATGAATAGGAGGAGGGTAACCATATACTTCTTCGAATGGGGTAGTCTCAATACTAGTGTGGTAATTAGTATTGTACCACCATTCAGCCAGAAGTAAATAGTTACTCCACTTCTTAGGTTCTTCTCCAGTTACACACCGTAGATAAGTTCCCAAACACTTATTTACCACCTTTGTCTGTCCATCCGTTTGCGGGTGATGAGCTGATGAAAGCTTTAGATCAACTCCCTGCAATTTAAAGAATTCATTCTAGAAGGTACTAACAAAAATAGGATCTCGATCACTCATTATGGATTCTGGCAATCCATGTAGCTTATAGATGTTATCTAGATAAGCTTGTGCCACCAGCAATGCTGTTTAGGGATGGCTTAGGCTGACAAAATGTGCATATTTGCTTAAGCGGTCAACACCGCCATTATAACTTCCTTGCCATTAGATCTTGGCAACCCTTCAATGAAGTCCATGCTCACCTCCATCCAACAACCATTAGGAATTGGCAAGGGTTGTAACAACCCTGGTGAAGCTACATTCTCATATTTACACCTCTGGCACACATCACATCCTCTTACATAGTTTCTCACATCCTTCTCCATTTTAGGCCAGAAATATACTGAGCTAAGCTTTTTGTATGTAGCAAAAGCTCCTGAATGCCCTCCCAGCACTCCATCATGGTAGAGATTCAATAGTCTCATCCTTAACTCACGATCCGGACCCACTACCACCCTACCTTTCCTTCTAAGAATGCCATCTATGAATGTGAATTTAGTGCAATCTTTACCTTGGATCAATGCTTCAATGATCTGCTTATATCCTCCTGGTAAATCCCAACTAGTTTTTATAGCTTCCATGATGTCAGGTGTAGCAGACAGTGTGGTGACAGCATATAGAGACTCCCATTTATTAACTTGGGATAGGGCATCGGCTGTTAGATTGGATGGTCCTCTCTTATACTTAATCACATAATCCATTCCCAGCAATTTAGTTAACCACTTTTGCTAGTTTGGAGTTGCTAACCATTGCTCCAACAGGTACTTTAAGCTTTGGTGATCAATTTTGATCACAAAGCTCCTACCCATAAGGTAACGCTTTCATTTTTCGATAGCAAACACTATAACCTACAACTCTTTTTCATAAACAGACATTCCCAATTGTCTTGGCCCAAGGGTTTTACTCAAATAAGCAATAGGGTGTCCTTCTTGCATTAGGACGGCCCCAATACCTTCCCCACAAGTGTTGGCCTCTATTTCAAAAGTTTTAGAATAGTCTGGTAATCCAAGCATGGGTGAGCTAACCAAGACTTCCTTTAACCTTTGAAATGCAACTTGAGCCTCTTGATTCCACCCAAACTGTCCCTTCTTGAGAAGCTGAGTTAGTGGTTTCGATATCACTCCAAAATTATGTATAAACTTCCGATAGTACCCTGCTAATCCAAGGAAGCCTCTTAATTGCTTTAATGTCTTAGGAACTGGCCAACTGTGAATGGCATCAATTTTCTAAGGATCTGTCGATACCCCCTCTTTGGTAATCACATCTCCTAAGTACTCAACTTTCTTGACAGCAAAAACACACTTACTCTTCTTAAGGTAGAGCTTCTCCTTCCTTAAAACCTTAAACACCGCTCTTAGATGCATCAAATGATCTTCAATGCTACAGTTGTAAATGAGAATGTTGTCAAAGAAATCCAACACGAATCTTCTTAAATAGGGCCTAAAAATGCTGTTCATTAACCCTTGGAAGGTAGAGGGGGCATCAGTCAAGCTAAATGGCATGACTAAAAATTCAGTGGCCATCATGTGTTCGGAAGGCTGTCTTATATGTGTCCTCAGGGTTCATCAGTATTTGGTGATAACCCGATCTTAAATCCAATTTGCTAAAGTAGCTAGCCCCACTGAGTTCATCAAATAAGTCATCTATAATGGGCATAGGAAACCTATCCTTTACGGTGTTCTTGTTGAGTTCTTGATAATCCACACACATGCACAATGAATTATCTTTCTTTTTAACCAATACCACCGGGGAAGCAAAGGGGTTGTAGCTATGTCTGATAATGCCACTTGCTAGCATCTCCTTAATCACACTTTCTAGGATTAGGGATGCAACCGGGGCGGGTCGTTATAGGGTACCCGCTCGCCCAACCCGTTAAAAACCCTATAGGGTCAGACCCTATAGGGTTTTGGGATAAAAACTAAAACCCGATATGTTGTCGGGTCGGGTTTTGGGTTATATACGTAACCCGTTAAAAAACCCGACCTGAGATATATATAAAATAAAATATAAAAATATTAATTATAGTATGTGAAATTTGAATTTTGATTTTTTTCCATTAGACTTCGGCCATTCGGCGGGTAAACAACTTTACGGAATTTTTTTTCCCATTTGCATTTTTTCAACCACACACATTGCAAGTCCTCATTCAGTCACTCCTCACACAGTCACACTCACAGCTCACAAGTCGAAGTCACAAACTAAAGAATAAAGCAAACCGCAAACCCTAGCCGCAACCTCCAACTCCTTCAGTCCTTCTCCTACGAGACTACACGGTGTACACTCTCCACATCTCTACCCTCTTCCTTCTCAACCTCTCGCTGTCTCCGAACGGTTTCATCTCATCTTCGTCGCTTACTCTTCCAGTAAGATATTTCGCAAACAACTTTACGGAATTTTTTTTCCCATTTGCTTGTTGTATGGTGACGGTGTTACTTTTTTTCTGGGCTGTTGGCACCGCCTTAGCTAGTTGAAACAGAGATCCACAAGGATGCTACCTTCTTGTAATGATCGCCTGATGTTTTAAATCGTTCTCTGGATTAGAACTTGATTTTATTGATTTATTCTTTTATGTATTCAGGATGTTCTTTGTACAGAAATTAGCCCAATCATAACTTTCTTCTTTTTGAGTTTATAGTAATCTGACGAACGATTTCTCAATTCCGTTCTCTTCGTATTGTAATATGCATCTTTTCCTATTAGAATCTTGTTAATCTTCATTTTTTCTCTTGCTTTTTTTTTTTTAATATTAGGATTCAATAAATATTTTTCAGGGGAAATTAATTAGAGATATCCAAATCATTTAATGCTTGTTGTTAAATTCATGCATTGAAAACATGTAAAATCAACCATAAATCATTACTTGGCAAAAAAAAAAAAAAAAAAAACAAACCGTAAATCATTACTAAATAAAATCTTAAATAATCATTAATGTGCATCAAATTAGTGTTTGTCCGTTGGAACTACCGAACTTATGCTGTTGTTATTCTATCATATCAATATATCATTAATGTGCATCAAATTTCCAGTTTCCTCTCTCCTCCATCTCCATTTTGAATAATTGCTATCGGGTCGGGTCGAGTTTATAAACGGGTTCTTTAAATCCTTATCGGGGCGGGTTCTGGGAATGATGTAAAAAACCCTATCGGGTTTTTCTTGGGTTCTGGGATACCATTTAATAATCGGGTCGGGTTCGGGTTGTAAATAACCCGTCCAAAACCCGCCCCGGTTGCATCCCTATCTAGGATAGATTTCTGTAAGGAGGAGTGCCGATAAGGCCTGATGCTAACTGGATTAGTACCCTCCATTAAAATGATCTTGTGATCAAACTCTCAAGTTGGAGGTAATCCTTTTGGCTCCTCAAACAATTCATAATATTCCCCTATCAATTCAATAACATCAGGGTGTATAGCATGCCCTTCATCGCTATCCTTACCATTTAAGGCCTTAATTACCCAACATTGTAATTCAATCTTTTCATTATCATGAACAACAGTAAGTTAAGATAACTTGTTACCTGGAATGGAGACCACCCTTTCCTGCACTGCCTGTAAGGTGCATTGTCTGTCTCCTACCTCAAATTCCATGGTTCTTAGTTGGAAATTCCAGCGAATCGTACCCAATTCAGTAAACCATGGTAGGCCTAATATGATGTCAAATCCAGCCAATGTCAAGACATGGACCTCTGTCACAAACTCCCTATCTTGCATCACCCATCTGAATTGTTCAATCTTGGTCTTACACAACAATGGAGTTCCATTGGCCAAGATGATCTTGAAAGGAGTGATGTGAGTAGTCTGACAATTAAGGCCTTTAACTAGACCCTCATCAACAAAGTTCAGTGAACTTCCTGAGTCTACTAAGATACTCAATCTTCTTTAAAATACCCTATGATTGTCATGCTATTAATTCCATTAGCTTGTGGAGATAATGAGCATAACGTAAGCTTAGCTATTTCTTCCTCCAATCCTCCATCACGGAACTCACTATTTTCTTTTGTTTCCTTCGCATCAACAACCTCAATTGTTATTGAATTAAGGCGTTTATTCTTACATCTATGACCTGGCCCGAATGGCTCATCACACCAGAAGCACTAGTGTTTACGCCTCTTTTCTTCCATCTCTTCAGGAGTGAGCCCTCTGGTGGTTCTTCTTGGACCAGAATTAGAGTTAGGAGTAGGATTTTGGTTTTGGGTTTAGCCTGTGGTGTTTCTAGAGGGTGGTTTATGGGTAGTGTTTGTGGCTAGTGTGTAAGGTATCAAGGGGGTAGGTGTATAAGATGGTGTATTCTTATGGGTTTTCATGTTGTGTTTGGATGATCGTAATGTGGTTTCTTGCAATTTGGCTAGAGTGTAGACTTGTTGAAGGGTGTGTGGTTGGAACATTCTGATTGGATATTGATATTTGGGTTTCAAGCCACTTAAGAAACAACTGATGAGGTAGTTTTCAGATAATTGTAACTGGGTGGTAATTCGATCGAAATCTGCCATGTACTCCTGAAGAGAGCCGGATTGTTGCAACTCCTTTAACTCGAACATAGGGTCTTCAAAGGCTTGGTCATCGAATCTGGACAGCAAGCCTGCAGTTAATACTTCCCAGGTAATTTTCTCCTCTCTACCCTGAGTTAATGCAAAATTTTGATACCATTGCATCCGTAGTTCATCGAAATGCATCACAGCAACTTTAACCTTAATGATTGCCGGTGTGGAATCTAGAGAGAAGAACCTTTAAGCACTTGATATCTATGTCTTGACTTCCTCTCCTGTGAACAATAGAAACTCAATCTTAGAAGACCTAGTAGGTAGTTGTTACGATGTATTTGCAGGTACTACAACTCCTACTTCAAGTTCATTCGAAGATTATGTTTTGGTTGCATTACTCCCAGTTTCTGCTGCTGCCTTCCCTTTTTCCTTACCTTCTACCACCATCTGTTCAAGTTCATCAATGGCTTCTTGTTGTCTCTTGAGAGTTTTAGTAAATACCGTAACCCAACTTTGTTGTTTTTCCGCTTTCTCTTTAATAACATTACGTACTGCATCATCCAGGCGTTTCTATTCCTCCATGGTCACTTCAACAAGAGGCTCTGATACCAATTGCAGCAGTGGAATTGCACAAGCAAATCTGAATGCAGAATTTGCTCACAGCAATATGGATAATTTTCGGTTATCCTCCCTTCATTCCTTTTGTGCAATTTATATTAGGATTACAGAGTTTGTTAGAATAATTCCTGGCAATTGTGAGCCACATGGATAGCTCATCAATTTGTTACAACTATATTCTCTGTCCTAACATGATTTTGCAAAAATAGAAAAATTACATCCTAATTAAGTGGTCGGGCTCAATATCTAATTAAATGGTCGGGCTCATTATAGAAGTGACTAATTAATTACTTCAGTTTTCTCGTTGGGCCTGCTCAGGGCCTTTTTATTTTGAACATCCAATTAGCTTTAGACAGAGCTTCCCTTCGTTCTAGCTTCAACAAGGAAATACAAAAAAAAAAAAAAGAAAAAAAATAAGTATGCCTAAAAACAATAGTAATAAACTTAAGTTATATAAATTAATATATATGTATATATAAGAATTAAAGCATGAAAAAAATAAAAATTGTGGATTAGGCTGCCTCTTACTATGCGTTTATTTTAAAGTCTTGAACCTGACTAAAAATGCATAAGAAGTGAAGAAGGTTAATAAATAAAGGGCTCCCTCATTACATCTCCAAGGTCTTCCACCACCAATCCTTTACTTATTTTTCTTACATTAGCGGTACCCCGATAAATGCTTTTTTAAATTGAAAAAACTATGTTATGTCCTCCTCACTTGTACTCGTATTGCCCTTCTTTTGGTTAATCTTAGTCTCCATCTTTTTAGGCTTAAAACAAACACTTATCTCTATGTCAATGAGTGGGCTAAAAGTGGCTAAGAACCCTCATCCCAGAGTGAGAGGTAAATTATCTTCATGCATCTCAAGCACCATAAATCATCTAGGAAGTTAAAGCCACAAACAGTTACCACCAAATCTTACTAGAGTCCTAAAAACTTTCATGGATCAATTAATGAAGGACAAGTCATTGCTAACTCTTTGTAATTCAACCCCTAGATCCTAGCTTCTCATAAGCTCATCATACATAATTTTGTGCGATGCAACATCTATAAGCATATGCTTAGTTATAACATCATCGTACTATGGAGTATGAAATAGTAATTCACCTGAGATTGTCCATTTTCATAGGAATATCTTCTCTCTTAATTACCCCGACCTTCATGTCATCCACCATTTCCTCTTTAGAAAGACCCTTCTATACCCCATCGGTTGTTTTTTTCTTTAGGGCTCATATTATTTTCATCTCCATGAATTCCTTTTCTTGTTTGACCTCTTCTTGCAAGTTCCATTAAGGTTGCATTTTCTCTTTTAAAATCTCTTTGTGGCATCTGATTACATCATCGTAGATGGGGTATGACATAGTGATTTACTTAAGATTGTCCATTTTCATAGGCATATCTTCTCTGTTGATTACCCTAACCTTCATGTCATCCACCGTTTCCTCTTTAGGAAGACCCTTTTACATCCCATCATTTCTTCTTTCTTTTTTTTCCTTTAGGGCTCATATTATTTTTCATCTCCATGAATTCCTCTTCTTGTTTGACCTCTTCTTGCAAATTCCATAAAGGTTGGATCTTCAAATTTAAAATCTCTTGGTAGCATCTAATTGGATTTCAAATGGGAAAATCCATCTCAAAATATCTTTTTTTGGAAACAAATTCAACACCAAAAACAAAAAGACTTAAAAATAAGGATATGAACAAATCTTTGCAAGACATGATAAGCCTAGGAACCTAATCACTAGTGTATCCATGGTCAATACCAATTAACCCCAAGGAAGCCTCAAGAGCTAACAAAAATATTAGGGTTTTCTTGAAAATCAAGATTAGATCTTTACCTTCCTTGGATATGACTCACCAAGAAAGCAAATAGGGATTTAACACTCATAAATAACTGATATTATTCATAATTACTCAATCATGCTTGCAACTCACCATAATCAAGATGATCGATGTCGAGCCTGGATTTTTCAATTATCTGGTTCATTTCTCCTAACCCGATTCACATTAAACCCGAACCCATTTAACATGAATCCTTGACTAGGGGTTAAGAGAAATTTTAATTTTTGAAAATGATTTAGAGTCGCCACCCGATATAAATCGGGAAAAAATAAAAGCTAGGATCAATGGGTCGGTTGATCCTAACTTAGCTACTAGTCTGCGAAAATTTGATTTGAAAAATCAAACTTTTAAAACCAGATATCATGGATTCGGGGGCTAACCTATTAAAACCAAATTGGTTACCACTTTTGGAATTTCAAATTTATAATTTATCATTTTCATGCTCAAAAATTCAAGTGAAACATTATAACACAAATATTTACAAGTCAAATCATTCATTTTTATTTTTTATGTGTTTTTCTTCATTTTTATTTTTTATTCATTTTTTTAGAACATGAATATCAACAAATATATTTCCTTTTTTTTTTTTCAAAAAAACTTATATTTACAAAATAATTATTCACAATATTAAAAACAAAAACATTTTTTCCATTTTTATTGTCGCCCCGTAGGTGTCTACGTACTCACTAATCGAGATTAGACAAAACGTAGTTCTTTTGAAAAAAACTTTACTTTGTTGATCTATTTTAATTTTTGAACTATTTTCACTTTAAGTTCATTAATTTTTTGATTTTTTTTTATGAAAATCATTTTTGATGATCCTATGATCTAATCACTTAATTTTTATTTTATAAAAATGTAATTTTTCTAAGTCTTTTTTTTTAAATCATTTTATGAGAATTCATGGCTAATTTAATGCTACATGAGAATAATTTTAATGAGAATTTTCATAGCTAATTGAATGCTATATGAAAATAATCTTGATAAAAAAATCCTTTCATTATTTATGTAAACTAAAGTATTTTTTCATTTTCTTGAAAATATTTTTGTCATTTTTTTATTTTTTTTAAAAATCCCTTTTTCTTTAAAGGAAAACTCAATTTTTTTATTTTATCATTTTTACTTTTTTTATTTTTTTCCAAATTTAATTACTATCATATATACATAAATAACACACATCCAAAATTTATTATATTGTAAATACAACACACTAAAACTATATTACATGCATCATATGTACATTTTTTAATTAATCTACTTACATATACATATTCATAAAATATTCAAAAACATCAAAAACTAATAAATCATGAAAATTTACACTAAAAGTATTTATTCTGGTTTTTTTGGATTTTTCTAAATTTTTTCTGATTTTTTTTTATTTTTCATGCATTTTTCTATTTTTTTTACTATTTTTCCTTAATTTAAATATATAATAAAATATACAAACTCACCTGAGCCGTTGGATTAAAGCAAATTTGATCTGGAGCGCTGATCTGGATGTGGACCGTTGACCATTGACTGTTGACCATTGACCGTTGACTGTTGACTATTGACCATTGACCGTTGACTGCGCGGATAGACTGAGACCAACAATCAATTTGCTTTATTCCCCCAGGAACTTGTTTGATTCCAATTTTTTTTAAGTGATTTTTACTGTGATATTTGTATAGAATTTTTCTCTCTATATTATTTTATTTTATTTTTGTGATTCTCTACTTCTTCTTCTTCTTTTTTCTCTCTGTTTTTGTGTTTTTCTTCTATATTCTGCTGGTGTTGTGGTATACTGGTATTTATAAGCATTAGTATGCTCACTTACCGGTTCACCTACTTCTCACCTACCATAATATATTGTATCTAGACATTCTGACCTACCGCTCACCTACCACGATACAATGTATCTGGACACTTTAGCCTACTGCTCACCTACCATGATACATTGTATCTAGACGCTTTGGCCTACCGCTTACTTACCGCTTACCTACCCACTTGCTGACACGTGCGCTTACCTCATCCATCCAATGAAAGCACGTGGAAAAAAATAATAATAATTTACCTCTTCATGGAATCGAACCCAGGTCCTATGGCTGGTTGAATCCTTGTGTCAATGGTTCTAACGGTTAGGTCGTTCCGTTAGGCCGTTGGCCTGTGCCTGGGTTAGGTTCGACATAAAAATATTTAAGGCTCTTAAAAATTGCATTTAATTAAACAAAGTAATTTTGAAAAATTGTTTAATTAACTTTAAAAACAATTTATAACAAAAATATGTATTATATCAAGCTCGAATAATTTTTTTAAATATTTTTTTAAAAAAGAATAATAATAATTTTTTTTTTAAATTTACTTTTCTTTACTACTCTCATTTTTCTCTCATTTTTTTTATTTTTCTTACTACTTCTATATCTTATCTTATTTTTGCTGTTTTTTGATTTTTTGTGCTATTTTTGCTTATTTTTTATTTTTTCTATATTTTACTATTTTTTTTGTGAGCTCGACATAATACTAATTTTTATCATAAATTTGAGCTTTAAATTGAGCAAAAATTGGGTGTCTACAATCGATAAAAGTTAAGGTTTCTAGAGAATGCTCTCAAGAAAGGAATAAATTTCAATTAACTAATAAATTGATTGTAATGCTTACAAAGAAAACCATCTATATACTTGTAGCCCAATTAACAGCAAAATAGTAATTGTTTAACCAAATCTAATTAAAGAAACCTAATAAAATATAGAAAAGATTTAACGTTAATCAAATCTTCAGAGTCGAAATGGACCCTATTACGGTCGAGATGCATGTCGTGATCCTCTATGGTCATCAGTTTTCAAGCTAATCATGGGTGCGAGACGGACCATGATGTGTAAGATCACCGACCTTGTCATGGACATTGTCATGGGTGTGATAGGCATAAATAAATTATCATGCTCCTCATCACGAGCATGATGTGCAGCGTGAACTCATTTGATTTCTCCAAGTGATGTTGCAGTAGGGATTACGAGCATGACGAGTAGCTTTCCCACATTTGCTTCATATTTGTCTTCATATTTCACACTCATGGACTGCTGATCACTTATATGATGTATTCCATAGCCAAATAGGAAATCATGCTCATCATAATAAGGCTAATATTTCACAAGCCTCTTAATTAAGTTCTATAATCCCTTAGCTCTAGCTCTTATAATAGGAAATGCACATGGACTAATGCTCTCTCTGACACATCCCCTTTCTAACAGTTCATTTACTTGTCTTTTCAATTATTTTGCTTCCTCAAGATTCAACCAACAAACCAGACAATCATTGTCAATTCCTCTAATAGGTGGCAACCCTCTAGGAATCTCTTTATGGAATACACCTATAAACTCCTCCGAAAATTATTGTATTGCAATAGGCAAAGAGGCTTGCTCTATTGTCTCCAATATTCTTCTAACATGTAATACATAGACTGATTCATTGACTTGTATGGCTATATGAACATCTCCAAATAACATAAACGTATATATCTTCATAACTACTTTACTCATCTGTAATTGAGCTTGTCTAACCTCAGATAATGACATAGGATTTAATATTATTTTCTTACCATCCTTCTAGAAGGCATAAGTGTTCTTGTACCCATCATGCAAAACTTTACAATCAAATAACTACGGTCTTCCCAGTAAGATATTGAAGCACACATAGGCAACAAATCGCATACAACTTCATCTTTATATTTTTCACCTATACTAAAACGTACTTTCACTTGTCTATTCACTTGCAAGTTACCCTGCTCATTAAGCTAATAAAACTTATAGGCTTTAGGATATGGGGTGGTATTCAAATTCAACTTATCAACTAAAGCAGTAGCGGTAACATTGGTGCAACTTCCTCCATCAATGATAAGTACACACAAATTTCCTTTCACTCTATAAGCCACATGAAATAAATTTTCTCTTTGTTCCTCTTTGGAAGATTAAGAAACATTAAAAGCTCATCTCAACATATTGATGCTCATATAATTGTCTTCTTACTCCTCACTAGCCTCAACATCTACTTCACCATAATAAGTATTTAATACCGCTACAATACTATCGAGCTCTCCATAATCATCCTCTTCATCCTCACTAACAACTTCACTACCAATATTTATCACAACTCTCTGATTAGGACATTAGGATGCAATATTTCCTATTCTTAAGCATTTAAAACAGTTGATGTTACATGTTTTATCATCGGATTCACCTACTTGACTTGAACTACCTTCATTCACATTAACATTATTTTTACATCTATCACTTCCCACAAAATTACTAGAATCCCCCTTTTCATTAGACTTAGTATAAGTCCCCTTTTCAAATTTCCTATTATCTAAAGAATAAGGTTTTCGAGATGCATAACTGTTACTCGATGATTTGTAAGGGTAATTCGATCTCTAGCGCTCCACCTTAAGAGCTAATTGAATGGCCTTTTCAAGTGTATCATATCTCTAAAGCTCTACAACATAAACAATCTCATATTTCAAACTCATTACAAAATTGCAACTATTTGTTTCGGTGGCTCAGTAGCACTAGAGATGCATAAAGATCTCATGCTTATAATAAGCAAGCACAAATCTCTTCCTTAACACCCTTTTGATCTATTTTCAAGTCCAAATCTCTTATTCATCATCCCGTCTCCTTGTACTTACTAGATTCTTCCACCATAAATCAACATATCATATAAGCTTGATCGCACCTAATCATACTCACATGTGATCCTCCATATCATAACACTCAAACAATCATTGCACTTTATCCTCCCAATCATGATAATCATCCGCTAAACCACTGTAATCCCCGAGAATAATATAAGATAGATAGTGAATTAGTGAGCCAACAAAAATCCTAGTTAGAAATTTTGAGTAGTCATGAGCTTATCTATAACTTGGAACCTTAAATTGAAATTTCTTAGATGTTAAAAGATACCAAAGACAAGATTTTGTAGTCAGTGTCGAAAACACAATACATGAATGCAATCAACCCTACATTTCAGGAGCAATAGAAAACGATTAATCGATAGAGCCTATTGGCTAGAAAATAATAACTTAAAGAGGAACCATTAGGGTTATAAACACGCAATGAGAATGAAATTAGATTCATAACTACAAATCTAGACATCAAATAAAGATTTGGATTGCACCATTAAACTAGTTAGAAAATTTTGAGTCTATAAGAATTAAAACCCAAATTTAGTCTATTGGGTCCGAAAGCCCTAACCGTGTAAGATAAAACTAAAAAAAAAAAAAACTCAATCATGTAAATTTTAAACCCAAGATTTGAACTCAAGAATAATAAAGGAATAATGTAGAGGCCTTAGATGAACTTTAATTAAACCCCTATAAAACTGATATAAAAATATGTATGCGCCTAGTATCTAAAAAAATAACCTAGATATTTACTTGTATAAGTACTAAACTAAACTAGACATGTGATTATCGATGGATTTGGGAGTTCATGAACCGGCCATTTCTTCTTGAAGACTACCATCACCACTTGCTTGTTTCCAGTAGATCAAGTTGGCAAGTAGAAGTCAACTTGAAAGAGACATCCATCAGATAAGAAACAACCATGTAACACTTACAATTAATAGAGAAAATGACATTAAGCTAGCTTGTAAAACCAGCTCTCTACTCTCCCTATTTCATCGTAACTTCTCTAGGGAAAATTAGATACAAGTATGATTTGCTAAAAACCAACTTTCATCTCTATTTCACCATGATATTCCCTAGAGAATTCTAGATTTGGATTAGTTAACCTATTTAAGCAACTTGTCATTTTAGATTATAATTAACAAACCAACAAAAGCAATTCCTTCCTAAGTCCAATTCGTAAACCCCTATTCCCCTCCATATATATAAGTCAAATTTAAGGATAAGAAACATCACTTTCTCTCCATACACCCATCGTAAGCCATCTTTATCAAAACAAAATATAACAAACAAAACTTCACTTTTCTTCACAAGTGCAAATTGAACCCTACTTCACAAAACAAACAAAAAAAAATCCCTTTCTCCTTCTCTTTCAACCATGACTTTCAAGAAAAAAGACTCCATTTAGTTGAAAACAAATTCAAGCTCCAATAATCTAATTCAAAAAGGTAAGAATTGTCTTGATTAAGATAGTTTATTCTTAAGATTTCAACTACTCACTATCCTATTTCTAACCTAGGGTTTGGTCACCAATAAGAGGGGAGCTTATCACTTCCATCTCAATCCAGACAAGGTACCATCTACACTATTTCTAAATCTATATTATATCTATATTTTGAAAACTAGGAAGAAACAAGAATTGGATATGCTTTTGGATCCTACATGTGTTTGGGTATTCTGAGAACTTGAAACATCTTTATTATATCAATATATCATTGTTTAGTACTTGTTCTACTCTAGGTAAACTACTCCTATAGAACTAAATTCCATGAAAAACCAACCTGCATATGAGGAATCTTATCCCCTAAAATTTCAGCCATGTGAGAAATGGATCTTATCATGCATGTATTATGACAAAACCTAACTTATACTTAATAAAATGGATACATGACATGATTTAGGAAGAAAAACTTAGCTAATATAACCCTTAAAATATATATAATAAATTTCAGCCCGATACTTATATTATGTGCTACTGGATATAACTATGTAATCTCGACTCATTACAATATAGAACATGAATAAGAATGAGAATAGAAGACTAGAAAAATCAAAACTAACCCTAAGCCTTGAACACTATATTTCACGGCACTATAGGTACACTAAGAAGAAATTTATTAATAATACACCTATGAGATCTAACTAGTTTCATAAACATGTAAATAAATATGAACGAAAATGAAATGAGAAGATAGACGAGCTATAACATCCCTCGGGTATAAACTCTAGAGTTTTGGCCATATATATATATATATTTCTAAGAATAAAATATATTTGAGATGTACAATGAAACCTATATAAGCTCATAAATATATTGGAAAAACGATTAAGTGATTAGATCTTAGAATATGACCCTATAAATGAAAGGAATTTCAACTTATAAATGGAGATAAGGTTGACAAATGAAGTAAATAATAAATGAAAATTCACTATCAAAATGCACACTAAAGAATGTAAAAATCTAGATAGACATATTAGATAATTTAGGAATAATGTGTTCCCTCAATTACAGATATAAACATGAATTGGATCAAGAGAAATAAAATGAAAATAAGTATTAAATAGTAAGTGTCGACTATCTTAGGATTGTTATACTAAAATACTTATATAAACAATAAAAGTTTGATAATAAAATTATTAAGCAAAACAAGACTTAGGAATACCCTATAATATCTATCGGCACTCATAGGGTAAGTAAAATATACAAATTGCATAAACTAAGTTAACCATCGCATAGTACTCGAAACAAGCTTTCCTACGCCTATTTATATATACAAATCCAAGTTAAAATGAGTACTATAGGCTTAGATGAAGATTATGTGAGAAAACTGATAATTTGAATCATTTAAGTCACTTTTCAAAAGTGGGAGACTTTATGAACTTTGAAATGAATATTCGTAAGCTAAACTTGGAGTAGAAATGAGAAAATAGTTTGAGCAGAAGTAAAGATTGGTTTTAGAACACCTAGGCAGTCATTAGGAATTGCTTATATAATCACACATCTGATTGACGAATATTTTATTTATACATTAGGTGATTCAGATTAGATTGTGGATTTTCCAAACGATTATTATGATTAGCCAATATGAATAGGTGAGTAACTCGGACCTATTACATTGTTTGTGCTTGTAGTTTAGCTGCATTTATGATAAAGAGTTAATAATGGAAATGTTGTGAATGTGGATTTAGGTATAATGCATGTTGTGTGGTATATGTTTGTACTGCTAAACTATATTAAAGCAAGTGATAATAGACTTTATAGCATGTTGATTGTTTGTGGAATGTATGTTGACCTTGAATCTAATTGAAAACTATTGGTACCATAAATGAAATGGTCATGCATTGCACAATTTGTATAAATTGCACGAATCAAGTGTGATAGACTGCTATATGTTAGTATTTTGATTCTTTGCTAATGCTTAGTCTTTCTAGATGAAATGTTCCTAGTTCTATTCAAGATTACCTTTGTTCCTTTAGTTCCATGAGAATTAACTAGTAATTGAAGAACATCACTTGTGGTATTGATTTGAAAGGACTAACGCTTGGTAGAGTTTCTAAGGCTTGAAACAAGAAATGAACAGTGAGACATATATAAGATAAAGTGATAAGTAAAATGAGTATTGTTATATTTTCTATATGCCTAGTTTCTCCTAGATAGGTGAGTCATTGAGACTAGGTTCCTTTAAACCTAATAAAAGGGTATAAATCTCCATCCTATTTAGATTTCGGGTTATCCAAACTTGTATTTGAGCATATGATTGAGTGATACATTATCTATGTTTGACAATAAATTGTTTGATAACTTATTTGATATGTGATCACTGAGCCTGTGGTTTATGCTCACACCCTTATAGTTTTTGCAGGTAATCCTACATCCATGGTTGGTATCTTCCTAGAGTTTAGCACCAATAAGGTTTCAAAGCTATGAGGATTATTGGTTAGATAGGATATTTCTATCCATTGATGTATTAGATGATGTTTAGAACATCAATTTATGTTTTGAGAATTTTATATGATAGTTATGGTTTGTAATACCATATTACTCAAACAGTTACTTAGAAAGTTTTATTTATGTATCCATCATTCTTATCGAGCTACCAAAAGATCCTTTTTTGTTGAATTATGTCATCTTCCAAGGTATAACTAGTATTAACATGCATGTATGATCCTTTATGGTGTCTTCCTGTCTCCCTAAATATATACTTTTAAACATCAGATAGTATCATAATATGTGTGTTACTACCAGGATACCCTTAGGGGCATGATAATCGCTTTTGCTAAAGTAAGGCATCTATAATTCCACATGCTCTAAACACTTAGGTGGCCTAAATTCCCTTTCATTGGCATATTCATAATCAGGATTGTCCCATTTGACTTCTCCTTGCCTACCATAATCAGGTGGCAATGGGGGTACGTGCCTCTGTGTAGGGTTGTATCACATTAGTGTTTTGAAAGAACCATTACATAGTCTAAACAAGAGGATTGATTATATTGTTCAAATTTGCATCTGTAGGCTTATACTTCACTCATCATCAACCCAAACACAATATGACCTGTAATATTGCTTGGAGCCCCTTTGTTCCCACGAGCTCTACTATTAACTTCCTCACTGAAATTTTCATGCACACTCTTGTTCAACATCCTTATAATACATGGTCTAAGATTAGTATTAAACCTTAATATCCAATCACAAATACAAACTTTAATCATGTACAAACACACAATAACTATAAGGAAAACTAATCTTAAACCGTGCTCTGATACCAATAAATATGATATGCTTAGGAACTTAATCATTAGTGTATCTATGGGTCAATACTAAATAACACTAAAAAGCTCTCAAGGCTTAACAAAAATATTAGGATTTTCTTGAAAATCGAGACAGGGTCTTTACGTTCCTTGGATATGACTTACTAAGAAAAACAAAGAGGACTTTAAAACTCATAAATAACTTATATTACTCACTCGTGTTCATAACTCACTACAATTAAGATGATTAATAAGAGATAAGGTTTTTAGAAAATACTTTCAAGAAAGAAATAAATTTCAATTGACTAATAAACTGACCATAATGTTTATAAAGAAAGCCTTTATATACTTATAGCCTAATTAAGGGTAAAATAGTAAGTATTCAACCACATCTAATAAAAGAAACCTAATAAAATAAAGAAAATATTTAAAACAAATCAAATCTTTGACATCAAAACAAACGCTGTCACAACCAGGATGTGGGCCGTGATCCTCTCTAGTCATCAGTCTTCAAGCTAATCATGGGTACGAGATAGATCGTAATGTGTAGTATCACCGACCTTGTCATGACCATCTTCTAAGACATGATCTCCACTAGTCTTCACATCAATATCTATAATGGACATCGTCACGGGTGGGATAGGCATAAATAAATCATCACATTCCTCATCACGAGTGTGATGTGCAACATTAACTCCTCTGATTTCTCCAAGTTATGTCACGACTAGGATCACGGGCATGATAAGCAGCTTTTCCACATTTCCTTCATACTTGTCTTCATATTTCACACATGAACTCTCGATCACTTATGTGACGTATTCTATAGCCATATAGGAAATCATACTCATTATCATAAGGCTGATTCTTTAGAACCCTCCAAACTAACTTCTGTAATCCCTTAGCTTTAGCTCTTGTAATAAGACCCTTGACTTGACTCCCATTAAGACACAATACAACACGACAATCATAAAAAACAGACTAAAATCAATTAATTTTTAGAATTTATATGACACACAATATGAAAAAAAAAATGAGTTGTTGATTAAAATATAAGAACCAATATGAACATTTACTTTCAAAAATTATTCAAGTTAAAATTTCACCACAATCTTAGATGGATTGATAAGAACAATCATCCGCTACAATCAAAGTGATTGATAAACTCAATGAATACTCCATGAGAAATCAATCTCAATAAAGCTATAAAAGAATGAAGACAAGCCTAGAATCTATTAATGGCTCTTCATAATCATCACATTACATAGCATGGCCTTTTATAGGCAAAGAAGTTCCCTTATATCTAAGGAAAATGAGAAAAAGAGATATATTCTTAATAGGGAACTTCTATGGAATTGCCATGGGGTTGTTCCACCAATATTTTCATTAAATCGGTCATAAACTATTAATGTAGATTTGAGCCATCCATTGATTGTAATGAATCAATTTCATTTGTAACTATTAAAAATAGCGCAGGATTGTAGAATTTTTCATTCTTGTATTCTAAAATATAAGAAGTTTCCAATAGTAATAATGGAAAATACTAATAATGGTAATAAAATATGTTAAGGGAATTTGTAAATTCACCTCTTAAACATTCAACTATATGCGAATTCACCCTTGGACTTTCAAAGAGAGCTTTTTGACCCTTTAAACTTTCAAAAATTAGCACAATTAATATTTTCCATGAATTTTTTTTGGTAAATCCGCACGTAGGTGAAAATCAAGAGGGCATCTTATAGCTCCCCCCATTTTTTTTTAATAGAAAATGTTATGAGTCCCGAAATCAGCTAATTGTTAAAAGTTTAAGGGGTCAAAAAGCTTATATTAAAATTGTATAGGGTGAAATTGCAATTTTCTCAATATGTTTGGCTATCAAGGAAATAAACTACTATCTAATCACTAATTTTCTAATTTTTTTTGTCTTCATATTTTTCTCATTCTAGATATTGCAAGATTTAAATTTTTTTTTTTTTTTTTGCACTCAAATAAAGATTTGTTATCCGTTCAATATCCCCCATAGCTTGCCATCAATTTTTCAAATTTTCAAATATCAAAATCTTCCAATGTGTATGTCAGAAACTTTATTCATGAGTTTCTTCAAGAACTAAGCAAAACTCCTTTTAAACTCTTTATTATTTTCATAACTCATATAACTTTTAGAAAAGCATCTAAAGTCTCTTGATTTACTTCTATCTTCTTTTCAAAATTAATGTATTCCTAGTTACTTCTCATAAATTAAGCATTACTTTGACCTCTTGACTACTTTTTTCTTGATCAGTCACCTTAGTTAAACTTTGCCTTTCGATTCCCATCATTCATGTTGTAATATTGCACTTTCTATAAAATTTTGAATTAGATTAAGTACAGTTGAATTAGTTTACTATCAATAATTCTAAGTGTTGTTGTTAATCATTCTAATAAATTCACTTAGCAATAAAACTCAACTAACTCTTAAAAATTCTTTAATTTACTTTGATAAGAAAAGAACAAGGTTAAGAGAAATTTATTGAACAATATATAGAGGTTCCTCTTGGTGAGTTAACCCTCTTTTCGAGCACATGATTAGGAACTCGGTCTATCTACACTAATAAATCCACTAATTGAAAATGAATTTGATAATGGTACAAACACCAATATGCTTTAGCTCCCAATCAACACCTAGATTACACAATTGTGGGCTCCTTAATATATAGTTTTTCTCTGACCCTCAAGAATCAATTGAAACTTCTTTGACTTCCTTTCATCATCAATTGCAATTTATTTTGCTTTTTTTTCCTTTATACTATTTCCTCCTCTTCATCATTTATAAGTGTTTCATTACGTTCATGTTACCACAAATTTTTTGTTACTTTCTCGTTCAACCTTAATGTTGGTCTCAAATAATAATCAAGAAGGGGGGTTGAATTGATTATTACAATTTCTTGCCTTTAAAAATTAATCCCCTTTCTAATTTGAAAAACGAGAACAATATATCAATATAACAAATATGAAAATAAATTGTGTAAAATTAAAAGATAGAGAGAAGAAGATCAGGCAATGATTTATAGTGGTTCCGCCTTGTGCGTCAGTTCACTCTTCCAACTCCGAGCCGGGGACCCCGTTATCCTGCGGGTTTTGTTCCACTATATCCAATAAGAACAAATTACAAGCTTGTACAATTCTCTCTACTCGATTCTCATAGCTATCCTCTAGCCATAACCGATCTATAGAGTCTAAGCTTGTAACTGAGCTACCAACTAAGAAAGCAACAACATGTTCCTTCAATTACAAAAAGAAAATAAATTTTCGAGATCAAAAAGCAAAAAAAAGATTGCAAAAATGATCAGCTTGTCAAAGTAAAAGTTTTTGAAAAAAAAAATCTGTATTCAATAAAACTTCTGGACTTTATTCTGGATAAGCTTCTGGTTCTTTTCTTTTTGGTAGATACCGAAGAAATTTTTTGTTTGCTGCGTGAAAGATAATTGATATCTCTCTTTTCTCTGTCTTCCTTAAGTTATATCATTCTTCATTTAACGTTCAAAAGATAAGAATGCAATCCCAAGAATCTTGGTATGAAAATCTTTTAAACTCTATCTTGATTTGAAATTTTAAAACTATTCCTTCCTTCCAACGGTTAGTTGATAATAATATCCACCTTCTGTTTGTCTTTGTGAATCAAATTCCACACACGATATGATCATAACAAATGGATAAGCTCTGCTTGATCTTGGTAGATTTTCAAATCTGATTGCATATATCTCATTAAATCAAATCAGTCAGCTGTGGATAAGCCTTGAAGATGGTTACGGATATATTTCTTCCCATCATGATCGTAATCCATTTTGAATACACTTGGAATGAGGATAATGTCTGCTTGATTTTCGTGATTCATCATAATCTTGTTTGTTTCTTCATGAAAATCTTCATGATGTTGTTCTGCTTAAGATCTTTTGAAAATACCCATTGCTAATATCTCGGACTCTATAGTGATCTTCATTTGTTATCTTATTTGAAGATGACGTTTTTCTTATTCTGATTTCCTTAGTAATATTTATGTTTAAACGATAGATAAATTCGTCCTTAAAAAGGAAGAAGTATGTTAGAATGAATAGCTACTTGTCTTGAAATAAATCATGTAACTTCTTGCTTTTTGTCTCTGAAGAAAGCATTTTTGTTGATGTGAGAGAAACTGAAAATCATTTAAATCCCCTAGGATATAATCCGACTTTAGTGGAATTAAATAAGTATATTACCCAAATATACTTATTATCTCGAAGCTAGGCCTTCAAAAACGTGATTGTACTGTTTTGAAATACTATATGTCTTATTAAAGAAGATGAACAGTAAACTTTCTTACTCGGAAATGCTTGCTCAAAGTTCTTGTAAAGGTTCTGTAAAAACTTCTGTATTTCTGGAACAATCTTTATCCCTTTACCAAATTTTTGGAAAACATTCTATGTTCCTTATCTTGTAACAAACTCTTGTAAGACTTGTTTAAAACTTGTTTAGAAACAAAATATTCGAAATTCAAAATCATTTAACTCATATATTTATTTATCAATATTCAACAATATTTTGTGAAGGTTCTGTATATAATTCTACACACTAATAGAATAGTTAGTTCCTTGAGTATTTTGTTATCATCAAAATTTTAGATAATAGAGAATCAATACCTAATCCTTCTAAGCCAATTCAAGTTCCTTCTCAACATCTAAATCTCTTGTTATATTCTTAGGGAATAGAACCAAGTGAACTTCTAGTGAAAAAGCTCTTATAGTTGAAAACATTCTCATTAACATACTACAAAGCATGGAGAGCTCTATCCTAATTGAGTGGTTCTACACCATTGAATTTTGGCAATTTTGTAATCAATATCCACATTGCATCCCTCTTTTGTCCTTATGACTCTTATAGTTTTCCTATGTAAATCAACTGGCTTCTTATTTATCATTACATATGCAAGCAAGACATTTTTACCTATTGAAGAATTCTAACTCCCTTTTTTAGGTAGCAAATAACTTATAAACACTTTATAGACTATCCTAATGAGCAAATCAAAGTCAATGATGAATTGTTCCTCAACAATGATAGTCTTAACACAATGATTCAAGCTTAAATAAACTTCTTTACTCTTCAACATCTTAGCGTCCTGACCATGTAGTAGACCCACTAAACTAAAACAATCTATTAGATTTGACATTATTCAGACACCGATCATAAGTTATTAAAATCATTTAAAGCCAATCAATGTCAATTTAAATCAATTTAAGATTCAAACAGTCAAATATTTTTAATTCCAATTTTACCCCTAATTGGGAACCAAAATTTTTAAGAAATAAAAAACATTTAAGAAAAATACTAAATTAAGATACATAAAATTTGGAAAATACTTTTAGATAAAAATTCAATAATAAAAGTCAAAACAATGCAAACTAGTCAATTTTGGCACATGAATAAAAAAAGGACATCCAAGATTATGCAACTTATCCCTATACCACAAAGTTACTAAAACACTAGTATAAACCCCCATTTTTACCACCTACCTTTCCTCTCTCTTCATCTCCATTTTTATTTCATCTTCTCTTCATTTTATACTCTCTAAAACCCTCACTTACGGCTTTCATTATAGAAGCTACTAAAATCCTGAACTTTAACTACTAATTATATTCTAATTGCATAATTAATATGGGGTCAAGCTAATTTTACATTTTCTTCTTCTTTTCCTCCAGGAAATAAAGACCATTAGCATTTCAAGGAGTCTAAGCTGTTCCCTTAGTAAAATTTGAGTATAAGGTATGTAATTAATGTTTTAAGCAAGTTTAAGTACATTTTAAGGTTCTTTACGAAGTTTAGTATCATGAGTAGTGTGTATTTAGGTTGGAAATCGGTAAAATCACTCTCAAAGGATCCTTAATGTAGGTGTGCAACAAAGAAAATGATTCAGATGCTTTCTACAACCTAAGTCAAGTTTTGAACTTAGCTCGGTTGATAGAAGTTGATAAAAGTTTAGATTACTTGTGGGTTACGTTATGTGTATGGCTTGTAGACATAGAAGGTGGCATGAGCTACTATGTGTCATGGGGATGTGTAGTTTAATGATAAAGTATTGTTCAAGAGCTAGATTAATAAAGACATAAGTTTAGTTACAAGTAAAACTGGTAATAGAAATTTATTACTGTCATGTTTGGTATACCGGAATGGAATTGTGATTTGGGGTTCCATTCTTATTCATACGTTTGGTTGTTTTTTTAAAAGCTAGAATTGTGATTCCTAGTGATCGACGATTCTAACTTTGAAGGAGAATTCGATTCCGCTATTGAGAAGGTGAATCACAATTTTATTCCTTCCTTATAAATAATTAACATTAAATTATCTTTTTATTCTCTTACTTATTTATTATTTAGATTAATTATTAATGATATTTTTGACAAATAACATCCCAATTCCATTCCACTACAAGATGTATCCAAACAAAAGAACGGATTTATCACTCCACCTTCCATTCCATTCCAATCTATTCTATTCCGAACGATTCATGCGTACTAAACGTGCATAAGTATTGATTTAAGCTATTATGAGCTTAATAGGAGATTTCTATAGCTTAGATTGTAAAATATGTTTATGTTATGTTCTAAAAATAATGTTTAATGGGTACAATTGATTGATTAAAATGTGTATTTGGTGTTGAATAAAAAGATTTGATGGTCTATTAAGCCTATAAGAAGTATAAATGCTTAAAGGCACTAATTGATGGTTTAGGTAAAATAAAAATGTTGAATGGATGAGTTTAATGTTATGGGTTTTTCCAATTTGAAAAATTAAATGTGGATGTGGTTTCAGACTTTTAGTACAATGATGTATGAATATGTTCTATAATTTTACAAGCATCACATAATAGTGGTGGATAGTGGGATAGGTTTTATGTGAGACTTTAGGCATAATTTTAACCATGTGAAATTTATGAGCAATTAGATGTATTGGATATGTTAAATGTGCTATTTAAGAATTTTTATATGTTTTATTGAAATGCTGAGGATGTAAATTAGATGACTTGTTGGAATAGTACATGATCATGCCAATGAAGTAATTTGTGAAAAGATTACGCATAAATTAGACTATGAATTGATGCAGTGATGATTTTATGGTAACCAAGTGAATGTGGATTTTAAATGGGGCATAGAGTGGGAATGATTTAAAATTATGGAATATTATGGATGTTTTAGTGATATAACCATGTTTAAGAACAAGTTTTTGGGTCATACAGATGTTTAAAGTAATTATACGTGTTCATAAATCATGTTTACATGTTAAACTAACCCTGCTTTGTTAATTATAAATAAAATGAGGTTAAGTTTATGTCTTTACAATTTTTTTTAACAAAACGACTTTTTCTAGCAATCTTCTAACGTTTTGATTACTTGTATGTCTTGATAGGTTATTTTCTTTGTTTTCTATGTTACCTGCTAACTATCATATT
Organism: Combretum micranthum; assembly: GCA_024138025.1. Lineage (NCBI taxonomy): Eukaryota > Viridiplantae > Streptophyta > Magnoliopsida > Myrtales > Combretaceae > Combretum > Combretum micranthum. The sequence continues at coordinate 605,631 of JAMXBD010000477.1, read as the reverse complement.
TTTCTTGATAAAAATGATTTTTGCCTTCTAACCTTCTGAGTTATTGCATATATACTTAAGAAACATATTAGTAATTTCACTTAATGTTTATTATGATCAAAATATATCATAGATAATGAGATAAAGGCATAGAGAGTATCTGTACTATTATTTTTTTTGGAAATTTGGTACCCAATATTTGATTTTGGATAAAAAAGTATATGTACTTTTAAACTAAAGATTAATTATAAAAACATGGCTGGTGTTTTGAGCAATTTGCAAACGCATGACCAGTGTTATTTTTTTTTATAATTAGGTGACTCTCATTTTATAAAAAATGTGTCAATATTATTAATTACTATTATAAGGAATGTGTTAGAGTCTTATTGGTTTACAAAAACTAATGTAATAAAAAATAATGCTAAATAAAATTATATAAATAAAATATTAAAAATTATTTTTGAAAATAACAAAATTGAAAAAAATGTAAAATTAATTTTTATGATCAATAAAATATGGGCACATATCATTCTAGAATTATTATAATATTGATACTTTTATATGAAACTCGGATCACTTAATTGTCAAAAAAGATAACATAGGTCATGCATTTGCAAATTGGTCAAAACACATGTCATGTATTTGTAATTAACGCTTAAATTAATCGTATTTTAGCGCCTCCATTATGTCACGCCCCAAAGGGTACCTAAAACGTAACAGTCCATCATACTCGATATTTAAAATTAAGTATGACAACCTTAGTCATCCCATAAGTTTACATACCAGGTGCAAGGTGTACTTGCACAACTTTTAGGATCACACTTTGAATCGAATAGCCTAAAGAAGGCATACATTAGCATTAAGAATAGAAATCACAACGAGATAAATAAGTTAAGTCTTTACAAAATTCAAGGGGGCATACCCCCGCCAAAATAATAACAAAAGTCTATCTAGTCTAAAACCATATTACAAACATTAGGGTTTATGTTATAGAGATTTTCGTAGAAGTCCACACCTCTAGCTAGGTCCCGACTTCTTCAAAAGCTCTTTCATCCTAAAAGATAACCCTGTGAAAAGTGTTCTCTCGGAATAACCAAAAATAGGAACACCACAACAAAACTATCGGGGTGTAAGCTAACAAGCTTAGTGAGATTCATTTCCAAATATTTAATACTCAACAACAGTATATAACAGACAAGTTATTAGCAACCATATGAATGCACAAGCACATGAGCATACAATACATAAGACCGTCTGGAAATCTTATGTTGAATGGATTTATGCCCTCCATTCGGGGTTAGGATGGTCCATAAGACATGCAACCATGATTTCCAATTGTGAGTGGGGAGGTTCATAAGTCATGCAACCATAACCCTGATCTCTTTCTCTTAGTTATACAACCTCTGTTGTTTTATGATAGTAGTTTTATGTGCCTATTACACATCCGTTAACTTAAGCGATCTCAGATCCTTAATGTTAACATAGGCCCCCTTGCCTTCCGCTAATATAATTTTGTCCCATCAAAGGTATATTAGCTAATGCAATGTGACTCACTACGTGATATGCAGGTATAGTTTATTCATATAACCGTAGCATGCTACTTACGTAGGTTAAATGTGATCATAGAGAATTTTAGACAATCCAAATCTATGCTAGCTCATACCATGATTATCCAACAAGTCTCGTCTCGATATACTTATTGTTCATTCAACCAAGATTAAATCACAACTCATCATAGTTTTATCTTTTCCTAATTCTAATGCCACTATGATTACAAGCACATGCATGAGCACAACTATTTAAGAAATGAACTCACTCGGCCATAGAGAGAAATCCACTAGTCGTAGTAGTCATCGGGGAGTGGAAATCTGTCTTCCAAATCATGTAAGTACAAGGAATACCCTCAATGAGTATTTCTCATAAAATTCTAATAAACTTAACAATTCTATTTACTAAGTTCGTCAATTCTCGCATAAGCTAAAATCTTAACTTTAAGTGACCATATCTAACTCATTTTAACTCGGAATTAAGCATATAATATACCGATTTCTATCTACTTCAAAAGATCTATCTATTCCTAATATTATTTTCAAGTTTCAAAAACGTTTAGGTCACGAAAGAAGCTGATCAGTTCTGATCGATCGAAGATTCCAATTCCGAAAAAAATAGTTTTATGAATGTTTGTGATGCTTCTAGCACATAGTTCAACTGCACATGCAATATTGATGATTTCCTATCATGAATGACATGATATGAACTTGATGCATGCATGCTTTTGATATTATTTACCAAAAGGAAAAATGAAGAAACTTCTTATTTGTGAAACTCCATGACTACACACTTTCATGAAAACTAGTTTCCTAACTTTGCCCATCTCATTTGTTTTGGAGTTATTTCCTTAAGAAAATCAATTTATCCTTGTCTAAAGTGAGTCTTCATTATACCTATTACCCAAGCCTTCATTTCTACATAAAAACTTGCATTTTACACTTTGTAAATATGTTTTCAAATAGGATTCATCCAAAAATCCGAATTTCTTGACATTAAATTTTTGAATGATTCTTTTAGGAAAAATTTGCTTAATGCATTAAAACGTAAGACTTTAAGATACCTATTACTTAAGGACTCTATTTAATACATAAAACTTCTATTTTGAGCTTAGATGATAGGTGCTCTTATGGCCTACATTCAAAATTACGAATTTCATATGTTAACTACTAACTCAAAATTTTCCATCTAGATTCCACTTCTTGTTTTATACATTATTCTCATTAAAACTCATTTCAACTTATAAAAATCACTACTTAATGATACTTATTACCTATACCCTTCATTTTTCACATAAAACATGAGTTTTAAAATTGATAAAAGGGCTTTTAAAATAGGGTCTTCAAATCATACGAATTTGTCTTTGAACATTTCAAACAAAAACCTTTCCTTTTCAAGTCCCTTGCTTTATTTACTTAATGATCTACCAACTACCACATCTATATACCTAAAACAAAGCCTTCATGAGTATTAATGCATGAAAACATAAATCATCCATAAGATCATAAATGTCAAGCATGATATAAGTATCTAAAAGATAGATCTACTACTTATGATGTATGAAATGAAGTTTAAAAGCATGAACATGAAATTTTTATGCTAGATCTCTACTTTACTTCACTTCTACATGCATGAACATGAAGATATCCCAACAAAAACTTAATCAAACACAAGATCTACTCTTGTGATGGCTTGATATTCATGTAGTAGCATGTTCTTATCCCTAGCAAGTGCTCATGGGGACTTTGAGTGAAAACATTCATGAATAATCTTGCCATTACAAGATTAAATGGTAGTAAGGCTTAGGAATCATCACCTAAAACTTGAAATAGATGAGAAATGGAGAAGAAAATGAAGCTTTTGTGTGTGTGTGTGTGTGTGTGGGGAGTGGAGTGTCACGGCAAGAGGGAGGAAGAAGAGAGAGTTTTGCGAGCTTTTAGAACAAGTGAAATAAAATGAAAGAGAGAGAAAATAAAAGACTATTTATATTAGATGAAATTAGGCTTTGTTTTAAGTAATAAAAGGAAATAAAATAAAACAAATTGGGGGGGGGGGGGGGGGGGGGGGGGGGGGGGAAATGGAGGGGGGTGCGCCGGTCCAAGAGGGAGGAAGAGAGAGAGACTTGAAATTGTTTCAAATTGTAATATATGTAATTAAAAGATTTAAATGTAATAATTTGTTAAGAGACAAAAATTCTTGAAAAAGGAAATATAATGGAGTGTTTGTAAGGTTGTAAGACTAGGGTATGGGTGTGTGTGTAGTAGGTTGTACTTGTGAATTGTAATAGCCATGCTTTTATTCCCAATATCATATTATATATAAGTGATTATAGTTGCTTATTAAAATAAATAAATAACATATATATATTTGAGTAGTGTAGAATAATTATGTTTGCATTAGTATAATAAATACTTAATATTAATTTACATATTGATGTTGTATATGAAATGAGTAATATTAATATATATATTTCAAGTATAGTGTAGCAGTTTTTTTTGGGGAAACCAAAAGCTAAATAAATGCTTTTATTTTACTTAAATTAATAACATTAATTAATTCTAATTAAAAGCTACTTTATGACTATATGTGGGCTGCCTTAAAAGTCAATTTTTGGATAAACATTAAGCCAAAAATACCTCAATTTTCGTCCAAAATCAAACCACCCTCAAAACAACCTCCCAAACAAGCACAAAACCCATTATTTTCTCTCCCAAAGCCACCCCAACTTCAAGGCCAAAGTCCACATCCAAATTCTCGCAAGTTGGCCACCAAAAGATCATTCTAAAGCCTTGAAAACCAAGCCCAAAGATTTGAGGTAAGTTTGAGTTACATTTGATGCAAGTTTCATAGTGTAGAGTTTGTTGTTAAGTGTGAATTTGATATGTATATATGTGTTGGTGATGTGTTGATGAAGGTTTGGTCTACCAAATGAAGTATAATATATGCATGTGTAGTAGTTGAAGTGTGAGAATGAAAATGGAATGATGTATGAGTGGTGTAGTAAGGGTTAAATGAAGTTGAGCTTGTTGAAAGTTGTATTGATTGGGGGGTGGAGATTAAAGTGAAATGATGTTGTTTAATGAGTTAGAAATGTATAATAGATGATGTGGAGTTCATATGTCAAGTTATAGAGAGCTAAGAAAGTGTTTTGGTTGAAGTTAAAAGTGTTAAAGTTTAAAAAAATTTCATAAAATTGTCAAACACCTGTCAAACGACCCCATTTGGGGGGGGACGGGGTGTTTAGAGCAAACGGTCTCTCAAACGGCCCCGTTTGCAAGGGTGTTGTACTCTCAGATCAAAATTTCATTTTCCTTGAGTGCAAACGGTCTCCCAAAAGGCCCCGTTTGCAAAGGCGTTTCACTCTCGGATTTTTTTTCCTGTTGCGATGCTATTTTGTAAATTAGTCATAACTTTTTCATCTGACCTTCGATTGAGGTGATTCAAATTGCGTTGGAAAGATTAAAAAGAGATCTACAACTTTAATGTTTTAAGTTTTCACAAATATTAAAAGTAACAATGCTTAAATTTTAGTTTTTTTTAACTGATACACTTTTCAAGCAAAGTTTAAAACTTATTATTGGTTGTTAAAAGTTCTCCCAAGGTTGATAAATGATCATTTAAGTATTTTTTGAGTATTGTATGATAATATATGATATCTAAATGCTATGTGATGATGTTTTAATGATTTTTTTGAATTTCTTTGGATGATTATACTTGAGATTTGATGAATATATATACTTGAACTAAGTGTGAGTTTGTAATTACTTCTTTTTACAATGAGTGATCCCCTTTTGGTTATTCCCATTGATTCTCGAGCTAGTACAAGTACGTAGTAACGTGTTTGTTCTTTACTTAGGATAGGCATATCTTTAATAAATTTTAATATAGAAAAACTTAAACCTTTGTTTGAATTAGATGTCTCTTACGCTATTTAAATCTGTATCTGGCCTAGATGGTAGATCGGTATCCGGTTCGGGGAGTAGCACCTTGCTCAGATTGGGGGCACGGTAGATTAGGCGCTTAGGCCACCCCTGTCTTTTGATGAGACTTTCCTAAGTGGTACGGCGGGTAACTGATGAGGAAAATGGTATCGGTGTAACGTTT